>VBSK01000004.1:0-308172 GCA_006112555.1 Tuber indicum | reverse complement strand
AACTATCGTGATAGAAGCTTGAAGACTTGAAACTATCGTGAGATAGGAATCAAGGGCTCTGATGGCCTGACACTGCAAAATTCGCTACCGAGGCGGAGCGAAGATAGAAGTAAGGAAATTACTTAGAACATTCAATCTAATTTATTTATACTTGTACCGCCGACTCCGGCATACGACAAGTCCCCGCCGGCACAGGGTTAACGCAAACCGGAACTACCACTAACTACGAACAAACCAAACCTCCAACCCCGTACCTCAAACATGCCCGCGCCATGCCCACAACACGAACACTAAATACAAAGCCATCAACGGTAAAGAAAGTCCTCCTCGCCCCCGCATCCGAATCCCTCTGGTATGGAATCAACCGCAGCCCAGTAGCAAGTCCGCATCATTCCTGAACAAGGAGTACGAGGGGCAACCCACGAATACCAAGATACACAGGCGACAGGCAGGACCCAGGCCGAAGCCACAAAGCCGAAAGGTGTCCGACAAAGGCAAGTTCCACGTACAAAAACCAAAAAAAAATTCCACTACCGCCCGGTCTGAATACCGTCCCGCAAACCCTCCCCCACAGTAGAAAACCAACAACAATTTATCAACACAGGCGGCACCAAGGCAGAGAGGTTGCGACCAACATGTCCACAACTCGCATCCGCATGCCAGGCCGTCGACCCTATGACCCACTTTGCCAAGTGCCTCCGAAGAGCGTAATGGTGAGGAGGACCTGTACCCGTTGCCCGTAACCCCAAAACAAAAACAATAAACAAAAGAAATACATAGAGGTGGTGACAGACCGAAGAGGTCAGTAGGGCCTATCTCCTACCCGTGGTGCCATGCCTCCGCCCACCGTGCCCCAACCAACCAAAGAAACCAAACAAGCCCCACAGAACCCAGCACGCAAGACCCAAACAAGTCCAACCCAGAGGTCACAACCCACTATCCGCACAGGTGGCCATCAGCCAGCCGGTCCGACAGGAAGCTTTGCAGCACTCAGCAGCTTAACCTTAACAGCCCAAGTCGGCCGGAAACACTTAATTAGACCTCGCCCAACCTGACGCAGGCCCGACCGGTGCTCGCAGGCGTCTCTCCCCGCCAAGTCAGCCCCCCCCAAGCCCCACACACCAGGCACCGCAGCTCCCATCCAGCCCCCTCAGCCCCTCGGGCAGATCAACCACCCGACAGCCACAGGACAGCATATACCCGACCCCACCGGCAGCCACTGATCTTGGCCACACAAGCAGAGCCCCTCCCCCAGCACCGACAGCCGAGGGGGGCCACCAGGACGAACCCGGGCCACAGCATAAAGGGCCACCACCCGAAGGAACGGCCACAGCCCCAACCCACCCGAACCAAGGTCCAGTCAAGCCGAGGAGAAAACCAGGGAACCCGCAGGCCCCCCAATGTGGGCCCCAAAGGGCCACACCGTAGACCGACGAAAGGTGCCCAAACTGACGCTTCAGAGAGGGCGGGTACCAGGATAGGAAACGAGACAAACAGAAGGTAGGCCCCACTTGCAATGGGTGTGACTGCCAACCACTATCTGTAACCACACCGACCCCTGCACTAGACCAAGTGTGGCCCGGCAACCAATCGCCCCACACCACCCCGGGCAGAAGGTCACCCGCACCAGGAGGTAAAAGATTACAGGGTCAAAGCCATCCCCACGTAGAAGCGAGGAGGTGACACCTGAATGAATCACCCTAAATTCCACAAGGACGTAAACTCCAAGGGAATGGTGATAAACAACAACGTAAGATTCCGACCGTAGATAGGATAGTCGAAGGGCGGGGCCGGCGAGGCCCCCGTCCCTTAAGGAATGATGCGATCGGTACGACGTGTTGATACTTGGGAAGGTCATCAGTCTAACCCAAGGGCGTTTTGTATCGTGAACACTAAGGACTCTGTTAAAACCCAACAAGAAACATGAGCTGGCCCAAAGAACGACACGGGTGTTTCCCCCCACAGCAATGTTCAAATCCCCCATCCTCCGAACGCGAAACTCTGCGAGTAGACGAATAGCCAGAGAAGCCGAAGACTTTTTACCGAAGGAGGGCTCGTAGACGCCAAAGGTGGAAGGCTCGAAGCGAAATCATCTTGAGAATCAAACAACAACGAGGAGGCGAAAACAAGTAACCACGACGCTCCACCACACAACAACCTCAACACCAAAGACCCCAGGAACTACTGAGCGAACTCAGATATCTCCCCCAGAATCCGAGGATCAGAAAGCTATCGTGGGCGCAAAAGGAACGCTACCGAGGCGGAGCGAAGATAGAAGTAAGGAAAGTACTTAGAACATTCAATCTAATTTATTTAACCACGTACCGCCGACTCCGGCATACGACGTGCCCGGGGCTGGAGGACCCCCCGGTTAGCGCACCCCCAGTAACTACCACTATCTACAAACAATCCAAACCTCCGACCCCAAACCTCCAACATGCCCGCGCCATGCCCACAACACGAACACTAAGTACAAAGTCATCAACGGTAAAGAAAATTCTCCCCAAAGCGACACCGTAGACCCTCTGGTATGGGCCCAACCAAGCCAAGTAGCCGAAGCCGCAAGACCTCCTCGCGTAGCCGAAGCCGAGCAAGGTACCAGTCCCCCAGGTTCCCCGTACAAAAACAAAATTCCACTACCGTCATCTGAATATGACCCCGCAACCCATCCTCCACAATAGAAACCCACCCGGGCGCCCCCACTCAATGATCTCGGGACACCCCCAGCCGACCGCCACGGCCAAACACCCCCCAATATCCCACAAACAAAAGAAACACCCAAAGCCCAAGCGCGAAATCCCAAAAGAAAGCCGACTTACTGGACAAGGGCTCCCTAGCCGAGGGGGCCAGGACCGGCACGCATCTGGCGCGTCTTGCAACTAGCGCAATAACACCAGGTGGCACTATCCGGACGGCCAGTCAATCGCAGATTATTCTCCCCACAGGAAGGACACCCACGACGATACACCTCAGCCTCCGCCACCGACAAAGCAGACAAGCCAGGGTCCGTAGGAACCGGGCGCGACCGAGTGCGCACCGGCAATGGCGATGACGTATCCGAACCGGGGACAAGTGGCACAGGTGAGGTCTGGTCTTCTTTGACCCGGCGCTTCTTGTTTCTCCTCCTCTTCCCACCCCCAGGTCCAGGCCTACGGTCGGGGGTGGACGGGCCACCCACAACACCACCCACCGCCACAGGGGGGGCGCCACCAGAGGCGCTTCCCCGACCAGCGACGGGCTCAGCCACAGAGGACTCAGGCACGTGACCCCACGAAGGAGGCAATGCCACCGCAGCCGGCGCCAGCACAGGGGCCACCACCCCACCCACCGAAGAGGACGCCTCTACCACCGCACCCGACGAATCAGGTGGGGGCCCACCAACACCACCCTCTGTGGAGGGTGGTGGTGGGATAACCGCCGGCGTAACAACTCCCCGAGGGGGCTCCACTGCCGGACCCTGAGAATTCTCAGGGTCTAGCCCATCCCCCACCGTAACAACCGTAGCAACCGAAGCGACCGAGGGAGTAGGCGACGAAGGAATAACCGTAGGAGCCTCGGTACCAGCCATCGTAGAAACCAAGCCCCTAGTAAAAGAGACCTGAGAGTCCAGGGCGGCCGACAAGGCAGCGTTCTCCTTCTCAGCGCGATGAAGTCGCCGAGAAAGGACAGAGATGTGATGCCGAAGGCGAGAGACTTCGGTCTCCAGGGCGAAGTTCCTCTCGACGGCACGAGACAGAACCACCGACGAACGCAAGGCGGACGCGGCGGAGGGGGGAGGGGCTCGCTTAGCCATAGCGACCTTAAAGAGGCCAGGCGAAAAGTGAGATAAGGGTAGATAGGCGCGATGAAGAACCTGGGTTCTTCAAACGATCGAAAGGGGAGGGATAGCAACTATCGTGATAGAAGCTTAAAGACTTGAAGCTATCGTGAGATAGGAATCAAGGGCTCTGATTGGCCTGACGACTGTAGATTCGCTACCGAGGCGGAGCGAAGATAGAAGTAAGGAAATTACTTAGAACATTCAATCTAATTTATTTATACTTGTACCGCCGACTCCGGCATACGACAAGTCCCCGCCGGCACAGGGTTAGCGCAAACCGGAACTACCACTAACTACGAACAAACCAAACCTCCGACCCCGTACCTCAAACATGCCCGCGCCATGCCCACAACACGAACACTAAATACAAAGCCATCAACGGTAAAGAAAGTCCTCCTCACCCCCGCATCCGAAGTACCTCTGGTATGGCACAAACCGCAGCCCCCGTAGCAAGTCCGCATCATTCCTGAACAAGGAGTACGAGGGGCGAACCCACGAATACCGAGATAAACAGGCGACAGGCAGGACCCAGGCCGAAGCCCAAAGCCGAAGGGGTGTCCGACAAAGGCAAGTTCCCCGTACAAAAACAAAAATCACTACCGCCCGGTCTGAATACCGGCCCGCAATCCCTCCTCCACAGTAGAAAACCAACAACAATTTATCAACACAGGTGGCGCAATGGCAGAGAGGTTACGACCAACATGTCCGTAACTCGCATCCGCACGCCAGGCCGTCGACCCTATGAACCCACTTTGCCAAGTGCCTCCGAAGAGCGTAATGGTGAGGAGGACCTGTACCTGTTACCCGTAACCCCAAACCAAACAACTCAAACAAAAAAAAAAAAAAAAAAAAGAAAAAAATACATAGAGGTGGTGACAGACCGGTAAGGTCAGTAGGGCCTATCTCCTACCCGTGGTGCCATGCCCCCGCCAGCCAAACCCGCAACCGAACCAAAGAAACCAAACAAGCTCCACAGAACCCAGCACGCAAGACCCAAACAAGTCCAACCCAGAGGTCACAACCCACTATCCGCACAGGTGGCCATCAGCCAGCCGGTCCGACAGGAAGCTTTGCAGCACTCAGCAGCTTAACCTTAACAGCCCGAGCCAGCCGGAAACACTTAGTTAGACCTCGCCCAACCTGACGCAGGCCCGACCGGTGCTCGCAGGTGTCTCTCCCCGCCAAGTCAGCCCCCCCCAAGCCCCACACACCAGGCACCGCAGCTCCCATCCAGCCCCCTCAGCCCCTCAGGCAGATCAACCGCCCGACAGCCACAGGACAGCCAATACCTGACCCCACCAAGCAGCCACTGATCTTGGCCACAACAGCAGAGCCCCCACCCCCAGCACCGACAGCCGAGGGGGGCCACCAGGACGAACCCGGGGCCACAGCATAACGGGCCATCACCCGAAGGCAATGGCCACAGCCCCAACCCACCCGAACCGAAGTCCAGACAAGCCGAGAAAGAAAAACCAGGGAACCCGCAGGCCCCCCAAGGTGGGCCCCAAAGGGCCACACTGTAGACCGACGAAAGGTGCCCAAACTGACGCCTCAGAGAGGGCGGGTACCAGGATAGGAAACGAGACAAACAGAAGGTAGGCCCCACTTGCAATGGGTGTGACCGCCAACCACCATCCGTAACCACACCGACCCCTGCACTAGACCAAGCGTGGCCCGGCAACCAATCGCCCCACACCACCCCGGGCAGAAGTTCACCCGCACCAGGAGGTAAAGAATTTCAGGGTCAAAGCTATCCCCACGTAGAAGCGAGGAGGAGACACCTGACTAAACCACCGTAACTGCCACCTGAACCGAAATCAGGGGAACAGTGATAAACGACATCGTAGGATTCCGACCGTGATAATAGTAGACGAAGGGCGGGGCCGGCGAGGCCCCCGTCCCTTAAGGAATGATGCGATCGGTACGACGTGTTGATACTTGGGAAGGTCATCAGTCTAACCCAAGGGCGTTTTGTATCGTGAACACTAAGGACTCTGTTAAAACCCAACAAGAAACATGAGCTGGCCCAAAGAACGACACGGGTGTTCCCCCCACAGCAATGTTCAAATCCCCCATCCCCCGAACGCGAAACTCTGCGAGTAGACAATAGACAGAGAAGCCGAAGTCTTTTTACCGAAGGAGGGCTCGTAGATGCCAAAGGTGAAGAGGCTCGAAGCGAGATCATCGTGAGAATCAAACAACGACGAGGAGGCAAAAACAAGTAACCACGACGCTCCACCACACGACAACCTCAACACCAAAGACCCCAGGAACTACTGAGCGAACTCAGATATCTCCCCCAGAATCCAAGGATCAGAAAGCTATCGTGGGCGCGAAGGAACGCTACCGAGGCGGAGCGAAGATAGAAGTAAGGAAATTACTTAGAACAAAGCGTGAAGAGCCTATCTTCCTCGGTCGTATCGACCTCTTTATATAGTGCTCTTCCACCAACCCTAACCCTGATGACTCACAAGTGTGAGCCTCACAAAAAGCCTTACCAAAGTCATATGACTCAAATGAGTCATATGTGCGAGACCCATGACTCATAATTGAGTCATGTGCGAAACATAACAAATCATAACATAAACAAGTTATATGACTCAAATGCATCATACACGCGATACCCATAACTCATAATCGAGCCATGTGCGAAATATAACAAATCATAATATAAACAAGTCATATAACTCAAGCGAGTCATATGCACAAGACCCATGACTCATAATCGAGTCATGTGCGAAGTCCTGAGCTACCTGTCACATCTGTGACAGACACCTTGGGGGTCGACCAGCTAGTGGGAGTTCTGCTCAAATCATAATATTATAAGATAAACAAGTAGACGAGCAGCAGGATGGTTTAAATTCAGACTAATCAGAATTACAAGTTTATACAGATTCTCCGAGTGGTATGACGGACCTCTTTTAAAACAATAAATAATTACAACTATTCACTAATGGAATATCTGATATTTAGCTACAGGTAATGATATGATAACTACCAAACTACTATTACGACCAACTCTATGGAGACATAAAATTCGCAATTTAAAATTACAAGAAGCTGAGAAAGGCCAAGTGCAAGAAACTCTAGAAGGTAGTGTATATTCATTATCTAAATTTGTTATATAAATATGATATTAAATAGATTTTAATATTTTTTATATACAATTCTAAAACTGCATGGACCAAGACATAAAGGACTGGCCAAGGTTAGTACAAGCTGTAAGCATAAAGTGAAGATGCATATTTTATCCTTAGGTAAAATAACTTTCATGTTCTTACTGTAAAATGTAGCAATATAAAAATGATATTAATAGCTAACTTGTATACAGCCATTTATGATTTGAGAAAGTACATTAAATCAAAAAAGTGACTACTTTTTGGCATGAAATTGGAAAGGTATCAGCAAGTATTAGAATTTATGAGGTTTCAGAAAATGGGCCTGGAAACGAAACATCGAATAAATCTAGAATTGAGCTTACTGGACTAGTAGCAGTAACTTTAGACAAAGGACATAGAGTAGCATTACATATTATTCATGATGAGTGAAAGTGGATTACAGCAAGAGCATTAATATTGAAAAAGGCATATGAGAAAGGTGGCATAGTATCATGACTTTATGATAAAGGAACTCAGCTTGCAATTAGGGTATATATTTCAAGAACTGGAGATGCAATTACATCACATCATTTGGCTGCTGCAATTACTGAATACTGGTCTACTGGCAATTTACCTATATTGGAGTCACCAAGAAGGAATGTAAAAGACAGTACAGATCTTCCATGCAATATGCAGTTACCACAACCCCCAAACCAGGTAGCAGAGAAGGTGTTAACAAGCCGTACTGCATCTAATTAGTTACAAAAACTAGGATACAAGTATAAGGAGGTAATAAAAGGGAATATATAAGGATGGCCACAAGAGGGAAGATGTCGTTGTGTATCATCAGCTGGAGTTTTCGCCAACTATAGAATCATTGCAGCCATACATGGTAAAATGGGAATAGGAGTTTGATAATAATCCACTTATGATACGACCTAAAGAGTTACCAGCTGGACAACCAACAATTGTAATAGTTATACATGATGAATCTATATTTGATTCAAATGAGGGTAGAAAATATGTCAGGATGAAAGAAGGTGAACCACCTCTTAGAAAGAAGAGTTATGGTAAAGGTATTATGGTCTCAGAGTTTATTACTCCAGGAGGTTGTTTAAAGGGACCAGACTAGCTGCCAACTGGTGATCTTCCAAACTTTGGTCTTACATCAGAAAATGATCTACGTTATAGTCCTTATTCCGCAACAATGAGGATTGAATATGGTGGCAACAATTGGTGGAATGTAGATGATCTTGTACACCAAGTAGTCAATGGGGCGATTCCAATTTTTCGATCTGCCTTCCCTGAATGCCAGGCCTTTCTTTTATTTGATAACACCACGTGCCATTCTGCATTCACTTCCAATGTACTACTTGCAAATAGCATGAGTCTTGATCTTGGAGGTATACCGGGCTAAGCTTCGCCTTGGATTTAACCAACTTACAGGATAAATTCAAAGTATGGTTCTGGAAAATGGAGAACCAATAGGCCTAAAATCAGTTTCGCAAGAAAGAGGTCTACGGCGCAGTGGTTTACAGCTTCAATGCAAAAAGCCTGGAACTAATAAATATAAAAGGAGTTGTCTTTTAGGTGGTCAAGGTTGTACTCATACAGTCATAGCTGACCAACCTTATTTTAAAAATTAAAAATGTCAACTTCAAGCGGAATTTGAGAAACATAAATACCTTGTTCTCTTCTATCCTAAATTCTACTGCGAACGCAATTTTATTGAGCATATGTGGTGTGCAGCTAAATAATATACTAGAAGTCAGTGTGGCTATAGTATTAAAGCTCTGAGATATCTTATTCCAAAAGCGCTGGACTCCACTCCTGATTGTTTAATATGGAAATTTCCACAGAGCAGAAAGGATTATGAATACATATCTTCAAGGAGTTAGATATAGCTCTGCAGAATTTCAAGCACCTGTGCAGCATAAATATAAAAGCCTTAGGCGGATTAGTAATATGATTGACTTGGAGGCTGAGTAGGAGATATTTGTTTTATCATACAATAGGTATTATGATATGATACAATTACAATAATAATATAATTATTATATGGATACGGTTCAGGGAAAATAAGTAAGATTGCTTTTAAGGTGTTTTGAGTTAGGAGAGGTTTTGGATTGCATAGCAACCAGGAGCCTTATGAGAAAAAAAGGAAAATGTTTTTTAATAACAAAATTGATATAACTTAATCACCTATGTAGTAAATTCCTTTAGAATAGAGAATTTGAGTCTCCTTTGCATTTTATTTCATACTATGTAAGTATATTTCATTTCATATAAAGTTAATATATTAAAATATTGTTGTATTAGCTATTATTACTATAGGTTTATAATATCTGTCACACATAGGAAGAGTAGGTAGATTTTAACAATCTTGATAATAACTCTTAACTTTACTCTTAAAAATATTTGAAATCCCTTCTATAGATAAATTCAAATATGGTCTTTCAGACTATGCAATAAAAGATTTTAAGCCATATTAGAAAATTAATCATCAAAGGTCCATTTTTCTACCAATTTTGAAATTGAATATATTTCTAAAAGGCTAGAGGGTACTCTACCTGGTATGAAATTCTTAGAATCATTCAACTCATTTTGTAGTTGTCGGCAATCTTCAGGTTTTTCATAGAACTGCATCCATATTATTATGCTAAATTTAGAAAGTTAAAGTCCTAATAGCTGGTTACCCTCCTATTCGCTTCGCTCATAGTCGGGATAAGCAAGTGTAATGGATAAGCAAGTGTGACACTCTAGTTTTTTTTTTTTTTTGTAAACTCGGTTCAGAGACTTCAATCCTCTAAATTCCACTTCCAGCTGTGGGATAAGAGAACACAGATCAGCCTTGCTAAGAGAGAGTTGCTAGAGGAATCTTATCAAGCTATTCAATCAAAAATCCAAAGCAAGAAATGTACAAAACCAAATTCTAACAAAGTATTCAGAAAGGTGGTATTATTACTATTGATGAAGCAAAACTGAAGAAATCAGAAAAGAATCTGAAGAAAATGGCTGCTGTGAATAAGAAAGCACATAAGGATATTCTTGTTATGGTTAATAAGACTAAGATAGCCTTGTACTACTATGGCGTTGATTCTTACAAGGCAGAAAAAAAAGGGAAGAGGCAAGTTCAAATTATTCTAGCACAAGGTGAGAATTTCTCACCCTGAGCTGATGATTCCTATCCCGAATCCCGAGAATAATCCAAGTCGTAAGGATCTTATAGCCCTGTAGATACCTTTAGATCTATTATAAGTTCTATTAATTCTGGAGCCAAGCATAATTAGTACTACAGATACAAGTGTGGTAGAAATTACTACTGGGAGCAGTCAAGTTCAGCAGAGGAACATTGAAATTGGAAGAAGTCTGAAACTTGCAGGAAGTGATTGGGAAGATCTAGGCAGTGAATCAGATTATGATTCATCATATACTTATTGTGACTCAATTGTAAGAAATACAGACTTTGTAGCCTTCAATTAAAGCCATGTAACTTATACTGAAGTAGTAACATCTGATGGATAGCTAGTGTTTTGTCAACCTGTCTATAGAAAAAAAAAGAACTGGAGCTTCACACTTACATATCTGTCACACTTGCTTATCCCGACTATGAGTGAAGCGAATAGGAGGGTAACCTGCTATTATACTATAAACGATGTATTTATATGTAGTGTTGTACCCTACAGAAAACATCTCGGCATGAAAACCCGCACAGCCACATTTAATACATTTTGTCAGCCTGGACATGTTTTCGAATTTCTTGAAACATACCTCAGTCGGGCAGACTAGACTATACTAAAGGTACATAGGTGCTAGTAAGTGTTAGGGGTTATCTGGCTCTCTAGGGTAACCCAAGTAGTCAATTTGGGAGTTACGCAGAATTGCTCGACGGTAAATCCAAGTTTAGTTATCTTACCTTTTGTCACGGATGTGACAGGTAGCTCAGGATTTCGCACATGACTCGATTATGAGTCATGGGTCTCGCGCGTATGACTCATTTGAGTCATATGACTTGGTTATGTTATGGTTTGTTATGTTTCGCACATGACTCAATTATGAGTTATGGGTTTCGCGCGTATCACTCATTTGAGTCATATGACTTTGGTAAGGCTTTTCACGAGGCTCACACTTGTGAGTCATCAGGGTTAGGGTTGAGTGAAGTGCACTATATAAGGAGGCCGAGGTGGCCGAGGAAGATAGGCTCTTCACGCTTTGTTCTAAGTACTTTCCTTACTTCTATCTTCGCTCCGCCTCGGTAGCGTTCCTTTCGCACCACGATGGTCTTTCGATGCCTTTGATTCTGGGGGAGATATCTGAGTTCGCTCAGTAGTTCCTGGGGTCTTTGGTGTTGAGGTTCTGTTGTTTGGCGGTTTCGCGTTGTGGTTACTTGTTTTCGCCTCCTCGTTGTTGTTTGATTCTCACGATGATTTCGCTTCGAGCTTTCTCATCTGTGGCGTCTACGAGCCCTCCTTCGGTAAAAAGACTTCGGCTTCTCTGTCTACTCGTCTACTCGCAGAGTTTCGCGTTCGGAGGATGGGGGATTTGAACATTGCTGTGGGGGGAAACACCCGTGTCGTTCTTTGGGCCAGCTCATGTTTCTTGTTGGGTTTTAACAGAGTCCTTAGTGTTCACGATGCAAAACGCCCTTGGGTTAGACTAATGACCTTCCCAAGTATCAACACGTCGTACCGATCGCATCATTCCTTAAGGGACGGGGGCCTCGCCGGCCCCGCCCTTCGTCTACTATTATCACGGTCGGAATCCTACGATGTCGTTTATCACCGTTCCCTTGATTTCGGTTCAAGAGGCATTTACGGTGGTTCAGTCAGGTGTCTCCTCCTTACTTCTACGTGGGGATGGCTTTGACCCTGAAATCTCTTGCCTCCTGGTGCGGATGAACTTCTGCCCGGGGTGGTGTGGGGCGATTGGTTGCCGGGCCACGCTTGGCCTAGTGCAGGGGTCGGTGTGGTTACGGATGGTGGTTGGCGGTCACACCCATTGCAAGTGGGGCCTACCTTCCGTTTGTCTCGTTTCCTATCCTGGTACCCGCCCTCTCTGAAGCGTCAGTTTGGGCACCTTTCGTCGGTCTACAGTGTGGCCCTTTGGGGCTCACCTTGGGGGGCCTCCGGGTTCCCTGGTTTCCTTTTCGGCTTGTCTGGACTTCGGTTCGGGCGGGTTGGGGCTGTGGCCGTTGCCTTCGGGTGGCGGCCCTTTATGCTGTGGCCCCGGGTCTGTCCTGGTGGCCCACCTCTGCTGTCGGTGCTGGGGGAGGGGGCTCTGCTGGTGTGGCCAAGATCAGTGGCTGCCGGGTGGGGTCAGGTATTGGCTGTCCTGCGGCTGTCGGGCGGTTGATCTGCCCGAGGGGCTGAGGGGGCGGGATGGGAGCTGCGGTGTCTGGTGTTTGGAGCTTGGTGGGGGCTGACTTGGCGGGGAGAGACACCTGCGAGCACCGGTCGGGCCTGGGTCAGGTTGGGCGAGGTCTAATTAAGTGTTTCCGGCTGGCTCGGGCTGTTATGGTTAAGCTGCTGAGTGCTGCAAAGCTTCCTGTCGGACCGGCTGGCTGATGGCCACCTGTGCGGATAGTGGGTTGTGACCTCTGGGTTGGACTTGTTTGGGTCTTGCGTGCTGGGTTCTGTGGAGCTTGTTTGGTTTCTTTGGTTTTGTTGCGGGTATTTGGCTGGCGGGGGCATGGCACCATGGGTAGGAGAGAGGCCCTACTGACCTTGCCGGTCTGTCACCACCTCTATGTATTTCTTTTGTTTAAGGTTGTTTGGTTTGGGGTTACGGGTAACAGGTACAGGTCCTCCTCACCATTACGCTCCTCGGAGGCACTTGGCAAAGTGGGTTCATAGGGTCGACGGCCTGGCGTGCGGATGCGAGTTACGGACAAGTTGGTCATAACCTCTCTGCCATTGCGCCACCCGTGTTGATAAATTGTTGTTGGTTTTCTACTGTGGAGGAGGGATTGCGGGACCGTATTCAGACCGGGCGGTAGTGGAATTTTGTTTTTGTACGGGGAACTTGCCTATGTCGGACACCCTTTCGGCTTTTGGCTTCGGCCTGGGTCCTGCCTGTCGCCTGTTTATCTTGGTATTCGTGGGTTTGCCCCTCGTACTCCTTGTTCAGGAATGATGCGGACTTGCTACAGGGGCTGCGGTTGGTACCATACCAGAGGGACTTCGGATGCGGGGGCGAGGAGAGCTTTCTTTACTGTTGATGGACTTGTACTTAGTGTTCGTGTTGTGGGCATGGCGCGGGCATGTTTGAGGTTTGGGGCCGGAGGTTTAGATTGTTCGTAGTTAGTGGTAGTTCCGGTTTGCGTTAACCCTGTGCCGGCTGGGACTTGTCGTATGCCGGAGTCGGCTGTACAAGTATAAATAAATTAGATTGAATGTTCTAAGTAATTTCCTTACTTCTATCTTCGCTCCGCCTCGGTAGCGAATCTACAGTCGTCAGGCCAATCAGAGCCCTTGATTTCTATCTCACGATAGCTTCAAGTCTTTAAGCTTCTATCACGATAGTTGCTTTCCCTCCTCCTACGATCGCTTGAAGAACCCAGGTTCTTGATCTCGTCTATCTACAACTTCCTCACTTTTAGCGTCGCCTCCTTACGGTCGCTATGGCTAAGCGAGCCTCTCTCCCCTCCACCGCGTCCGCCTTGCGTTCGTCGGTGGTTCTGTCTCGTGCCGTCGAGAAGAACTTCGCCCTGGAGGCCGATCTCTCTCGCCTTCGGCATCACATCTCTGTCCTTTCTCGGCGGCTTCATCGCGCTGAGAAGGAGAACGCTGCTCTGTCAGGTTCGCTACGCGAACCTGAGGTTCCTACGGTTATTCCTTCGTCGCCTACTCCCTCGGTCGCTTCGGTTACTACGGTTGTTACGGTGGGGGATGGGCTAGACCCTGAGAATTCTCAGGGTCCAGCAGAGGAGGCCCCTTGGGGAGTTGTTACGCCGGCGGTTATCCCACCACCACCCTCCTCAGAGGGTGGTGTGGGTGGGCCCCCACCTGATTCGTCGGGTGCGGTGGTAGAGGCATCCTCTTCGGTGGGTGGGGTGGTGGCCCCTGTGGTGGCGCCGGCTGCGGTGGCATCGCCTCCTTCGGGGGGTCAGGTGCCTGAGTCCTCTGTGGCTGAGCCCGTGGCTGGTCGGGGAAGCGCCTCTGGTGGCGCCCCCCCTGTGGCGGTGGGTGGTGTTGAGGGTGGCCCGTCCACCCCTGACCGTAGGCCTGCACCTGGGGGTGGGAAGAGGAGGAGAAACAAGAAGCGCCGGGTCAAAGAAGACCAGACCTCACCTGTGCCACTTGTCCCCGGTTCGGATACGTCATCGCCATCGCTGGTGCGCACTCGGTCGCGCCCGGTTCCTACGGACCCCGGCTTGTCTACTTTGTCGGTGGCGGAGGCTGAGGTGTATCGTTGTGGGTGTCCTTCCTGTGGGGAGAATAATCTGCGATTGACTGGCCGTCCGGATGGTGCCCCCTGGTGTTATTGCGCTAGTTGCAAGACGCGCCAGATGCGTGCCGGTCCTGGCCCCCTCGGCTAGGGAGCCCTTGTCCAGTAAGTCGGCTTTCTTCTGGGATTTCGCGCTTGGGTTTTGGGTGTTTCTTTTGTTTGTGGGTTATTGGGGTGTGTTTGGCCGGGGCGGTCGGCTGGGGGTGTCCCGAGATCATTGAGTGGAGGCGCCCGGGTGGGTTTCTACTGTGGAGGACGGGTTGCGGGGTCATATTCAGGTGACGGTAGTGGAATTTTGTTTTTGTACGGGGAACCTAGGGGACTGGTACCTTGCTCGGCTTCGGCTACGCGAGGAGGTCTTGCGGCTTCGGCTACTTGGCTTGGTTGGGCCCATACCAGAGGGTCTACGGTGTCGCTTTGGGGAGAATTTTCTTTACCGTTGATGACTTTGTACTTAGTGTTCGTGTTGTGGGCATGGCGCGGGCATGTTGGAGGTTTGGGGTCGGAGGTTTGGATTGTTTGTAGATAGTGGTAGTTACTGGGGGTGCGCTAACCGGGGGGTCCTCCAGCCCCGGGCACGTCGTATGCCGGAGTCGGCGGTACGTGGTTAAATAAATTAGATTGAATGTTCTAAGTACTTTCCTTACTTATTACTTTACGAATAAAACATCTTTACGCTCTTTATCACGATTACATACCCTGCACATTTCTCACGAGCCTATGTGAGGCGAAGTTATCTTAGTTTGGATTTAACAGGCGTTATCCGACGAATTGCGATAACGTAGATCAACGGATCTAAGAACTGTTATATCAAATAAGATAGGAATTAAGAAGAGAAGTATCGTTACCCGTCACTAGTAGTTAACCAAAAGCTAGGAACGTTACATTACAAAGCGCCACCCAAGCGACGCGCAACGATTCCAACACGGCGAATAAAAACCCTCAACCTGAGGGACAAGACCATGAAGGAGATATCGATCTCACAGAAAACGAAGAAGGACTAGGAAACTTTGAAGAATTCAACAACGCACTTGAGAACGCTTCTCAAGCACCATCAAGAGCAACAAGTCCTATCACACCTGAAAGAAGATCGTCACCCGACGATTCACCAACGGGAACACCCAGACCAAGGAGGATGTCAGGAGCACCACCCACGGTGCCGCCGGCACAAGGAGATATTGGAATATCCTCTGCCTAAATGCAAGCTATCGTAGCTGCGGTAACAGCAGCCATGCCACCAGCAATTCTGGCAGCAACAGTGGCTCCGGCTCGAACGATGCAACAACCAAAGATTAAGGCACCACCCAGATATGGGGGGAAACGAAACAAACTACGCAACTTTATGGTCCAACTCGACAACTATTTTGAAGCACTAGGATGGACTATTAGATATGACCACGAGAAAATCCTCTACACCTGCACGTTATTTGAAGGAACAGCACTTGCTTGGATACGACCTTATAAGGAAGGAACTGCGGAAAAACCTTGGAGAAATTGAGATGAATTTCGTACCGAGTTCACCCTACTGTTTGACGACCTCAACTGAGAAATAGAAGCAAGAAATAAGCTCGAAGTGGCTGAACAAGGAAATTGCGACATAACCGAGTACTGGTACGAGTTCAGACGACTTAAGCAAGACGTCAACGTCGACGACAGGACAGCAGGAAGATGGTTCACTTGAGGATTGAAGAAGATCTATCGCGATGCTATGATACATATGCCGAAGAAACTGACTTCGGCAACAGAGTTAGCAGTCTGGTCGATAGACAAGGAGAACTGGATAAACTAGTGCAAGGCAGCAGAACGAAATTACCACCCACCAGTCACGACCAACAAGACATACGCACTACCAAGGAACCAGAATGGAACTTGGAAAAGACAAGAACAAGACGAAAGAGGAGAACCCATGGAGTTGGACAGTACAACGAAGAAAGGACGACTCGACATTCCTCAAGACACATACGAACAAAGAAAACGGGACAACCTTTGTTTCAATTGCGGAATCAAAGGACACGGAATCAAGGACAGCAGAAGGCCAAGATCAAGTAGAAAATGGAACACAGAGGAAGAAACCTTTCACCACACAAAGGTTCTAACAATTTCCAAAAAGAACGAAGCTGAGAGAGATATCCATGGACGAAGGAGATGACCAACCAGAAAAAGACGACGGTCCCCAGCAATAGATGGTCTGAGGGACAAGGATCAAGCGAAACCCATCAAGTGTTCGAATACATACACGGCACTGCAAACGGAATCAATGAAGACACACAGAGATCAGTTAATGGTCAAAATGAAGCTAGAAGTCAACCAGCAAGACACAATTGAGATATACGCGACAATAGACTCAGGAGCAACAGAGGACTTCATCGACAAAGGAATCTGTGACAAACACAGAATCAAAACGAAGAACACGAATAAGAAAAGGATGATTTACCTGGCGGATGGAAATCCAAGTGCAATGGCAGCTATCACCCATATCGTACAAGTACCTATGGAAATTGGAAACCATAGGGAAATGGCAACCTTCCAAGTAGCAAATCTCAAAAACCACGAAATAGTGCTAGGGATGCCCTGGCTCAAGAAGCACAACCCGGACATGGATTGGACGCAGAATAAGGTTACCTTCGCAAGCGGATTATGCGAGAAGGAATGCCTACAAGACCCGCCAGTCATGTACGGAACCCCAGAAGTCGAAGTCCAATACGAAAGCCTCAAGGCAAGATACGAAGAGGCCAAGATATCTGTCAACGGACAGAAAAAGAACAAGAACAAGAATCAAGGAATTCTTGTCAAGAAGATCGACCCGTAGGCCCAGATACCTCTTAGAGGGTCAGCAAAGGCTGCAGGACACGACCTGTATGCACACGAAGATACCACGATACCAGCCAAAGAACAAGCCACGATACGAACAGGAATAGCCATTGGACTATCGGACAGCACCTATGGACGAATCGCACCACGGAGTAGACTATCGGTTAAACACAAGCAAATAGTCAACGCTAGGGTAATCGATGCCGACTATACTGGTGAGATAAAGGTGGTCTTGGCCAACCTGAATAATAAGGAGTATAAGATCTCGAAAGGAGATCGAATTGCTCAATTGATCATTGAAAAAATCAACAACGAAGAACTCCAAGAAGTTAACGACCTCGATGACACGCAAAGAGGAAATCAAGGTTTTGGGTCAACGGACTAATACGAGGCTACCAAGAGCCAACAAGACAAGATTCAGATATGCGAAATAACAACAGAAGAATTCCGCGAAGAATATAAGGAAGGAGCGTACACCGGCATGCTCAGATGGAACTTCACCACAAAAGACCTAGAATGGGCCAAGATCAACATCAGCACGGAACTGGCCATACAAGACAAACAACAACGAAAACAACAAGACTGGAGGGAGAATATACCCAAACAGTATCACAAGTTCCACAACTTATTCAAAGAAGACAACGCAACAGAACTACCCCATTATCGACATGGGGTAGACCTGGCGATCGATCTTGAATTAGACAAAGACGGAAAACGAACGCAACATATACCATGGAAGAAGGGATACGTACTGAGCGAACAAGAGTTAGAAGAATTAAGACAATCCATCGAAACCAATCTGGACCGAGGATGGATTCAAGAAACGAAAGGAGCATGGGGATCACCCATAATGTTCGTCAAAAAGAAGGACGGAAAGCTAAGACTGTGTGTGGACTACCGAGCACTCAATTCGCTTACGAAGAAGGACCGATACCCGCTGCCCATGATAGGAGAAGACCTGGATCGACTAAGAACAGCACAATACTTCACCAAGCTCGACATCAAGGATGCGTACCACAATGTCAGGGTCAAAAAAGGAGACGAATGGAAAACAACTTTCGCATCTAAATAGGCGATGTACGAATACCTGGTTATGCCTTTCGGGCTAACCAACGCAGCTGTGGTATTTCCAAGATCGATCAACCAAGTATTGAGTCGGTTCCTCGACAGATGCTGCATCGTATACCTAGACAATGTACTCGTCTATTCCGATAACCTGGAACAGCACATCAGAGACGTCAGAGAGGTGATGGAAAGCATCTGTTGGGCGGAGACAACCAGTATAGACTTATGGTTGTCTGGGCCAATCGGGATTCTTTCGTGTAGATGGAGATTTGTCTAGGAAGGCTCAGAAGCAACTTGTTTCGTTTATGACTACTAAGAGTGCCAGAAAGGAGGATAGAATCGTAAGAACAATATTATATTGTTAAGGTCTCTTCTCCGTTGCTTGATGATGTCTAAAGCTTTGGGAGGCACTTCGATATTTATATTCCGCGTCTGAGTGTTCGCGGGCTACATCTATCTAACATACAAAATATATACCTCTTCAAATAATGCGCAACATCGAGTTCCCCCTGAAGGTGCGAACACCAGAAGACCCTGAAAATCATCACACCTTCTTTGGTAATTACTATTTTCTGTCTGGAAGAGATACTTGTCACCAGTAGTAATTATCAGATTCTCAGAGTCTGTAGACCTGTAGCCGAGTTCTCAAGTCGAACATTGTTGGCTCCAATAGTTCTTTTCGTTATCAAGAGGATCAGTCTTGATACGAGACTGCATCTGCAGACATGCCGGAGTCGATGACTTCTAGTTGTGATAACTCAACAACTAACCGATAGAATTCATTCCGATGACTCTCTTCTCATAGTGGAGAGGCCATTCTATTGAATAGTCTCATAATTCCTCGGTCGGCAACTCCTGATTGTTCTATGTAGAGGGGGTGGACCTTCGTGTTGTGTTGGTTGTAAATCCTGCAACCGGGGTACACCTCTCATCATAGTTGCAACACCCACGAAGCTTGTTGGCTTCTTTGGTAGTGTTTCCAGGAGCTCTAGACTCTTTCTAATCGTCGAAGGGTGAATGTGAATGCATTGGTTCATTATCCCGAACCTCCTAACATTCATCTCATGACCTTGTGCGAAAACGTCCTGTTACTTATGGCCTATGCCAAAGGTGTCATATCTTTGAAGCCTTGTAACTCCCTAAGTAGTTGACGGATTGACTTCGTTCCACTTCCCAGATCTAGCCATAGGTCTGCTCTTATAAATCCTGCGAACAGCTTTCGGTCGGATGGACGGCAGCGACGTATACGGTGTTATCCTGACACCTTCAATTATGTGACCATATAGTCACAGGACGCAACTAAGGTTGATGTGTATGATGACGCGCGGGCCCCGTAAGGGGCAGGAGGGGGGTGTTGGAGACTAAGATTCTCGAACTCGGGTAACGTTACCCTACCTAGGGTACTCCTAGGCTATCGGAATCGGGTACTCCTAACAGCATCCAGGAATCCGGGATGAAAATCAAGCCAACAAAATGCGAGTTCCACAAGGAAGAAACAGAATATTTGGGATTCATCATCAACAGACAAGGAGTCAAGGTGGACCCATTCAAGACAAACGCCATATGGAAATGGAAACCACCAGGAAGGAGAAAGGATGTTCAATGCTTCATTGGATTCTGCAACTTCTATCGAAAGTGTATTGAAGGGTTAAGCAGGATTGCTAAACCCCTCTACAACCTAACGAAGAAAGAAGCCAAATGGAGATGGAATGAACACGAACAAAAGGCATTCAACGGTATCAGAAAGCAACTCACAAGTGTCCCATTACTAGTTCACTATGACCCCGACAAAGAACTAGTAATCGAAACCGACGCCTCGAAATATGTCTGTTCCAGGATACTCTCACAGAAATGCGAAGACGGGAGGTGGAGACCCGTCGCCTACCGGTCAAAGAAAATGACACCAGCCGAATGCAACTATGATGTTCACGACAAAGAACTATTAGCAATAGTTCAAGCAATGAAAGAATGGTGACGATACGTTTGCGACACAAAATGTATCGTAAAGGTACTATCAGACCACAAAAACCTAGTACCGTTCATGAAGGAAAAGGTACTAAATGATCGGCAACTGCGATGGATGGAACAATTAAGTCAGTTCAAGTTTCAAATCGAATATCGACCTGGCAAAGAAGGGGGCAAACCGGATGCTCTAACAAGGATATCGAGCGACAGACCACAAGACGATAATGACGAAAGAATTACCAGAAAAATCCAAACGTTGCTACCAGTCGACCGATATTTCAGGAAAGACAGAATTGAAGCAATGGAGATGGTTGAAATTACGACAGAAGACGAGGGAAGAATACAGGAAGTAAGCAAAGAAGATGGAACTATCAAAGCGATAATGGAAGCATTGGAGGAGGGAAAGAAGGAAATGAAGGGGATAGCACTGGGTTTATGCCAGTGGAAAGAAAATCAGCTATGGTACGACGGAAAGCAGGAGATTCCGGAAGAAGAAGAGATAAGAACGGAAATCATACGACAACATCACGATTCACGAATATCGGGACACGGAGGAACAGCTAAAACAACTGAACTCATCACGAGGTCATTCTATTAGCTAGGACTGCGCGAGGACGTCAAGAGATACGTCAAGAATTGCGATATATGTCAAAGGACGAAAACAGCCAAACATGCGCCATACGGATTGCTCAAATCAAAAGAAGTTCCGGAAAAACCATGGGAAAAGATAACCATGGACTTTATTACCGACCTTCCGAATTTGGAAGGATGGAACGCCATTTTAGTTGTGGTGGATCGCCTGACCAAAATGAGTCACTTTGTTCCGGTAAAAAAGGATATGACAACGGCAACATTCATCCGAACGATCTTCCACGAAATCTTTAGATTACATGGAGTACAGTCCTGTCCGGAAAGTCTTCACACCCCTACACGGCAACCGCATAACCAGAACCCAACATGATTGAAAATTCAAAACAAATGGAAATAATTCAATTAAAGAGATGATGATAATATAGCTGGTAAACAATAGAAAAACATTTTTACCATTTTGTGTGACCTCCATCTGCATCCAAAACAGCCTGAATTCTCTGAGGCATCCTATCTATCCAAGCATCCAATGTCTCCAGGGGAATTAATTCCCATTCCTCCTTTGCTGCTTCAAACAACTCAGCAGCACTATGGGGCCATCTCTCAAGCCTGCAAAATCGCTTGGTGAGGGCTCTTTTGAGTAAAGCCCAGGTGTTCTCAATTGGATTGAGATCTGGTGAGTTGGGTGGCCAGGGGAGTTTTTTATAACCACAGTCTGCCTCCAATTTTCGATTTTCCTCACCACCATGCCAGGAGGCATTGTCTGCTGCTAGGTAGATGTTGTCAGAAGGTCTATCCAGACCTTCTATAAAAGGGATAAGGTATGGTTGGTGGATCTCAGTTGCATATTGGTGGGAATTGAGGCCAAGTCTGTCTCTTTTGCTGGTCCTTTCCTCCTCCCTCCTCTTTCTCACAAGAATTAACTCATTCTTTCCTTCCTTCATGATTGTAGTATATACTCCAATGCTAGTCCTCACACACTTAAAGCTAAGCTTTAAGTTTATTTCCTCTAGCTCTTCACCAGGTCTAACTCTGACCTTTCTGCCAGTAAGATTTGGATCATAAACAATAGTGGCTTCATCCACAAAAACAACCCAATTCCATGCCCCCTTCCAGTTCCTCCATCTTCTAGCAAACTTCTTTCTCTTTTCCTTCTGTCCTTTCCTCCAAAAAGGTTTTTTCCTAGGTATCAGAAGCTTAAAACCAGCTTCTGATATGATCTTATCTATAGTAGTCTTGCCCAAACCAATATTGGCATTTTTGGTAATGTCTCTTAATGCTAAATGAGGCTCAGCATCAATAATAGACTCCACTATCCTTCTTTTTTTGTCTGTAATCTTGGTTGGTCTTCCAGCTCTTTTTGCATCATGAGTGTTTCCACCTCTAGCTTCCGCTCTTTTGACAACATGGTGAACAGTAGCTTTGGAGATGCCAAGAGACTGAGAAATTTTACTATATCCCATATCTGTATATTTATACAGGGTATATATTTGTTTATTCAGGTCTTCTCTTATTCTTCTGGTATGTGGGGAGGTCATGGTGGAGGTAGTTGTTGAGGTGATGGGGTGTTTTCTGGTTGCGCTACAGGGGTGTGAAGACTTTACGGACAGGACTGTACCAAAAAATATCATCACGGATCGAGGATCACTATTCACATCCGGAGCATGGAAAAAGGCAACGGGAGAAATGGGAATCTGGAACAGGCTCAGCATTGCCTTCCACCCACAAATGGACGGACAGACCAAACGGGTAAACGGAATATTGGAACAATATTGTCGCGCATACATCAATTACCAACAAGATAATTGGAGGGAACTGCTTCCGATGGCGGAGTATGCATATAACAACAGCAAACAGGAAATGATTGGCACAACACCATTCTTTGCCAATTATGGACAACATCCAAGAAGTCAGGCCACAAATCATACAAGCAGTGGAATGATAACAGATAAGACAGAGATGAGTCAACTGCACGACACATTACGATACAAAATGGATTATACAGAACAACGACAGAAAGAACAATACGATAAGCACCGAAGACCCGATCCGAACCTACAAACAACTGATATAGTGTGGCTGTTACCACGCAACATCAAGACCAAGAGACCATCAAAGAAATTAGATTACAAGAAAATCGCGCCATTTCAGATATTGGAAAGAATTAGGAATCGAGCATATAAGCTCGATCTCCCTCCCTCGACGAGAATACACAACACATTCCACATCTCACTCCTCGAAATCTACAACGATAACAAGCTCCCCTTACAAACAATAACTCCTCCTCCTCCGCTAGAAATAGACAGAGAATCCGAATACGAACTCGACGAGATAGTCGATTCTCGCTTGCGCTACGGAAAACTCCAATACCGTGCCAAGTGGACCGGTTATTCTCCCGAACACGATAAAACCTCGTACCCAGAGAGCAACTTCACCAACGCTTAAGATGCCATCGAACTCTTCCACCGAAGCTATCCCAACAAGCCCCACTAGGATAACGATCACCATCAACCCCAAGAACGAAGAAGGGGCTAAGTCGCCTATGAAGCCCCACGAGGGATGGGATGATTGCCCTTGCGCAATCACCCCAACTAGCCCTGAGTACTCATGGATGGGGCCAACAGACGAGGAACTCGCCAAGCGCGAGAAGGAAGCAAGACAGAATGCACAAAACGTGATGAGTTGGACGGTGTGCTACGACGACGGATGTCCCATACAGTATGGGGACAAGGAGGGATCAAGATGGTTCGCGAGGGAATATAGAAAGGGAGGTCCTCGTCCGGACCACGCCCTTAAGGACTGGACACAGTGCTTCAGCAAGCACTGTGCGATACACAATGCGGTGAAAGTACAGGCAGGATACTACCCGCAAAAGGACGGGAGCAGGGCACCGCTCTAAAGAAAGGATACCTACCGACACAAAAGGACTTCGAGGACGAAGACTGTTGAAGGGGGGGCCGAAAAGGGCTCCACAGAAACCAAACCCAATTTCGAAAGCCTGCAAAGGCAAATCTCGGGACTGCGAAGTCAACTAGGCATCGCGGAAGCGACAATCTTGGCACACGCGCAAATGATCGCCCTACAGCAAAGGACGATCGAAACGGCCAACCTCACACTTGAATCAGTGAGGGTAAGGGCCCGGGATTGGGAATCGAAGTATCATAGACTACGAAGGTCCGTCCGCACGTACGGACGGGACCTGGTAAAAATGGGGGATAGCAGATAGAGCCTGATGGGACTCAGGCTTAAGGAGGGGAGAGCTAATGTCACGGATGTGACAGGTAGCTCAGAAATTCGCACATGACTCGATTATGAGTCATGTGTATTGCGCATGTGACTCGCTAGAGTCATATCACTTGTTTATGTTATGATTTGTTATATTTCGCACATGACTCGATTATGAGTCATGGGTCTCGCGTGTATGACTCATTTGAGTCATATGACTTGTTTATGTTATGATTTGTTATGTTTCGCACATGACTCAATTATGAGTCATGGGTCTCACACATATGACTCATTTGAGTCATGGGTCTCGCACATATGACTCATTTGAGTCATATGACTTTGGTAAGGTTTTTTGTGAGGCTCACACTTGTGAGTCATCAGGGTTAGGGTTGGCGGAAGAGCACTATATAAGGAGGTCGATACGACCGAGGAAGATAGGCTCTTCACGCTTTGTTCTAAGTAATTTCCTTACTTCTATCTTCGCTCCGCCTCGGTAGCGAATCTACAGTCGTCAGGCCAATCAGGGCCCTTGATTCCTATCTCACGATAGCTTCAAGTCTTTAGCTTCTATCACGATAGTTGCTTTCCCTCCTCCTCCGTTCGTTTGAAGAACCTCGGTTCTTCATCTCGCCTATCTACGAGTTCCTCACCTTTTGCCTCGCTTCTTTACGGTCGCTACGGCTAAGCGAGCCTCTCCCCCCTCCGCCGCGTCCGCCTTACGCTCGTCGGTGGTTCTGTCTCGTGCCGTCGAGAAGAACTTCGCCCTGGAGGCCGAAGTCTCTCGCCTTCGGCATCACATCTCTGTCCTTTCTCGGCGGCTTCATCGCGCTGAGAAGGAGAACGCTGCCTTGTCGGACGCCCTGAATTTTCAGGTCTTTTTCACTAAAGGCCTGATGTCTACGGTGGCTGTTTCCGAGGTTCCTACGGTTATTCCTTCGTCGCCTACGCCCTCGGTCGCTTCGGTTGCTACGGTCGTTACGGTGGGGGATGGGCTGGACCCTGAAAGTTCTCAGGGACTGGCAGAGGAGCTCCCGCGGGGAGTTGTTACGCCGGCGGTTATCCCACCACCACCCTCCACGGAGGGTGGTGTGGGTGGGCCCCCACCTGATTCGTCGGGTGCAGTGGCAGAGGCGTCCTCTTCGGTGGGTGGGGTGGTTGCCTCTGTGGTGACGCCGGCTGCGGTGGCATCGCCTCCTTCGGGGGGTCAGGTGTCTGGGTCCTCTGTGGCTGAGCCCGTGGCTGGTCGGGGAAGCGCCTTTGGTGGCGCCCCTCCTGTGGCGGTGGGTGGTGTTGAGGGTGGCCCGTCCACCCCCGACCGTAGGCCTGCACCTGGGGGTGGGAATAGGAGGAGAAACAAGAAGCGCCGGGTCAAAGAAGACCAGACCTCACCCGTGCCACTTGTCCCCGGTTCTGATGAATCGTCGCCCTCGCCGGTGCGCGCCCGAGCGCGCGCGGTACCTCTTGGCCCCGGCGGAATAGTGCTGTCGGAGGCGGAGGCTGAGTTGTGCCGTGGGGGTTGTCCTGACCCTGGATGTCAGGGCGCCCTCGTGGGCGGCGTGGTCGGTGGCCGACGTGGGGCGCGCTGTGGTTCTTGCGAAGCGTTCCGAGTGTTTGCCTATGACTGAGCCCTCTCGGCTAGGGAGCCCTCGCTCAGTAAGTCGGCTTTCCTTTGGGTCTTCGCGCATGGGTTTTGGGTGTTTCATTTGTTTATGGGATTTTGGGGGGGTGTTTGGCCATGGCGGTCGGCTGGGGGTGTCCCGAGATCATTGAGTGGGGGCGCCCGGGTGGGTTTCTACTGTGGGGGATGGGTTGCGGGGTCATATTAAGATGACGGTAGTGGAATTTCGATTTTTGTACGGGGAACCTGGGGGACTGGTACCTTGCTCGGCTTCGGCTACACGAGGAGGCCTTGCAGCTTCGGCTACTTGGCTTGGTTGGGCCCATACCAGAGGTTCTACGGTGTCGCTTTGGGGAGAACTTTCTTTACCGTTGATGGCTTTGTACTTAGTGTTCGTGTTTGGGCATGGCGCGGGCATGTTGGAGGTTTGGGATCGGAGGTTTGGATTGTTTGTAGATAGTGGTAGTTACTGGGGGTGCGTTAACCGGGGGGTCCTCCAGCCCCGGGCACGTCGTATGCCGGAGTCGGCGGTACGTGGATAAATGAATTAGACTGAATGTTCTAAGTAATTTCCTTACTTCTATCTTCGCTCCGCCTCGGTAGCGTTCCTTTCGCACCACGATAGTCCTTCGATGCCTTTGATTCTGGGGGAGATATCTGAGTTCGCTCAGTAGTTCCTGGGGTCTTTGGTGTTGAGGTTCTGTTGTTTGGCGGTCTCGCGTTGTGGTTACTTGTTTTCGCCTCCTCGTTGTTTTTTGATTCTCACGTTGATTTCGCTTCGAGCCTTCTCACCTTTGGCGTCTACGAGCCCTCCTTCGGTAAAAAGACTTCGGCTTCTCTGTCTACTCGCCTACTCGCAGAGTTTCGCGTTCGGAGGTTGGGGGATTTGAACATTGCTGTGGGGGGAAACACCCGTGTCGTTCTTTGGGCCAGCTCATGTTTCTTGTTGGGTTTTAACAGAGTCCTTAGTGTTCACGATACAAAACGCCCTTGGGGTAGACTGATGACCTTCCCAAGTATTAACACGTCGTACCGGTCGCATCATTCGTTAAGGGACGGGGGCCTCGCCGGCCCCGCCCTTCGTCTACTACTCTCACGATCGGAATCCTACGATGTCGTTTATCACCGTTCCCTTGGAGTTTACGTCCTTGTGGCATTTACGGTGGTTCAGTCAGGTGTCACCTCTTCGCTTCTACGTGGGGATGGCTTTGACCCTGAAATCTTTTGCCCCCTGGTGCGGATGATCTTTTGCCCGGGGTGGTGTGGGGCCATTGGTTGCCGGGCCACGCGTGGTCTAGTGCAGGGGTCGGTGTGGTTACGGATGGTGGTTGGCGGTCACACCCATTTCAAGTAGGGCCTACCTTCTGTTTGTCTCGTTTCCTATCCTGGTACCCGCCCTCTCTGAAGCGTCAGTTTGGGCACCTTTCGTCAGTCTACGGTGCGGCCCTTTGGGGCCCACACTGGGGGGCCTCCGGGTTTCCTGGTTTCCCTCTCGGCTCGCTTGGATTTCGGTTCGGGCGGGCTGGGACTGTTGCCGGCGTCTTTGGATGCTGGCGCGTATGTTGTGGCCCCGGGTTCGTCCTGGTGGCCCCCCCTCGGCTATACGGTGCTGGGGGATGGGACTCCGCTGGCGCGGCCAAGATCAGTGGCTGCCTGATGGGGTCAGGTATTGGCTGTCCTGTGGCTGTCGGGCGGTTGATCTGCCCGAGGGGCTGAGGGGGCTGGATGGGAACTGCGATGCCTGGTGTGTGGGGCTTGGGTGGGGGCTGACTTGGCGGGGAGAGGCACCTGCGAGCACCGGTCGGGCCTGCGTCAGGTTGGGCGAGGTCTAATTAAGTGTTTCCGGCTGGACTGGGCTGCTAAGGTCAAGCTGCTGAGTGCTGTAAAGCTTCCTGGCGGACCGGCTGGTTGATGGCCACCTGTGCGGATAGTGGGTTGCGACCTCTGGGTTGGACTTGTTTTGGGTCTTGTGTGCTGGGTTTTGTGGGGCTTGTTTGGTTTCTTTGGTCTGGTTGTGGGAACGGCGGGCGGGGGCATGGCACCACGGGTAGGAGATAGGCCCTACTGACCCTCTCGGTCTGTCACCACCTCTATGTATTTCTTTTGTTTATTTGTGTTTTGTTTGGAGTTACAGGCAGCGGGTACAGGTCCTCCTCACCGTTACGCTCTTCGGAGGCACTCGGCAAAGTGGGTTCATAGGGTCGACGGCCTGGCATGCGGATGCGAGTTGTGGACATGTTGGTCGCGACCTCTCTGCCTTGGTGCCGCCTGTGTTGATAAATTGTTGTTGGCTTTCTACTGTGGAGGAGGGTTTGCGGGACGGTATTCAGACCGGGCGGTAGTGGAATTTTGTTTTTTGTACGGGGAACTTGGGGGACTGGTACCTTGCTCGGCTTCGGCTACGCGAGGAGGTCTTGCGGCTTCGGCTGTTTGGCTTGGTTGGGCCCATACCAGAGGGTCTACGGTGTCGCTTTGAGGAGGACTTTCTTTACTGTTGATGGTTTTGTACTTAGTGTTCGTGTTGTGGGCATGTTTGAGGTTTGGGGCCGCAGGTTTGGATTGTTCGTAGTTAGTGGTAGTTCCGGTTTGCGTTAACCCTGTGCCGGCGGGGACTTGTCGTATGCCAGAGTCGGCGGTACAAGTATAAATAAATTAGATTGAATGTTCTAAGTAATTTCCTTACTCCTATCTTCGCTCCGCCTCGGTAGCGAGCTTCAACCTCACGCAACGCATTTTCGCCTACTCACGATAACTTCATCGGTCTACATCGTTTTCATCTTCGATTGTCAGGCGGTTGGGTCATAGAATAGTTGTTCTCGCTTAAGAAGGTGTTCCAGAGGGAGATATCCGTGGTTGATCCCGGTAGTCTCTGGACACAGGCTTGAGTGAGGATGGCGACTTCGTCTGCCTCCTCCTCCTCGGACTCTGTCCCCAACTCGCGGATGTCGTCCCCCGTTCGGTTCGACTTCAACCCCTGGCCCTCGCTTGGGACGGCTCGCGTCACCTTGTCTCTCGCACACCTTTCTGAGGCTGTCCGTGGCCTTATCCCAACAACTACACGGTCATACACTGCGCCTGGCGGGGATTACGGTTTTCTGTCCTTCACCCACGAACATGGCTGCCCCAACGCGGTGAGCCCGGCGTTGGATGATTTGGTGAGGGGGTCGCTTGCCACAGCCGCCCTTATCACGATGAAAGAAGTGGAGACTTTTGTGAAAGGTTGCCTGTTTGGGAAGGGTTGTCCAGCCACTTGTGGCTTGGATAACGCCTCTACCACGGGCCTCTTCAATCGGTTTAACTCTGATCACGGTTCGGTATACACGCCGACCGTGCCCACCCCCTCTCCCCCCACCGACTCGCAGGTTATCATCCCGGAGTCATCCCTCCTCCCGCCGGCCCAGCAAGGCTCGACCACTACCACGGTTGAGGCCAGTTCATGGTCCGCATCTCCCTCCGCCCATCGAGCAGCATTCGATAGGATTGTGGCTCGGGATCGCGCTAAGCGAGCCTCCACTGCCTCGACCCCATCTTTCCTGTCTGGGCTGTCTTCTGGAGAAAAAGCCCTCTACACCACCGGGAAGTTCAAGTTGGACGACCCTGCCGATGAGGACTATGCCCCTCCGGCAAAGGGAACGCTACGCCGTGCCCGCTCCTCCTCCCCGCGCAAACGTGCCGCCCCGGCCCCCAGTCCCTTCTTTGAGCCCCGGTTCATGAAGGCGATTGATGTTGAAGAGGGTCGGAAGAAACAGATTGTCCCGGATGAGGAATTTTCCCATCTCCTGGATACCCACCGGAAGCGCCTGGCCCCCCCTGTGCTAGTTCCTTCCACCATTGAGGATTCCCCCACCTCGTCCCCTCCTTTGCTGGCCTCCCAGGACGTAGTACCTTCAGCAGAGGTGATTGCTCGGGACACCCCTATGGCCCTGGAGGAAGCAGGGAACTCGGAAGCGACCGGACTGGGCGACAGCATTCACGTACCCAGTCTTCCGGGTACACCTGTCCCTGGCTTGTCCCCTCCGGACTACGATTCTCTGCCTCCCACGTCGCCTGGGGGTATTTTGGAAGGATCTTTAGGCATCCCTCGCGGCACGAGCACTCTCTTGGACGTGCCGCTGCCAGAGACCCAGCCAGAGGATGCTGATGCTGCCATGGCTAGGGCTGACCAGATTATGGCCAAGGTGGATGAGATGATGGCAGCCGGTAGGTCCCCCTCCCCCGCTCCAAGGTCTGGTAGTATAGTGGGATCCATGTTGGAGGGCCTTGAGGATATCCGTACCGGAAACACCGAGCCCCTCCTGTCACCTCTTCCCAGCGCAGACGGGTCTGAGGAACCTGACACTGTGGAAGATGTCCGGACTTGGATGAAAGATGAGATCGTGGAAACGGTTCCCATTATGTGGGTGGGACGTCGGTTTCATCGCTTGGAAAATGCGGTCCAGACCCTGACGGAGATAGTTGGCCGGCAGGAGGAGGAAATTGCTACCCTGAAAGGTAGGTTGGCCCTCCGCCGTCGTTCCCCCTCTGTGACTCCTGAGTCCTCAGGGACTACCCCTATTCCCCGCTCCTCGTCAGAGGGGTCTACCGAAGTCTCTACCAAGGGCCAGGTTGCTGCTCCGGCGGCTCCTGCTACTAAAGCGTCCTTCGTGGACATGGTGAAAAAGATGGCGTATGTGCCCAAACCCGCCATCCCACTGAAGGCCAAGATGGCCCCGGTTCGGCCCGCTTTGGCGGCCTCCTCCCATAGCACCAGCAGTGTCAACTCTTCCAGTGATGGGGGGGTAGTCCTGAAGGTGGCAAAAGCTACGGAGGAGAAGAAGGTGAGCTGGGTGGATGAGGAGGAGAAGGAGGATGGAAAGAAGAGGGAGAGAAGGAGAGGTAGGCGCCTGAGTGGTGCTGCCAGGAGGAAAAGGAAGATGGCGGCTCAGGCTGGCCAGGAAGCATCAGCGACCCCGGCCAAGACTCAGGGGAAGACTACTGCTGAGGGACAGGCTACACCCTCCGCTGCTGCCGCCCCAGTGCCCGCGGTGCAAACCCTTTCGACGGGGCCAGGCGCCATCAGGAGGATCTACAACGTGGTGCCTAACTTGATCCCTCACGACGGCCCTCCTCGTAGCGCCAGTCAGCAGGGGCTACCACCAAAGCCGGCTCCACCCCAGTCCTCGCCTACGCCAGATGTTAGGAGAAGGCACATCACATTGCGGTTCGCCACCCGCAAAGAAGTGGCTCTACCAGAGGGTGTGACGATTGAAGCTATCTGTGCCCGCATCAACGTCACCTTGTCCAACTCCCCGAAAATTAGGGGTATTTGCCCTTACGTTCGTGCTGGTCATATTCGGAACGAGATTGGGTGCATCTTCCTCACCCTGGCGGCCCACTCTGCTGCCGAGCTTGGAGACCGACTCGACAAGGCCCGGCTGGCACTGTTAAAGGAGCTGTCACTCCCGGAATTTGTCTTCCAGAAAGACGTGAAGAAGGTCAAGATCATGGTCACAGGCGTCCCCCTTTCCGACACCGGCCGTGGTTCCATCTGGAAGGTTGACGGATAGGTGGGGGAGCAGGCCTCGGATGGCCTACGCACTGACTTGGAGCTAGGAAATCCCGGCATCGTCACCGTGTCCCGCCCCGACATCATGGGATCCATTCATGCCATGAGGCAGGCCAACGCCGTGTCTTGCGGTATTCGCTTTGTGGTGGAAGAGAATGAGGCGGCTAAGGCTGCTTTGGAAGATGGGAGGATCTTCCTTCGGGGAGGCACCCGGAATGTTAGGGTGTTCACTGAGCACCGTACGGCGAAGGTTTGTGGTAAGTGTTTGCAGGTGGGCCACTTTCAGGCCACCTGTGCCCTCCCTTCCCGATGTCGTTTTTGCTACGGGGCGCACCTGTCCCGGGAGCACATGTGTAAGGCTCTAGGGTGCCCCGGAGGCGTGGGGGAGGCATGTGGACACACCCGCAGGATGTGTTGGTTGTGCGATAGGACCGATCACTTTGCTGGGTATGAGAAATGTCCTGCCTTGAAAGCTGACTCCAGGACCCCTGTGTCCTCCCCACCTGCAACAACGGCGGCCCCTGCCGCAGCCTCATCATCTGAAGTGCCCGACGTTACGAGTAAGGGAACTGCGAGGGGCAGACGGCCACGGCGCCGGAGCAGGGGACGGTCACCAACTCCCAGGGTAGTGGAAGTGAGTAGTGATGAGGAAGAGGAGGCTGTCCCGAGGGAAAAGTCTGCCAAGGCTAAGGGTAAGGAGCCTGAACGACCCCCCCCTTCCCCCTCCCCAAAGCGCGGAATTTTAAAAAAGAAACCCGTTCCCAAGAAGGGCGATACTATGTGGTTCGCCCAGGATTCTGAGGGTTTTTTGAGTGACTTTGGCCCCTGTAGCCCGAGCGGATCTGTCGAGGCCCCCTTTTAATGCGTATCACGGCGATAGCATTGAACGTGGGGAAGAGTGGCAGGAATCGGGCGCTGGCGTTTGATTTGTTTTCTTTTGTTGATTTATTTTTTGTTTTGGAACCTCCGGTTGATTCGGGGGGACAACATGTGCCGGTGGAGGTTGATGGTTGGGATTTGTTTTCCTTTGTTGTTGGATCGGGGGTGGAGGTGTTTGTTCGCTCGCATTTGTGCGGGTTGTTTGATGTTGTTGGGCATGGGGGCGCTTGTGCTCAGGTTGGGTTTTGGGAGAAGAGTGAGAAGAGGGTGCTCGCGGGCGTCTACATCCCACCTACACACACCAAGGCCGAATATCAGTCAGGGCTGGGGGACGTTGGGGAACCGGATATCGCGTTTGGTGATTTTAATGCCAGACATCGAGATTGGGACCCACGGGCGGAGATGGCCAGGCAGGAACATTGCGGACGGTGGTTGCGGGAATGGATGGCACCACGGTTGCTGAACATGACTCCACCTGACCGGCCGACATTCCGCGACATATCGATGATTGACCTCTGCGTGTACCGGCGACCATACCTACAGCACAGATACCTCGATCTGGTTGGATGCGAACACGCTGCCCAGACTATCCGACTCCATGTGGACCTACCTGACAATCTCATGAGAAGGAGGCCTGCTTGGAAGAAGGCGGTGTGGGGAAAGGTTGGGAAAGAGCTGGACACCCTGAAAGAGGTGGATGATGGGCAGTTGTGGGGAGGAGTGAGAAGTGTGGTGGACGCACTCCCATGGGCTTCCGTTGACAGAGGTCGGTGCGAGTGGTGGACGCCTGAGTTGGAAATGATGAGGTTGGATGTGGCTTGGCTGAAAAGATACTCCAAGCGCACGGCAGAGCAGACGGAGGACTTTAGGCTGGCGAGGTGTGTCTACCGGCCTTGCCTGTTGAGGGCTCGTTTCGACCACATTAGGACCAAGCTGGCGGAAAGCAAGGACCCCGATATCTTCAGGCTGGCAAGAAGGTTAGAGGCCAAGCGCACGTTACCCTCAATGGTGGGGTCCGACGGCTCCTTGGCTACCACGCACGCCGAGATCAGCGACCTGATTGCGCAACAGCTTGATCCTGGTGATCCCGCTCGATGGACTGAAAGCGTGATTGAGATGGACAGTGCCCAAGAAATGGAAACGGCACTGACGAGATCTCCCACAAACACGGGCCCCGGCGAAGACGATGTTGGCTATCCCTTCTTAATGTTTTGGAGAAGGAGGGATGCCACGACATTGGGACGCCTCGTTGACTACGGGCTGCGACATGACATTCCGGACTGGCATAGGGCCGAGGTGGTGCTCATACCCAAACTCGACAAGCAGCGATATGATGTTGTCAAATCCTGGCGCATGATACACCTGCTCCCGACCACGGCCAAGGTGGCGGAGAGGGTGGTGTTGCTCCGGCTGGCCGCTTGTTTGGACCTCGGTGAGACACAGTTTGGCTCCCGCAGGAGGCGGGGTGTCCACGATGCCATGGCGGTTATTCAGGAATTCCTCCACCATAATGAGGGATACAAGCGTCTGATCTTGTCGATGGACGTGGAGGGAGGGTTCGACAACATCGACATCAACCTCCTGTCAGATTTCCTGGTGGCCCGGGGATGCCCTCCCAACCTGTGTCAATGGGTTCGGAGATGGACAGGTTGCCGGTCTGTTCGCTTCCGGTTCAATGGGTGTGTTTCCCGGGTGTACCATGTTAGCAAGGGGGTCCCCCAGGGGTCACCACTCTCCCCCTTTCTGTTCGGCGCATACGTGGCTGATATTTTCACACCGCGGATGCGTTACTCCCCTGGTGTCCGGCATTTGGTGGCCTCATATGTTGATGACGGGGTTATCATGGTTGCAGCTGACTCCTTTGATGCTGCCCGATACCATGCTGGGGAATTGTTGCGCGACTGTGACCGAGTCGCGCGAGACAGGGGGATGGGGTTTAGTGCGTTGAAGACGCAGTGGATTGGGTTTGGTGATAGAGCGTGGGAAGGAATGGATTTGTTGGGAGAAATGGTGTTGCCGTCTGAGGACCTGCGGGTTCTTGGGTATAGGTTTAATGTATTTCTTAATTTTTCTTCTCATGTACGTTATTGGTTGGACAGGGGGTTGGGGGTGAGAAGGAGGATTGCAGCGTTGGGGAGGAGGTTTGGGAGTGTTGGTGGATTGGGAGCATGGGAGACTTACCGTTTGGTGCAGGCAGCCTACCTTCCGACCGTCTACTACGGACTTGAGTTTGTAACCGACTACCCGTCGTATGTGAAGCAGATTCAGGTCCACGTCAACGACTGCATCCGCTCGGTGTTTCGGACTCCAATGAAGTTAGCTAACAACATTTTGCTGGCAGAATACGGGGTTGCGCCTGTCGCTGTTCAGGGCAGGTACCTGCAACGGAGGTGCTACAGCCAGTTCATCAAGTACCGGTATAGCGAGGATCATCCCTGGTTCGGGCAGATCAGGCTGGGCTGGAAGGAGGACGGCATGGTGGCCCACCGACAGCATTCGGACAGAGTGCTTTCCTACCGTCCCACGGTTACAATCGGGAAGGGCAAGGAAACTACGGCCCTCAGACATGCCGGGGAAGTCAAGGAGCTCAGTAACGGCTCGGATCTGGTGGTGTACACTGAGGGATCCATGATGGCCGAGGGTGCTGGTATCGCTTAGGCTGTGTTCAAACGGGGAGCCTCACTTAGGGTCGGGGGGTGTTCGGTGCCACCATCCTGGAGCATCGTCGAATGCGAGCTGTTTGCCGTGGTTTGTACCCTACGGGAGGTCAGTGGTATGTGTGAGGGACGAGGGGTACACGTGTTTTTGGACTGCGTCCCCGCCCTGCTTCTGATTGAGAATATGTTGCCCGAGGGGGACTCGGCTGAGATGTGGGAAGTCATGGCACCTTTGATGGAGGCTGTACGTCCACGCCTTGGTTGGGTTCCGGGACACATGGGCATTCAGGGCAATGAGCTGGTCGACAGGAAGGCCAAGGAGAGTACGCGCCTACCGCTGCAGCCATTCCGGTGGGAAGGGGTCAGCTTTGGTATAGGGCACGCTGCGTTGGCCCGTGAGTTGAGGAAGGAGGAATGGGAGGCTTGGCATGTTAATGAAGGCCATGGGTATTATGCTCGTGGGCCTAAGGCCCCCAGACACCTTCGCGGGCTGACAAGGATGGATTCCTATGTGTTGACTAGGATTCGCAGCGGTACTGGCCTGGTTGGACACGACGAATGTGAGGGACGCGAGGAGAGACATCATTGGACTTCATACCAACGGTACAGTTGGAAGCGGCCGGCTATGGAAGACTTGTTCAAGGACTCGGCAATCGCGGGATGGAAGTACTGGTGGTTGGAACATGGGTGGCTGGGACTGGAGATCCCCCATCATGTTAAGGAGGTGGACGGGGAGTTGGTGGTCGCAGGTAACCCGTTTGATGGTACACTGACGGTAGAGAGGGATGGGAGGCGAGTGTGCATAGGGACGCCTGATACTTGTTTGCAGTGCGAGAAGAAACATCCTGGAGGGGAGTGTGTGCTTCCAAGTAAGCATCTTCCCACCAAGTGGTTCTTCCTTCCGAACTCGGTCGCTATGCGCTGTCCGGGCTGCAACATGGCGATTACCTACCAAGACACCTCCACACGGCCCTCCTTCTCTGCTCACTTCGATAACAACCCGGGATGCCTCTCGGCGAGCCTTGACCAATTTTGGCAGCGGCACTGGCTTGACTGGGATGACCTTACGCTTTCCTTGCGGACGGCGGTCGTACTCAAGTGGGCTGGGCTGTTTGGGTTTGTCGAGCACGAACGGTGCCCCTTTTGCGACCAGCGGCAGGTTGCTGGAAAGGTTAATATGGTGGGGGAGCACTATCGGAAGAAGCGTGGATGTTGGGACAGGCTGTATGTTTCCTTTGTTGAGTATGTTGATGAGATTGTGTTGGAGGCGGGGTAGTTGTGTTGGTAGGTTGTTGGTGGTTGGGTTGTGGGAAGGGGAAGACGCGTTAATCCGGGATGTTGCTGGTCGACATGAGCGCCCGTGAGCCCCTTAGGTAGTGATTTTTGGATTGGTGTTTGGGAGGAGTGGTTGCGGGACGGGAATACGCCCGTGGTAGTGTATTTTAGTTTGTGATTTTGGGGCGAGGGGGAGACTGGTCGTATGCCAGAGTCGGCGGTACTAGTATAAATAAATTAGATTGAATGTTCTAAGTAATTTCCTTACCTATTACTTTACGAATAAAACATCTTTACGCTCTTTATCACGTTTGCATAACCGACACATTTCTCACGAGCCTCTGTGAGCCGAAGTTATCTTAGTTAGGATTTAACAGGCGTTATTCGATGAATTGCGATAACGTAGATCGACGGATCTAAGAACTGTTATATCAAATAAGATAGGAATTAAGAAGAGAAGTATCGTTACCCGTCGCTATTAGTTAACCACAAGCTAGGAACGTTACAGTGATGGTGACTGCGAAGTTTTCAACGCAAGAGAGGATTATTGAAATTTCTTTATTTGTTTCAAAAAGCTATATTTCCTTGATAATAGCGTATATTCTCTCATACTTAGTTAGTGTTTCATCATACCTAAACACTGCATACATTACTACAGTTAGGATATGTTTTTTACGTTATTTCATTAATATTTGGTGATAGCAATTAAGGATCTACACATGTATTACTTTCTTTGGTTTACAGGATATTTCATCATCTTTACTTATTTTCTCAGACTTTACAGCCATGATTGTTTCTTCAGACTTACTGTAATTTCTCTCACAACCTCTTTGATTCACACATGTTTTACGGGAATATCTTGGCAGATTCTCACGGTCTAACACGTTCGCCCTTATGTTTTTCCTACATATGTTACGGTTTTACATGGTCGCACTTATATTTCTTCCAATCATATTTCTCTGTTATATGGGGTTTACGCGGAGGATGCAAACCTTTATAAATAGACTCTACCGCTCACTTCGTTTATAAGAGAATTAAGGACAAGAATCTCTACCAATCTGCCTTCATACCTCTTACCTCTTCGCTAGAAATGTGCCTGTAATATACTCTTAATATTACGTCCATATAATCTATATTGCTATTAAGATTATACTGTTCACAAATTCCAATAAGGATCAGGCCCTTAAGGACCGCAAACTGAAGTGAGGAGACATAGATAACAAAGAGCAGGGCTGAGATGGGGGATCCTTGAGGAATACCAACCTGGACAGGCTTGAAGACTTTGTTCGCAATTGTGACTTTAGAGGAGCGATCGTATCAATCTTGAATAAACTACGCGATATTAAGAGCATATAGCAGGCACGTTTTATGAGTATTGGTACGGTTTTGAAGGTAAATTGGTAGAGGTTCTGTTCCTTACTTCTTCTAAGCAAGGTGTGTGGGCGGTAGCCACTATATATACAGGAGCGCGCCAACTCGTGGTAAAAGAAATATAATCAGGAAAAAGATAAGTAAGAACGTCTTTCTCGCTAGAAAAACATAAGTGTGAACGTATTTGACCCTGAAAACCTGTCAAGAAAAATCTCAAAAGTGCGCATAAATCTAAGATGGTGTGCGGGAAATATTAAGGCAATATTACAAATCTAATATGTAATCACCATGCATAACCGTACATAAAAGATAAAGAAAAACCCAATTTTATCCCGTAACCAGATAAGAAAGTAACACATAAGATTCATGCCTGTATTCAATGAAATATCTATGAAATTAATGTAAATATGACCCAGCTGTAGTAATGTCCGCAGTATACAGGTATTAACTGAAACGTAACTAAGTGAGTGAAAATACAACGTTTATTATTAAATATATTGAAATGTAATATAGGAAAGAAATTTCAACAGACTTTAGGTGAAACCTGGAAAAGTACCCTACACTGCCGGCCGGTAAGAAAGAACGTGACAAAAGAACAGAGGGAGAGAGGCACACTCTTGGAGTGCAGTATATGGAGAAGATCGCCAGGAGAGACATTGTCAAAGCTGCCCTTGATATCTAGGAAGGGTGCAGAGACTTGAAGCCGAGTACAATGGACAGTTTGGATCTTATGGGAGAGGGTAGCACAGGCATTAAATGCAGTGAGACTAGGGAGGGATCCACATTAATGATGAATCAGGAGGTCGATAGAGTAGGGGACAGGAGAGAGCCGATTGGCCATGATTCTTTCAAGGAGCTTGGACATAGTTTCAAGGAGGACAGTTATGTCAAAGGTGGAAGGGGAGCCATAGGCTGGTTTGTTAGGTTTGTCTTGTACAACACCATTGGCCATTTTCAGGGAGGGGGGGTGATAGCCAAAGGCTATAAGAGGAGACGAGAGGCTAGTGGGCAGTGATAGACATGTTGTGTTAATCTTTTTCGAAACACCACAAGGGATTTGGTCTGGGCCTAGAAACGAGGAGAAAGAGGACTTATGAAGGGCAACAGCTACCTCCTCTAGTTTCATAGTAGGTCAGTCTTTAAAAGGCGGCAGAATGGGAGTGCAGTGATCCTGGGGTTAGGGTGGAAAGAAATGTAATAGTAGGGTGTCATTGAGTTCCCCCAGTGATGAGGTATTGGGGAGGAACAGGAATCGCAAGGGCGGCTTTGAAAAGGCAAATCGTTTTGCTGTCCAGACATTTTGGAGTGTAGCACCTTCAAGGAAATCTGACCAGTACGTCTTCATTCTAGTTCTGAATGCTTTAAAGTAGGCATTCCTGGCCTCTCAGGTAGTTCACCTGCTACAGTAGTTGGGGGAGTTACGAGTATTCCTTGCACAAGTATGGTGTAACGTTCCTAGCTTGTGGTTAACTAATAGCGACGGGTAACGATACTTCTCTTCTTAATTCCTATCTTATTTGATATAACAGTTCTTAGATCCGTTGATCTACGTTATCGCAATTCGTCGGATAACGCCTGTTAAATCCTAACTAAGATAACTTCGCCTCACGTAGGCTCGTGAGAAATGTGTCGGTTATGCAAACGTGATAAAGAGCGTAAAGATGTTTTATTCGTAAAGTAATAGGTAAGGAAATTACTTAGAACAAAGCGTGAAGAGCCTATCTTCCTCGGTCGTATCGACCTCCTTATATAGTGCTCTTCACTCAACCCTAACCCTGATGACTCACAAGTGTGAGCCTCACGAAAAGCCTTACATAGGTCATATGACTCAAATGAGTCATACGCGCGAGACCACATGACTCATAATCGAGTCATGTGCGAAACATAACAAATCATAACATAAACAAGTCATATGACTCAAGCGAGTCATATGCGCAAGACCCATGACTCATAATCGAGTAATGTGCGAAATCCTGAGCTACCTGTCACATCCGTGACATATGGTAAATCTTACGAAAATCCATCAGAGTGTCCAACCACCAGGGCTTAGAGCGTAGTGATGGTCTTTTCATCAGTGTGTGCTGTACCAGGGTGATCCTTATCCTGTTGAAGTTAAAGTCAAGCTAAAAAGATAGGGCATGCTGAGTCAGGAGCAGCGGAGGGGTGGTCAACTTGAGGGCCCAGAGTGCCAAGTAGGTTTCAGACTATCGTGTGGCCCAGTGAGATGCTAGTCTATGAGGGGAGAGGATGGGAGCATGGGAGAGGCGGATTTGACTGCTTTAGAGATGTGGTCAGAACCTGTAGAGGGGAGGTCCATACTCCATGACCCCAAGTACAGGGTAAGATGCTCACTGCTGAAGGCTAAGTCAATAACAGAGGGGGCTTGTTGTTAGCCTAGAGAAAATCCGTTGAATATACCTGGGCTAGTTGTGAGGCAGAACGACCTTCCTGGAGTAAGGTCGACATAGGATGCTTAGGCACAGAGGTTGTTCTTCCTGAAAGAGCGGAGGGGATCACATGTAGGGTAGTGAAGATTGAAGTCTCCCATAATTAGCAGGGAGTAGGGCAAGCGGGGAAAGGCCTCTTGCGAAGAGACAGTCCAGTAGAGAGAAAAAAAAGTCCAACGAGAGTAAAGATTCAAGATGAGAAACCTGGTACAGCTGGTTGAAAACAAGCCCTTAGGAGTATGGACATCAAGTACCATAATGCTAGGGTTGTTAAACAAAATGGAAACAACAGATACAGAGTCAAGAAAAGAGCGTAGCACATAAACGGCCACCTTGGACTTTTACCAAGGATAAATGGGGGGGAAAAATTCTTGAAACCATTGAACTGAAGCAGCTTGCCATAGTAAAAATGGAGGTCTTGCAGGACAACAATTGAAGGAGTGGAGGGCAGAGCCACCAGACTATTAAACAGGAAAGAAACACATTCCAGCTTCCCAGGTAGTTGTACTGAATGAGGTTAGGTGAGCGATCACCCAGGGGAGAAGTAAAAGCCAAAAAAGGAGGGGGAGTATAGTCGTTTTAATCCATGACCGGAACTAACCCAATATGGACTTATAGAAGGTGGTAGGAGTGGCCTCCTCCTGGGAATGGGAGGAGTTCGCTCCTTGTAGGCAAGCGGGGGTGCTGGGGATGGCTTCCTCAGGGAGGCTGTAGGATGTTGTGCAAGTGCCATCTGGAATGAACCTATGGGTGAGACTATCTCCTAGGTCCACAGTAGGAGCAAGGTATTAGGGCCGTAGAGGTTCAGAGGAAGGACCCTCTCCTCCATTGTCTTGCATATCAATCTCTTCTTCATGTAGCGGATGGGCATTATCGGAGGAGGGTGGGTGGACCGGACATTGCGAGCAGGACAGGTCATATGCTGGATGGATGCTTGAACAGTTAGCACAGCTGGGGATGGAGGTGGGACAACAGTTGACCACTGGCTTGAGGTTGCCTCCCTTATAGTAGGTCAGGTGCTGGCAGCAGTGGTTGGACCTCGCATAGCTGAGGGCACAGATAGGGTAGATTGGGTGGTCGACTTTTCAGCGAGCGACTTGGTAGCCGAAGCCCTAGCAGTTCTTGCAATAGGTGAATTTGTTCACTGAGCATGCCCATTCGATGCAGCAACAGGAAGTGTAGAGGACTGTCCTACCTACCATCTTGTCTACATCAGATGGGGCGACCGTGATAATACATGAGATATTTGTCTTAGAGAGGCATACTTCCTCATCATGAACGAGAAAATGGGCTGAGAGGATCTGGACTTCCTTGACATCCAGGATGGTCTTCCTGAGCGTCTGGAAAAGCGATTCGGGGTCATCAGGGAGGAAGAAGACAGAAAGGGAGTAGATAGCAAGTTGCACTTCGTTCAGCATGGGCTGAAAATAGAGGTAGGTGTTATCACCTACAGGGTGAGCCCCCTTGAGTCGTGAGGTCAGGGCCACGTAGTAGGATGCATAAACAGTGGCTTGGATGGAGGAGTCGAGAGCTAGTAGGGTGACAGCACCACGGGCGTTGACCTTTGCAGTAAAGGCTTTAGGAAGTTGGCAGTTGGCCTCTTTAATGACTGAGGCGGCAATATCAGGGAACAATGTGGGTATGTCTCCTCCATAGAGCTGGGGAGCAGGGGGGGAGCATGGGGCAAAGAATCTCCTTTCAGCAGCAGGCAGTGGCGAGGGGGCGGGGGGACTCACCCTTCGTTAGACTATTTTTGCAACTTGTACTGCAGAAGTAGTTACTGAGCTGGGCTTCTTCCTACCCTGTTACCTTGAAGAGGAAGTGGCAGACAAGTAGGATGGCTTAGTTGGGGAGGTGGGAGGGTCAGTAGCAGGAGCTCCTGGGAGGAACTCAGATGGGTCAGGGTACTTCCCATCTCTCCACTGCTGCGCTTTCCAGATCCTGGGATATTTGGCAGTAAAGGCAGCGGAGTTACTGTAGCATTTGCCTGTCCAAGTATCATAGACAGGGATGTCGGAATCGTACTCAGCTGGGTAACCTGATGGGAGTGTGGGAGAGGGAGTGGGTACTGATATGTTAGTGGCTGGCTCTTTGCCCTTTCTGGAAGGCCGGTGGAGGGGAATAGTAGGGGCTAGAATTGGCAGCTGTAGGGGCAGGTTTGGCTATAATCTTAGTAGACAGGTCCCTAATTGATACCAAGAGGGAGACCACAGTGCTTGTGGAGATGTTGGCAACTTTGGTGGGGCTGGGCTGAGGGGGGAGGGTATTCACAATCTGGGAGAAGAGGTTATACACTTGAGTGTTGAGCTTGTTGATGGTGTTGGAGAGTGTGGCGACTCCTTAAACCAGGGAGTAAACCAACAAGATGAGGTAGATTTTGCCCACAGAGAGATCATGGAGGTTCTGATGAGAGGGGGAAGGAAGATGGTGTGGGGGCCAGTTGAGTAGCTTCCTGGAGGCAGAGATGAGTTCAGCCAGGTTGGTCTGGGTAGGGTGTAGAGGTGCGACCAAAGAGGACCACGAGGATTGTCGGGAGGGCGCACCTTGCTGTGAGGCAGGAGTGACAGAGCAAGATTGGGCAGAGAAGTCCATAGCTGAGGAAAGGAGAAAGGGATCCAATGCACAAGGCAAGGAGGATTGTGAGAGTTGCAGAGGTTTTCACCAGATGGTAATGGTGTTGAGAGCAGGAGTAAAACATAGGGGGAGGAAAATAAAGGGTGCAGAGTATGCTAGCTAGATAGAACATTAACCTAATAATTTAATACTGGTACTGCAATTTTTTTTTTCTTATAATTATTATACTCACTCTTTTTACTCTATTGCAAAGTGCTAGGACAAAACTTTTCTTCTAATTAGTAGCAACTAGATAATACCTCAAAAACTCTACATTAGCAACTAACTACCTCTTATCAACTATACTCCCAAAAAATACTGGCCATCTTACAGACTTTAAGGAAAGGAAAATTGTTACTCTGAGAAAAACAAACTTCTCTTTTTCAGAAATTAAATAGCTTTTAAGTTGTTACAAGAGCACCATTCTAAGTTTCTTTAATCAGTATCAAAAGAAGGGTGATGAGAAAATTCTCCCTAAGACTGGAAGACCAAAAATTATTAATATCAGAACTTATCTCCACATATTCAGAGAGTTTAAGTAAGCATACTACTTACCCTTATCTGAATTGCACTATGAGGTTACCCTATAGGCTTCTTTGAAAACTATTCAAAGAACTTTGATATCAGTTAATATCAAGAAGTAGAGAGTTATGAAAAGTTTATTTTTGAATAATAAACAAGTTATCAAGAAGTTAGCTTAGGCTAAGCAGTATAAAGATTGAACAAAGGTAGAGTTTGAGGATATTATTTTTAGTAATAAATGCATATTTGAAAGGTCTAAGAATTGTAAAAGTATTTGGGTATTCAGAATATCTGAGGAAAAGTAGTACAAGAACTGCGTTCAAGCGGTTACATATGGGTTTAAAATAAGGCTAATAGTATGGGCATTTATTTGGAGTAAAAATAAGGGTTGTCTGGTTTCTATTTTTGAGAAAAGTTTAGACAGATTTGTATATATATTAGGGTTTAGAAAATGGTTTAGTTGATACATAGAAGGGGTAGTGGACATTGTTGGAAATCCTATCTTTCAGTAGGATGGTACAAAGATACAAACTGCAAGAGATATTACAACTTGATTTGAAGAAAGTAACATACGGATTATAGAATAGGCTCCCAATTTACCAGATCTTAGCCCAATTGAGCACTGTTGAAAGAGATCAAAGGTAAGGCTACATCAGCACTTTCCTAGCATTCACAAGACTAAGGGGAACCCAGATTCTGTTAGGAGATGTTTAGCAGAAGCTCTTAATATGGTTTAAACTTAGGATATTGAGAGGGAATTTTTGGAAAGTTTGTGGGAATCTGCCGGACGAAAAGTTTTGTCCCTGCACTTTGATACTTGTACCGTGATATCTGAATGGGGAAATGAGCCGATCCCCATATCCAACCCAACGCCTTAATATCCTACCAACTACTCCACACACGCAGTCTTTTTTTTTTTTTTTTTTTTTTTTCTCTATCAGTTTTTCTCCCACGATTGCCATTATTATACCTTCTAATTCCCCTCAATTCCAAGCCACTTGCGCATAGTCTAGTGCTACGATCTGTGCTTGTCCCAACAAGGGGAAAGAAACGAAATGATTCCTCTAGTGCAGTATCTAATGTGCCGTGTAATTTGCCTCTTCCTCACCTGAAAATTTGCTGTGCCGAAACACATGTACCTTCCAGGTACCGAGAGCTTCGAACCCCTCTACTACGATACACGTTGGTGATAACTTGTGATAATGGTTTCATTGCGGTGGAAACATCGACCCCCCCCACATTTTACTGAGATCACGGACGAAAAGAACAAATTGCACAACAAAGCAAACTAGACTCGCAAACACTCGCGGGAAAAGGCAAGGAGAACCAACCATGATACCAGTATAATGAACGACCGAGCAGAGTAGAGGAAAGATAGAAAAAGTGTATTAAATAATCTCCCTCATACAATCACCACCCCCCCTCCCCAACAACCGTATAAGTGCCCACTGCTACCAACAGTTTTAAAGATAGTACACAGAAGTGTTTTTTTTTTTCGGTAAAAAATGTAAAACAAAAACACAAATACAAGAGATAGGAAAACACCTAAGGCTTGCAGGAAAGGAATGGTGGGGAAATATGTAAGTAAAGGAATAGGAAGAAAAAAATAAGAGAACACAAGCACGCTATGTCTACCCCATTAACATGTTGGGCAGATAGAGAGATAAACAGATAGGACCTCGTCTGCGTCCTCGCCTGCGCAAGGGAATCAGTTTTGCCCGTCGGAGATTTTGATTGTTCAAGGATTTGATCCGCCACCGCTACCGCCGCCACTGTTATTGTTGTTATTTTTCCGCAAAACGGTGACCAGGACTGCGATGATGACGATGACAATGATGATGAGAACTGTTGAGCATAACACAAGTATTTACCTCAAGTTAGAAAAGTTGTAAGAAAAGGGTATCCCCTCTGAATCGATCAAGAAAGCAATGCAAGCACGTTTCCCAAGAGTCCGGGATCCAAAAGTGACCAAATTACGAAGGAAAAGCAAGCAAGGAAAAACGGGTATATAAATGAAAAGCAATTCTCGTTCAAGTGTTTTGAGCATTTCCGCCTCACCCCGCGCAAGACCAGACTTCTACCACACGCCGTTGACCTTCGTGACCACCAATGCGATAACGACGATTGCAATGATGATGAGAACTATAACCCCGGGGTTGAAAAGGACAATGTTAGGTCAAAATTTTCCTCGAGATAATGAAAAAAACACATGATCTGAACAAAGTTTTCTCCCTCCACCCCGAAGTCTCCCCCTACTACAAAGGTCGGAAGGGAGGGGAATTTGGTCCCATTTTAAAGCTCATTTCTTAGCTAAAGACCGCCACAGCAATCACAACATGGCGATGATCATGAAGACTGTCCTCCAACGTCCCATGATAAAAAAGGAAGTCGTTGTCACTTTCAACACTTGGAAGTGCCAAAACAGTCCAAAACAGAAAAACGATTGAAAGAGAAGGCGAAACGCAATAAAAAATAGGATGTACTTACGGACGATGAGAAGGCACCACCACTTCTTTCTTCTTCGGGAACGAGCTTTCTCCACAGCCTCTCCAATCTCTTCTTGGGCCTTGACGACATTTGTAGTAACCTCTTCTCCTCGCTGGTCAATGTTCTCAACCATTGCCTCTTGTTCAACGACCAACTGCTCCATCTGGGTAAAGAGATCTGCGAGCTCAATGATGGTTTTCTCGATGCGTTGGATCTCATTATGCCGCGCCTGCACTTCGCGGAGCGCAGATCGAGCTTCGCCCCGTCGGTTACCAGACAAAAGCTAGAATGTGAGTTAGTACAACAGCAGTGACGGAGCCATGAAATTGAGACTTACAGCTTGCGAAAAGATTTGTTGGCCTTGTCCGTCATTACATGCTTCCTCTACTTCCTGCTCAGTGGCGTCCGGACGAACAATCCTATACTGTCTAGCCATCTGCTCACGAGCCCTCTTCTGAAAAGTGGCCTCTACTGATTGATATTTCCTGAGAACATCCTTGAAGCTACGGTCCAGGTTGTTAACCTGAGGTGCCTTGCTGGGATCGGTAGCGGCCTTTCCTTTCAGCGTCCTGATCCTGTCGGCAAGAGCTCTGTTCAACGCCGAGGTATCAGCGACCAAAGAGTCCAACTGATGATGCGTTTGAGATGATGTAGATTCATCAATATCTGTGAGAGAGCGCTGGTGCAGCGATTCAATACGAGTGATATTGGCTTTAACTTGTTCGATATCGTCTCTGAGCTCGTTTACTTCTGCAAAAAATTCCTGCTGAGAATCAGCTCCACCGGGGGTCGAGTCCGTCATCTTCGCCATTTCGTAGTTTCCTGTGGCTAATGGAGAGTAAGGTTCGACTTTAGTTTGGAATCCCGTGATCAACCTCTAGACAGATAGTGAAACTGAGAGGGGTGGTAGTTACCTGCACTCCCTTGATTATAATCCTGACTGCCCTGAGCTCCATAGCCACTTTGTCCACCGCCGTAATTATCATGTGGGTTGTAGTTATCCTGCTGGGCATACGGATTGTTTTGGCGGTAATCGCTAAATCAAGAGAGAAAAAGGTCAGCCTCCATGCCTCAGGTGATACCTGCGGCGGACGCCGGAAGAGCCTCAATCCGGCTCATCACGGCGAGGAGAAACAGGGCGGTCGCAACTGTTTGAAACTGAGAGGAATAAGAATAAAACATACCCCCCGTAACCAGGTCTCTACACGTTCGAAAGTATGTGATCAGCAAGAAATAACAAGGTAAGAAGGGCGCTCGCCCCCCAAATAGGGTTCAATAGATAGGGAAACCTGCACTCATGTTTGCGACTTAAAAATTTTGGGCGCTGTAAGAAAGCGAGCTCGACTTGATCGAGGAATCAATTCTATTGACCGAGCTGAAGATTAAGAAGGCGAAAGTAAGAAAATGGTAAGGTGAAAGGGGGATTGGTGTGAAAGCTGAAGGAATGAAGGTAGAGAAGGGAAGGGCTGAAAAGGAAAACGAGATAGAAAGATGTTCTGAGAGGAAAAGTGGAAAAGAAAAAATAATATGAAGAGGATCAGAAAGGAGAGGGGGGGGTGTGGTGGATGTGAACAAGGAGAGCGCAGGGGAGGGCGGAGAGGTTAGAGAAGTCAGAAGGGGAAGCGCAAGGGAGGGAGAGGTCAGGACGGGGAACTAGCGAGGAAAGAGAATAAACAGAAGGGAGGGCTGGGAAGGGAAGGGGAGGGTAGTCTACAAGTACTCTTTGACTACGGTACCGGTACGAGTACTTGTACAAGTACTAGTATGATACAGTATCATATCATACCGTATTCTTGGCTGAGGCGACTGGTTGGGGCGAGGGTAAGAGTGAAGCTCCTCCCAATCAATAGGTCTCGGTCACAAGGGGGCTGTCAGGTCATAGAGGAGCCACAGTTCCCAATTGACCCCAGCAAACAGAGAGAAGAGAAAAGGAGAAGAAACCAAAAAGTCTGCTGCACTCAATCGTGCAGGTTTTCTGTGTTGTTCCCCCAACTCGAGTAATTTTGTGTTCGACGATGGTGTTCTCCTAGATGGTTGTATTTTATGATTGAAGTGTACCGTACGAGTACTGTACTGTTCCATACTCGAGTAGACTTTAATACAGCTGTACCCGTGCGACCGCTGGAGTTCAGATTCTCCCATGAATAGAGGAAAGAGAGGGAGAGGGTGGGTAACCGCCGTTGCCAAAATTATCGGAATCCCCACGGTTTGCGTTGCGCGCGGGTCACAAATGTCTAACCCTAGCCAGGAGCCAGGCGACCACTCCCAAAACCTCCCTTGGCGGATAATATGATACTCCTACAAGTATCATACCTTGCACGGTGCCGCACAAGAGAAAGGACCGTGCCTCTTGATCCTTTTATTTATGGTGGGGGACTCCTTAAACCGGACCACAGCGACATTTGTTTTGCTTACTAACGGTAAGTTATTTTAGGTTAATTCAATGCTCCAATTTTATTAATAGTTATTTACCTCCGGTCTTGGCGTATTAACCGGTGTATTAACAGTAAACAAAGGGGGGTGACATTGTCCAAATAACTGCCCTTTTTTTAAACCCCAATAACTCAATCAGAACTTTATATTTTTAAAATCTGCTTCTATTACCCTATTCTCTAGCTTCTAATCTATCATTTAATAGCCTCATATTTTTTATAGGTGTTGTTGTTCCGGAGTCTTCATCATTTGAAGTTGGGCGATCTTTGGGTCGGGAGTAGGTTGATTGAAGGAGTCCCCCACCATATTTTTTTCCTCCGCTGGTTCCTGGATCAACAGTTGCTCGAAGGGTTTGGTTGATTCATGCGAGTCCCTCTTCCCCAGGATTTCGTTGACCCAGGTCACACTGGCGCATATGCCTAGCCAGGGGGGGGTACAAGTACGAGAACTCGTACCGCACCGCACTCGAGTACGGTAGCTCGAAGAATTCTCAATAATCGAACTCTCCACTGCCTCTAAAATGGTTCAAGGTGAGTTGACCAGGCGACGATACATCAATGCTCGAGCACTGAGCATGAAAGCATCAGTCAGTTCACCGCATATAATTTGCCATGCCGCTCCATGTGATATCCTCCATGTATCATAAGTTACTAGTACTGATAGTAGTACCGTATCATACCATCAACTTTTCCTCCCTTTCGGAGCCTACTCGTACTTATGGTGCCGGCACCTTAATCTGCCCCCACGACGCCCAACCCCGACAGATATTTCAACTTGCAACAACAACACCTACAATTAGAATTTTCAAAATCGATTTTGCATAGTCCTCCTAGTTGTACGTTAGAATGTATTTACAGAGCGATTTTCTCCCTGGCCTCCTGGTGGGCACTGAAGAGACCTTCAAAGTTTGTATGGGAAGGAGGATAGTGAGACATGAATGGGGGAAAAAGCTTTTGCTTATCAGAATAATTAGACAAGAAACCCCACATTAGGAATAATACATTACCATATTAGGACTAGCGCCCTTCATTTCCATGAGACTCAGGGTAGGTTTTAAGGTGCCGGCACCATAAATTTACAGCCTCAATAGCTTTTCCTGCGGCGTATCGTATCATACTCGTAGTCAATACTCGAGTATGATACGGTGCAAAGTGCCTAAAGGTGGGTCCTCCGGTGGAACAAGAATTCAGTGGCAACCGACCGGCATTGAGCCCAGAATTGCCAAGACAATCTGAGTACGATGAAATGATACACCTACCAGCAACAGGAGAGGCGAATAAAGCAGAAATCAATAGAATAAGGCTAATTTATTTAAAGAAGGAATATCCCCCAACTAGAACCTTGAGCTAAAGATACTTTTCAGTACATTGTGTGTTGAGCCCATGTGTTTGTTGATCCTCTTAAATCACAGTCAATCACATTGTTTTACCTATCAATCTAGACTCTACAGTATTTTTCAGCATGGAACTAAGTACATTCTGTCACTTGTTTCACTCCCACCAAAATTCTCATTTTTCGTTCTCTATCTCCTCCTGCTAAAGGCATGTAACCAAAAAAGAAAAAGCACTCATCTATTCTCTTTCGAAGTAGCTTTGTCTCAGTGCTTTTTTTTCTTCAAAATTCGTTGTTGTTGTTGACTAGATAGAGATCGCGTTCTGCCTGTTTTGAGGACCCGGTTTGATCCACTTTGCACTATATAAGCACCAGCACCGCCACCCTCGTGCCCCAAAGTGCGACCCTAAACCCACGCGTTCGAGGAAAGAAAGAGAGAAGGAAAAAGAAATCACAACACCCCGGATCTTGCTCCCTTTTTGGTCACCCATCAGCCACACGGCACCTGAGCCCTGTCACTTGTACGAGTACTAGTACTCGAGCACCGGTACCGTACTCAAGTTTGACCCAAGGTCATTCGAGTAGAGTACTCGATGTTTGACTCAGTCCGTTGACAGGAAGAAGGGAAACTATGATACGCTATTCGCGGCAATTACTCGAGTACTGTACTCGTACTCAGTAGGCAGAGTCCGCCACCTTGTATGGTGCGAGGTCGACTTACCGGCTAGTCTACGTACTGTACTAGTACAATTTCCCTACCACAGCCGGTTCGAATGTTGACTTCTTTATTTCCTCCACCCTAGCGTTATATAATGGCTTTGAGACCATACTCGAGTAAGTTACGGTAGATGGGCTGTGGATCCGTTTTGAATTGTGGATCCTTACTTTTGGGGAAATTTAAGCTAAGCTTGGACGTTACTGGTGTGATCCTTGAATACCCGGTAGAAGTGTTGTACGGGTACTACCGTAGCATAACACTTGTAAGAATAGTCTACAGTAGAGAGAAATTGTCCCTTCTCATTGAACTCGTAGACTTCCTAGATAGCCCACACTGCATAAATGAACTCCGAGAAAGCATCTGGCAACGCAAGGCACGAACAATGCAATACTGTACCGGTACCGAACGGTATCTGAACTGGGGGATTGGTACATAAGGAGGAAGAAATCGACTCGAGTATTTTTTTGGCCCGCGGTTCGAGTCGTCATTCACGAAGTCGTCGTCATCACCAGAAGAGTTCGCTCACGGCGCAGCCTCCGTTTCAAGCACACATCGCCACCGCTGATGCCCATCACTGACTAAAAAACAGCCCGAACCGTCTAAACACATCCGGCCGCCAAAAACCCCCGCCAGACACTCCAATTCAACCCCCGCTTCATCTCGTGGTGGGAAAGTCGCGTCTCTGTTTCCACAAAGACAATACCGCACCTACCAGCTACTTCGTGAACCACCTTATCCGCTATTACTTGTAATCCTCCGGGAGCCGCCATGTACTGTACAGTACTTCGCCCCAGATTTGTGGGCTCTGAAGATACTCGTAGACCATTGTCAACGAATGGGAACTACAGAAGCGCCCGTCAGATATCACAAATCGGTAATCCACAAAGCATATGGTACACCAGGTCTTGGTGCTCAGCTTCCACCGTGTGGAACCTACGAGGAGGAGGACTCATAAACCCATCGATCGATATTGCGACCTCCGCTTGCTGATTACACCCGCCTTCTATCACTTCAGGGGTGAATGGCTCAGGGACTTCATCAAAGGCGTTCTCGTCCTCCTCCCTTTCTTAGCCGTCACCTACTTGACCATTCATAAAGTATTCGGATGCCTTTGGCGCCAAGGCATCCGAATACTTTATGAATGGTCAAGTAGTTTCGGAGAGGGTCCTGAAACGTAGAGGTCGATTACGCTGCTCTTGTCGAACCTTTTCGTGCCGCGCTCCCATTTGATGTCGAGGACTTTCGGATGATGCCCTAAGCCACCACTTGTCGGCTTTGTCGCCCGTGAGTCCGGTGTAGCAGATCCGTGACTGCTGCCCTGCGCCGGGGCTGATGGTCTTTCCGATCTTTGCACAACATACGGGATCGGGCCGCGTATATATCAATGCAATTGTGGCGACACTGAGGTCAATCAGGACCGATCGGTGGTATTTCGTAATTGGTTGATGGCATCGGGACACGAGAGAAGATTCTCGCAGTGATCTTTGCGTACGGTACGGTACGGTACAGTAGTTGCGATGCTGCGAGAGTGATACACTGCACACTTGGCGCGTTTCTATGGTTGGTGGCTGCAATTGCGGTTTAGATGTTACTTAAAGTGGGAATTGGATAGCTACCGCCATTCACCTCATAAGGGGGATCAGTTTCTAAATCGTTATATTTGCTGCTTTCTTTTTAGGGATTTCGAATGCCTCCGGGGCATACGAGGGTGCGATAACACCGTCAGAGACTTCTCGGTTGATCATCTTGGCCGTTGTTACATCCCCGTTCAATATAATTTATTATCCTTGTATCCTTGTACATCCCCGGTATCGCCCAGCGCGATCCAGTCCCCGAAGCTACTCATTCCCGGAGCACCTTTAGCTATGGCATACGCACATGCCACAGGACTTTGGTCGAGTCCTTTGATATCATCCACGAAGCACATCGTCTTTTCCACAGCCGATAACGCTATTCCAACAGCAGCACCCGTGGGAGAAACATGTTGAACGATGCAGCAGCAGGCAAACCGAGCGATTCTTTGAGCTCTTCTACCAATGACCACGAATCCAGCGCATCCGGGGGGTTAATGTAGCCGGGCGAGCCACAAAGAACCTTGATAGGAAGCTCCCCGGACTTTACAAAGGCTTGTGCAGGATCCTTGTGCGAATTTTCCCCATAAAAAAGACCGAGCTGCTGTTTACCATCACCTGCATACCGTCTCCGGATGAATCCAGCAATGGCTGAATCTTAGTCTGCGATATGCTCGAAAGCTTTTAGAGCATATAGCTTCTTCGAATCTTTAGAAACTCCACCGTTTTTTATTTCCTCCTGAAAAGAGGCGTAATCAGCGTGGCCAGAGGGAATAGTGACACGGGAATAATTCTTTGCTGCTGCACGGAGAAGAGTTACCCCTGCGATATCGATTTTTTTCCGATGGTCTCAGATACAGCGGCGTTGATTTTTGTAATGGTGTCCTTGAAAGGTCAGATATTTCACACTACGTAATTGGCCTACCTATATCCCGCTCAGCAAGATCCTTTTCGTCGGGCTCGAAGCCCCGGGAACGGATACTTAACTTATTGTGTTGGTGAAGCAGTCAGGATGCTACATATTCTTCGATTGCGAGGTAGACGGAGACTAGCCGCATGCACAGCAGGATGAAGCATCTTGACCCTCCCATCAAGCATCTCGAGGGCATTCGCTACGCCATGGTACTAACATCGCTACAGCCACACAACTTCTGTGGGCAAGCTCGACTACCGGACAAGCAGAGAAACCTACTCGACAGACATAGTCTATCTACACCTCTTACGAGTATTAAAGCGGCCGTCCCTCCCGATGCCAGAATCCTAACTCCATTCTGGGCCAGACCTCTTGCCAGATCCAGCAATCCCGTCTTCTTATACATAGACAAGATTGCTGGAATAACTCATTCATTAGCTAGCTGCTCTTCTAATAATATTATAATATTAAAAAACCCGGTCAGCCCATCTCGTCATCCCAAAAGTTCCTCTTGTTCCCCCCACCGACAATTGTAACAAAAAGGTTCAAATTAATTTCCCTTTGACTCGCGGCGGATAGTCGAGTAAATCACCTTAGTCGGTCTAGCCCAGAAGGAAAAGGCCCCGACCCAACAGAAAAATTCTCGAAGTGAAGATGAAGAAACAGTAAACACTGTAGATGAGGGCTGGACGTCATTCAAGAATCGCATGTTTGCTTTTGTCTATGGGTTTATGATACGAGTATGGAGGGTGGGCATTTTCTAGCATGCAGGGAAGGGCTTAGGGCTAAGCGGGTAGACTATGTCTGTCTTATCATAGATTGGATGGAAGATCGAGCGGGGCGAAGAGCGCCTCGTCGAACGAAGCTATTCTCCCTTGGCGGTCGAATACGGTACCAGTAATTGGATCTCTCTCTTCTCTGCTTGTGGTTTGTGTCATTCACAGATCACTTCTTTGGGCTGGTTTGAAGCTTAAGCAGTTGATAGTAGGAGTGAGTTCATTTATGATAGGAGTTGAATCTAGTTGACGGTTCATCGATTTCGGTACTCAAGTATTTTGGGGTTGATTGGCGAGGAAATGCTACGGTCAGGACTTTCTTGGTCCCCTTCTTTCCAGGGCGTGGAGAATTTTACTGTACATACCGGTACAAGTACAGTACTGTACCGGTACAGAGATTTATTCGGTCGTGGTAGGCGTTTTTTAAATCTATACTTATTCATTTTTGTGTGTGATTAAATAATATGTAGTTGATGATAGCTTAGGGGTGCTCGAAGTGCGCGGTGGAAAACTTGCTCGAAGTAGCTCATCTCTTTCCTTTTTTTTTTTCTTCGAGAGTCTCCAATTACAGAAGGTGCCGGCATGGCTAATGGTATCATAGGTTCGTTCCAAGAGCACCAACTATCACCGCAAATGTCCCAAAACTGGCTACCAACCAACAAACCAACAAACCCACAAATAGCAATGGAATCCGAAACGCTCCCGAACAGGATATAATTTTGGGGCCACATTCCGAAACATTTCACATTGTCTAATTTTTGACGCAACGAGGTGGGCTGCAGTGAGTTACCGGTGGGTTAAAAAAGATGTCTAGAATGCTAATTCTCGGAAGCCAATCAGAAGCGTTGGTGCACCAGTTTGCCAAGATATTTGGAGTCATTGAGGCGCTTGAGCTTGCCACGAGATGTTGCTGGATGGATGCGCGTGACGATTCAGAGTAACTTTGATTTGTGGTGCCATTTGAGGTTAAAAGCCTGGTGGTTTCCCCCCCGCCCTCATTCTGCTATAAGTATGAATGAGAATGTGCGCTGGTATCTCTTTCCATTGAAGGGTTGAAAAGGGCTGACGCATATTTCACTATCGAATCATATCATACCGGTATTCGCCTTTTCACGAACGAAGGAGCGGACGGAGAACGGAGGTTCCGGGCAATATTAGTATTGGGTGGATATAAAAGGGCTGCATTGGACAGTACCCCAAGCGAGTCCTTTGCTTGACCTGATGAACAGAGCGAGCGAAGGAAATAAACTTTCTGCTATCATACCTTTTCACATCCCGAGATCAATTCTATAGTCCACAGGGGTGAGACATTCCAGAGGAAACGAGGAATCGAAGGGGTATAATCCGAGCTTTGCTTTCGCCTCCACCCGCCTATGCTGCCGTACTGGGCTACAATATTTCATACTACTATACCTAAGTGCCTCGCACTCCCACACATCATCCATCGTCCAAACATCACTCACTTCAACTCATCTTAGCACCTTATTGCGCCGCAACTCGCTCTCTCTCCCGCTCTGGCCTTACCTTACCTACCCACCAATCAGAAAACGAACGACAATGTCGCCTATAATCTCCAACTACCTCCTTCGCAAAAACCTCCTCTTGGCCCTTCTGTTACTAGTATTCCTGGCACTCCTGACGTCTTCCGAAGTTCTTGCGTCTTCCTCCTCCTCCTCCTCCTCATCGTCATCACAAGGAGAGAGACTGGAGAAGAGAATGAGTTAGTCCCCCCCTCCGAACTACTGCCATGAGTGCTAATTTTGCCGTAAACAGCCTCCTCCGCAGCGTCAATTCGCTTCCCACAAGTGCTCAACGAACCCCGAGAGCGCGGCCTTACACCTGGCTTCGTAGCCGTGGTGGTCGGCGGACTAAGTGTGGTTTTTGCGGGGTTGATGGTTTAGACACTGCTATCCTGTCCTCCTGCCCTGCCCATCAAGGCCAGTGCTGTGGGGCGGGCAACGCACACATGCCGGGACTAATTTCGGTTTTCCCCCTTCCCCTCCTCTCACTCGAGTTATCTTTCCTTGTTCAAAATTTGGGGAATGGTGTTTTTTTTTTTCTTTTTCTTGTGACATTCTGTATGATTTGAATGGTTGTTGGGTGGTGGTGGAATGATTGGTTCAGGGGAAGGGGGGAAGGAAGGCGTTGGATGGCTTGTCATGATTATGATTATGGGTTTGATGATGATTTTGGTGTTAGAGTTGGGGTGTTGACTGTGCGCACTGGGGAGGAGTAAGGAGAGGAGTGAGGGAGGAATCTGGAGGATCTTGAGTGAGTGGAGGGGAAAACTACGAGTAGAAGGGGCGGGTTCCGTCGGCGACATCACCGACAGCACAGGGCCGGATGATTTCTCACCACCAAGTTCACTCGGACTCGACCCTCGGGTGACCGACTCCCTCACTCTAGACAATTGCTTCCAGCGTTGTACAATACGGCAGATATGTCTATAGCATCGCATCCCATAGCATATCTAAACCGAAAAACAAACCACAACCACCCATACAGGGCTCTGTAAGCCCACCGACCGTAACAGTCGCTACCAGTGGACGAGCAGCTGTAGTATGCACACACATACTTGTACCTCCAAACTAGCATGTCAATTAAGGTTTGCTGTCTTGACATTTACTCTATAATATACCGTATATTGAGACTAGTTGTGTTGACACCCACAATTAGTCTGTCCCTATCCTGTACTCGTACTTATAATATTTGTGGACCTCTCAGACCATATCAATCACGAGAGGAGGAACACCCCCAGCACTTCGCTAGAGTAGGCTTCTACAATACTCCAGAGTGCGTGAGATCCTGGCACCCCCCCCTTCATTTTGCACCAAAAGTATCCTACTTTACTGGTATGCCTGTGTACTCGGGTATAAGGCAGGCACTCTTGATACAAATAAAAATATATCGGTGATCAAACCAGGGCAGGAAAACCTGAGGGATTTATTATATCTTCCGACAGTCATTTCTCATTAAAAACAAATTGTCAAGAATGGTTGAGGGATACTTTCAATTTTGTGTGCACTACCGATAGTACCAGTATAGTAGAGCCCCATACAAAAGTTGCATTCACACAATTTCGGCTATGGTACTTGCAAATTTACGATACCAGTACACCTGCAACAACTTCCGACCAATGCGACTTGGGGTTGCGGGAGGAGGTGCTATCCAATTTAGTTTCACGAAAAGCTGCTGCTATCGGTAAGTATTATCCCCATCGCTTACCCTAATAAACGTGTTCATTAAGCCGGTGAAGTGGGGCACTTTTGGCACAAGATGGGGGTGGGAGCGCCAAGATCTCCCACCCACTCGTTGTAGCGATGTCATATCCTTCATGGTGGCACTCTGGTAATACGGTAATCCACGGCCACGCCCTAGGTTACCACCTACACCGATGGAGAACAGAACAAATCCCACGTTGCAGTAGGGGTGCCACGCTTGAATACGGTGCCGACATGCCCTTGACAGCCATCATATCGGTGTTCCAGGTAGGGCGCGGGCACTCGAGCCGTGAAAGAGGCTCGCATCATGTTCCTGGAGTTCACCGGGACGGGGTCCATAACTGTGCCACTGAAGGGAAGGCCGGGGGAAAATTTTTTGGAGTCAAAGAGGGGTGTCTAATAATGCGATGCTGCCGGGTGGTATTATACCGGTAGTAGAAGGATAAAGCCAACCAGGGCCCGCATTTTGGGGAGGGAGGTTCTTCGCCATCCTGCACACCTATCCATCAGTCATTGGTCTTGTGAGCCTTTTTACCATAAGATTTCTCCGTCTGCCTGTCTACGTTCGCTCCGTTCGGAATGAAGTTCTCAATTGTTTCTTCAGCATTCCTCCTCTTTTCACTAGTCATCGTCGTCGACGCCGTTTCCGTCCCTATATTACCACGGGGAGGCAAGGGTGAGGGGGAAGTGAAAAGAGGTTATGAATATGGTAGTGGGCATGGTGGTAGCGGTGATGGTGGAGGAGCAAGCCCGATGACTTCCGACCCGAAAAGTTTGACCGATACCTCAGCAGCTCTTATAGAACTCCACAAGAACCTCTGCGAGATCCCGTCCGTCGCGCCAAATGAACTCGAGGTCGGGGATTGGTTGGCGACGTACCTAGAGTCGAAATCCTTCACTGTAGAAAAACAGGAGGTCGCAAGGAATCGTAACAACATCTTTGCCTACCTAGGAAACAAGAGGCAGACAAAGACTCTAGTGACTAGTCATATCGATGTGGTCCCACCATACATCAACTACACATACCATTCCAACGGGACCATAACAGGGCGAGGAACGAATGACGCGAAGGGATGCGTTGCTGCGCAAATCAAGGCTGTTGAGATCCTCCTCGCGGAAGGCCTGATAGAAGAAGGCGACGTGGCAATGCTCTTTGTAGTAGCTGAAGAAACGGATGGCGCAGGTATGATAAAAGCAAACGACCTCGGTTTGGCCTGGGAATCTGTCATTTTCGGCGAGCCGACGGAACTCAAACTCTCGCTCGGGCACAAGGGTGTGCTCAGGTTCATCATTGAGGTCTTCGGGAAAGCCGTGCACTCCGGCTATCCGCAACTCGGCACTAACGCTAACGAGCAGCTTGTTGAAGCATTGTATATCCTATCGAAAATGCAGCTCCCCGGATCTGACTTACTAGGCGATTCCACGTTGAACTACGGCGTTATGGGCGGTGGTACGGCCCCTAATATCATTTCTTCGTATGCGAATGCGAGCGTCGCGATTCGATTGGCCGCCGATCCCTTGCTGGTCCGGGCTTTGGTTAATGAGACGGTTACGGGCTTGCCTATTACCTTGACTTGGTTTGAGAGGTTTTATGGGCCGCAGTATTTGGATTGTGATGTTGAAGGTACTGTATTTATCATATCAGCCTTGTCGTTTTGACTTGCTTTGCTTTGCTTGTTGGTGAAGTGGCTGCTGATGGTGATAGTTGTTGCAGGGTTTGAAGTCGAAGCTCAGGCTTATGGAACAGATATTCCGAATCTAAAGGGCAGTCATAAGAGATACCTTTATGGTCCTGGATCGTGAGTATCATTTGTACATTGCGTGCCCTGAGGGAGGGGGCTGACAGTTGGCAGAATCTTCACAGCGCACAGTAACGCAGAATTCGTGACCGTCACAGACCTTGTCGAGTCGGTAGAGGGGTACAAGGCCTTGATTGTGCACACTCTTTCATAATCTATTAAAAATTAGTCTAATAGACATAATAATATTATATGTAATAAGATAGAGCCGATTTGTAATAAGGTTTCTGTAAATAAAGAAAAAAGCGGGTTGGGAGGTTCTTGTAATGTTTCTCTTGGGAGGTTATGTTTCCCATAAAATTTGTTACCTGATTATGATATTGTATCGTACAAGTGTACCGGTATGGTTGTATCACGAGCTGACAAGTATCATAATAAAATAGGTATGGAGTTGAGCCTCAAGTGCCCCACCTTTTCACCACCCACCCCATTTCCTTCAAACCTCCATCCCACTATTTCCACCGCAAACCACCCTCGCTGCCCCCCTTTCCACCAACCATTCTTTTCCTCTCTTTCTAATACAATTCTCAAGGTCTACAATTTAATTACTCCGGCTTCATTCACAAAAACCATGGCACCGCCAAAGAAATGGAGTAATTATTTGCCCGCCGTCCTTCCGCTTGCTAGCAATGTTAAGTTAGAGCTAACGTTTCGTATAGGCGGGGAGGAAGAATCTAGCTCGGAGGAAGAGGGGGTAGGCCCTATTGCCCCTCGAGTAGCCATAAAGAAGAAGTGGGATGACGAAGATAGTGAAGAGAAGGTTCACTCACACTCCTTCCCCTCTCCTAACACTCAAGTCCAAACACTTACCTCCCCCACAAAAAGGTCTTGGATTCCTGGGATGCTGAAGACTCGGAAGAGGAGCGCAAAAAGGCCAGAGCCAAACAGGCCGCAGCCGAAAATGCCGCAGCCGAGGCCGCTGCAAACAAGAAGTCGAAAGCCCAACGCATCGCCGAAAGACAAGCCCAGAACGCTGCACAGCGGGAAGCCACCGCCGCTGCGCGCGAATCCAGCAACATGGAGGACGAGACACCGGCAGAACGCCGGGCTCGCGAGGAGCAAATGCGTATTGAAGGGGACCTAGTGCACGCAACGGACCTGTTCGGCACAGTGGGCGTCGGGGCCGGCAGCGGCGGGACTAAGGGGAAACCGATCACCACCGGGGACCCGGAGGATCCCACGAAGAGTATTGATTTGTCATCGTTGCCGCTGTTCGCACCAAAGGGAAAGGATGAGTTCACGCGGCTTAGGGAGGTGCTTGTCCCGTTGCTTGTTGCGAATAGCAAGAAGGCGCATTACTCGCTTTTCTTGCAGGAGTTTGTGAGGCAGTTGGGGAAGGACATGTCATCTGAGCAGGTGCGCAAGGTTGCCAGTGGGTTGACCACTCTCGCGAATGAAAGACAGAGGGAGGAGAAAGCGGCAGAAAAGGGCGGGAAGAAAACTAAGGCGGCGAAGGGGAAGACGACTCTTGCGACCGGCAAGGAGGCGGATAAGTTTGATACGACGGATTACCTAGAGCCGGCGGGGTATGATGACTTGTCAGTGCACCCCTCCTTTCTTTGTCTCGTCCACTAACGGGTCATAGCGATGAGTTTATGTAATGCACCTCCACGGTTGGAACGAGGTGTGCGTGGGCCGGGATACATAGATAAGGTATTTCCTTAGGCAGATTTCATGAGGATGCCGGTTCAAGTCGTTATGTTTCCGTTATAAAAGGTTCACCCACTCGCTTACTTTAATCCACCGCCCATCTATCCCGCTTGAATCTAGCACCCCCTGTTAGAGTTATAAATGCTTGCTCCTCCTACATATATTTCTCCTATTATCTTCACAATCTAGAATAGCGGCTTACTTTCCACCTTGCCTAAATAACTATCGGTACCGTACATTGTTCACCCTAACGATATTCGTAGAGCGAGAGAGGGACCTTTCGGGAAGGAACCTCACCACTATACCTATGGAATATGTCTTGTGGCAAAATGATGCACTGTACCTGGCTGGCACCTGGTCAAGTACAGGTATGATCAATTCAGCCCCCAATAGCACCATCATGCCGGGAGAAACATTCCAGCACGACACCACGTAGCTTATGCATTGACTCCAGAAGGGGGAGGCCCTATCCCAACTGTGCAGGTGGTTTACATCGTGATCACCAGTGATCACCCGGCAGTGATTCTCTTCTTGACAGCGCTCACCGTACCCCTCACGCTAGAGACAACCGCTGACCCACCGAAGCATCCACACCAAACCTTCGCCCATATATAGAACAATTCCCTGGATTTTACTTCCCAACCCTTTAGAACTCTGTATCTAAGCCGGCTGGGGTTTATCAAGGGAGCTATGGTTGGTGCATTGGTCTTGGCTTAATTTCTGACGATTTTGCTTGAGAAACGGCAAGGTTTGGCGCTGTTTTCAACTTCAACTTCACACTATCGCATGCCAAAGTAGCCAAAAATTCTTCTAACAATCTGTGAGCACTTGGGAAGAGACATTTGAAAGAATCTTGGACTATACTATCAATTTTTCAAACCTTTTGCAGCTTCAGAATGTATTTTACTGAAAGCGTGAAGTAGCATGCATGGTTTGGGTTGTTACATACGGTAAGTTACTACCGGTATGAGATTCCGCTCACCATTTTTGTCACCAGCCCCCACAACCCAATGGTATGTTGGTGGGTTGAGAGCTTTGAACCACAATAATTTCAGTACCTCACTCACTATTTTGGGCGTCGAGTATCCCCACCTCGTTCTCATCACGTCCCCTCACGCGGACGCACACGTACACAGAGTCCCCTCTCTGCACTCCAAACCAAGTACCGCCCCCCCAAACCCTCTCAAAGGAAATAAATATCATTCCGATCGACCACAAGCATAACTTAACTACACATACAGTCGCAAGCCCCCTGCTCCCCCACGTTATGATATGATACCATATATCGATTTATTCCATTGGCTTCCTAGTCTCGCGAACACTCCTCCTCTTGACGTACCAAACTGCCGCAACGCCAATCAGCAATGCACCCACCAGTATCTGTGCGTATCCCCAGTTGACGTCTGCGTCCTTAAGTCTATCCACGAGGCCTTCAGCGGCGTACTTTGGTTGCTCGGGCTCAGCATCGGCAACTTCCTCCCCCTTCTTCTCGGTGTCAGTCTCAGCGCCGGCTGGTGCTAGGGCAGTGATTGTGGAGCCCTCTTCCCCATTGGCTATGAGATGGAAGCATTTATCAGCGGATTCCAATAATGTATAATAATAATGATAATGATAATAATAAAGTGGTAATGCATTTATTTTTTCATATCAAATCCACCAAGCAATCAATGAATCACATATAACAAGTCTCTTTTGAGGACAAAAAAAGGGATATCAAGGTTCTTTTAAGTAGCCGTGTAATTCGTTCATGGCTTTTCTTTTTTCGTCCCATCCCCCCCTTGAATCGTGGCAATAGCAACAATGAAAGGAAAAGATGAAGTGAGGAAAGGCAGTAGAAATGCATTTAAAGTTCCACATGGATACCTTCTTCTGGAACGGGGAGTTCGCCACTCTTCGCGATGGTTACGGACGTGGCGGGGGAGTCGCTGCCGGGAGTCTTCTTGACCTGCTCGATGGCCCTTACGATCTCCATACCTTCAATAACTTCGCCAAAAACAACGTGGCGGCCATCGAGCCATCTGTACGAGCCGTTAGCTTAGATTTAACGAGTACATACAAAGTACGGATGGGGAGTAGGCGGGAGCAGTTGGAGGGAAATGCAGTGAAGTGGCAAGTTATAACATTATACGTGAACATTGTCGCGAATTCAAGTATGCTCGTTGATACGGTAAAATTCAGAAGAGAACTTACGAAGTGATAACGGTAGTAATAAAGAACTGGGATCCGTTGGTGTCTTTGCCAGCGTTTGCCATGCTCAAAAGTCCGGGGCGGGTGTGCTTTAGTTTGAAGTTCTCGTCGGGGAACTTGCCACCGTAGACTTTTTCACAATTGTTAGCACCTATACCATCAGATGCTCAGATACTACTCGGAAAGAACTACTTACTAGACTTTCCACCAGTGCCATCATGATTGGTAAAGTCACCGCCCTGAATCATAAAGTCCGCGATAACACGATGGAAAGTTGATCCTTCATATCCAAAGCCCTTCTCGCCAGTACAAAGAGCACTATAAGATTAACCATTAACTTCCACCTTCCTTCATTGACCCCCACCGTAGAATGCAATCCTCACCGGAAGTTCTCAGTAGTCTGCACCCAACCCATAGTGTTAGCCAAAAACTCCTGTCAAAACTTCTTACATCGGTACAGGTAGAGCACGAGCCTTAGGCACCGTCTTCCCATAAAGTCCAAATACAATGCGCCCCAGATCCTGATCGCCATGCTTTATCTCAAAAAACACCTTGTGTGTGATCAATGGACTCCTTGCCGCATCGGTAGGCTGGGAGAACAGGAATAAGGAAGTAGCAACAACAAGAACGACGAGGGCAAATGCCCGGCGGAGAGAGATCATTTTGTTTTTTGTTCTTCTGCTTCTCTTTGGTTGACAAATAGGGTCTTGGAAGAATTGAAGGAATTGGAGGAAAGAGGAAGGGGGGGGGAGGACGCTGAATGTGCTGAGACGGGAGAGTTCTTATCAGGAAGGGGGCGAGAAGGAGTTGGAACTTGCAAGGTGTCTTCTCGTGGCTCTGGCTGGACCGAAGAGCTGGCTGTTATGTAAGCCCTTGCCTTGTCCTTGGTATCATACCCGTTCGGGGCGCGGGTCCGGTGGGGGATATCCTTGAAATCCCTGTGAGAGGGCTCAGTGATCTTGGGCGGCAATAGATTTCTGGGTATAGGATGAAGGGGAGGGAGGTTTTTCGGGGGCTTTAGTTCTTGCAGCCCTCGATCAGCTTCAAGACGGGCGACCGCTCGTCCAGCCACAACCACTGAAAGGCCATACCCTACGGGTGCAAACGGCCTGATTGGCCTTTTGACATACAATTATAGGTCACTAGGAAAAAAAATAATATACAGTACCAGTATGGATTCACAATTGATACGGACTCGAGGAGAGCAGGGAAAAATAGACCTATTCGCCATAAGGTTACAAAAAAAAAACGCCTACTACCAGTACAAGTATCATACCCGCCTAAACAGCCTCGTAAGAAAACTGCTGACACCTATTCACCCGAACCCTCAGAACCTGGACGAGCCGTAAACACAACTAAGTCGAGGAGTCCGATCACAATTCATTCTCCGCCACGCTATCCCAAAGCCTAATCCTCCTCAGGAAGGAATCCTCGGGCACGCATAACCCCATCCTATGGAAATAATCTCTATGCGCCCAGAATAACTGTAGGGCATTCGGGTTGCCACCTGCAACACAGCTTGCATCTTCACTCCCCTCACACAAATGAATATCTTCCCGTGTGTAGGGGAGTTGGGGCGCGGAAATGTAGTATTCGTAGGCATGTTGAGAGTAATTCCATTGAGTCAAGGGGACAAGAGGGACCGGATCGTGAATGTGTGTGACCCGGCGGTAAGTGTCAGTGGTGAATTTCTGCAGAATATCAGCTGAGTTATCAGTTTCCCTTGAGGTTTAAGCTGTGAAAACCAACCTTATTGAGGAAACCAGCAAGGGCACTATTCCCAACCTTTGGTTCTCCAAATGTTGTAACTATTGGGTTATATCCTCTGCCCCTAAAATCCAATCCGGCGAGCGCAGCAACAGCTCCCCCAAGTGAGTGTCCGACCAACGTGAGCTTGTACCCCGGATACTCCCTAACCAGCTCATCCACAATATCTCCGATAATAGCCTCGCTCTGGGTCCAACTCTCGTAGAATCCGGAATGCACACGGCATCCTTCACATTTTTCTTGCCGGCCTCTAGATGGATATGGGACATACTCCTGCTTCGTCAAGGACAGGTCGGCAATAGCGTTTGCGATCGAGTACGTTCCCCGAAATGCGACGATGATGCGGGGAAGCGCGGGGGCATGCGAGAGCGCTACGTATCCGCAAGAGTCTTGAAGCGTTACACCAGTATTCCAAGTCTACTTGAACAAGTTAGCGGTGTGCAATAGTGTAAAAGACCGGTCACTGGCCAAACCTGTCTAAGTTCAAACGTTGGAAAGTTCTTGCAGTATGAAAGGCATTCAAATGGCCGTTCGACACCGGTGTTTAGTGAGCCAACACAGTAAGAGATGTCCACTATTCTGGACAACTCCTCGAACTCGTCAAATAGGCTCTGGGATATCGGAGTGGTAGACGAGTTGCGGCGGTTGGTGAGATGTGTCTGTTCCCGCACTGGAGATGGAAGGGGGTTCACCACCACGCTTAACAAGACGGTGGAGACCAGGGATGTTTTGAAAAAGGCATTTTGGAGCATGCTTAATCGACAGATGGGCCGCCAAGGCTGGAGAGGGAGAGGAGAGCTGGAGGTTCATGAGTTGGGGGTTGCCACGCAGGGGACAAATAGGGTACTCGTAGTGTGTATGTTGTTCGGAGATTTATAAAGTTTGGGGGTTGTGGACCCGTGATCGTTGGCGGGTCACTGGGGTTGCCGAGTGTGACCAGCTCGGAAGTGGTCGGTAGGCAAGCGTTGTGATCCTGATTCGTGTGGAATGTGACCTTCGGGAGCCAAGGTGATAATTGTACGAGGCGGTTGACGAAAATCACCGCTAGCAACCACACAACACACCTCCGAACACTCCCGCAGGTCCAGACAACCTTGAATATCGTAACAACAGAAGTAGAATTTTTTTTTTTCTTTTTCCGAAAAAAAGTTGAGGGTGGTACAGGTGGCGAATTGGAATATAGAAAATACATCAAGATTCAGTTTGCATCTCCTTTCATTGCTTGACCTGTGTAAGTCTCGTGGGCATACTATCAATATAGATGTTCCAATCATGAGACTGTAAATGGTCCAGCTCTTCCTGAATTGCTTCTCTTATTTGGTGAATTGTTTTCACAAAGGCACTTCTTTCCTTAATTCTTTGATTTATAATTTTCTATACATTTTCAATAGGATTCAGATAAGGTGATAAGGTCAGCTGAGTGTAAAGATAAATGCCTAATATTTCTTTTAGTTTCACAAGAACTCCTTTAGTTCTGTGAATTGAGGCCTAATCCTCAATAAATTTGGACTCAGGAGATGCATCATAAGAGAGGAGATACATGTAAGCAGGTGTGACAATTTGTTTGAGGCCTTGGTAGAGATAGTCTTTCACAATCACACCTTTTTTTACCAGATCCTTCAAGAAATACAAGCCTGAGTGGTGACTTCCAATTATAACTAATTGCTTCCCATATTATTACAGATGTATAGTTACTATACTCGTGTCTTTGAGCCAAGAATGGGCACCCAATTGGGAATAGGTTGTATGTACCTATAAGTAGTAAAGTATTCATGCTATTTGAAAGACAGTAACAGTGATACAAGACCTTAGAGTGATATCAACATATAATAAAAGTACCATGAATGTTTGTAAAATTCTGTAAACAAGTCTGATTTTCATACAAGGTAAGTACTCTTAATTGAAATTAATTCCAGCACTAGCATTTACATTTTAAATAGCATAATGACGAAAGGAAAGACACTTTCCCTTGGGACACGCAGGACAATTATTGCTCTCCACCGGCATACCCAAATGTCCTTCGCAGATATAGCATCCGTTATACATCCGCCACATGAAACTGTACGCAGTACCCACAATAGGATTTTAGTAAGTACAAAATCTATTGTATATAATAGAATTTGAAGATTTAGCTCTTACTATAGTTCTGATAGGAGTAAGTACAAGTAGTAGAAATTAGAGAGCTTTTAAAGGCTACTGATATGGGAGATAACAAAAGAGATACTCCCTCCGTGCCATAGAAATTCCCTCTTGGAAGTGAGATTTCAGAGAGACTAAAATATCTCGCAATGCAAGATGAGGAGCAGCGGCTTCGAACGTATCTCCAGATCGCCTGAGAGGTTGGTATAATATCAGCTAATTTGACAATTTATCGAAAAATGCATGAGCATCACCACCTCTATTATTATTGTTCCAGCCAGAAGCCTTCCCAATATGCCAATAAGATAGAAAAGCATTTAAGTGTTACAGAGCCCTGTTCTAATATCAGTACGCGCGACAGGCAACGATACTTCTCCTGTAGTATCTGTTGATACTATCTCTTTATACTTATAGTATGTGTTCACACGATTACTTTCTCTTCGTTAATACTAGTAGTCGTAGGGGCGTTCCTCTTCTACTAGTTTTCTTATAATGATTGTAGAGCAGATAAATTCATTCTTAAAATAATAAGTAGGAAAATAACTTAGATGGTTGTATGAAGAACTAACTATCTTGCCCTTTTTTTTTTTTCATTCTTTTTTTTATATCATTTATTCGTTGTTTAAGGTACAAGAACCCGCATGCAGCGCTAGTTATGGCGAAAACAAAACCGTAAAGCACGCATCCCACTTCCGTCTGAGGCAAAAACTCTGAGTCCCAAGCTTCTCTGGTATGGAGCCAACCACACTTCTTGCCTTGAATCAAGCCTACAAAGAAACCCAACCCAAAACAAGCAGGAAGCTATAAGGTAAAATCCCTCTGGAAATTCCACCCGCAGGCACAAAAGAAAACCAACCCAATACCCACCAGAAAAGCCCAAGGCAGTCCTAGCCGCTAACAAGCTAATCCAAGAAAGAGGCTCCAAATAATAAGGGGCACACCGGTAGTGGTGCCCTTCCACCAAGGAGGTGGGAGGCAGAAGGAGGAGGAGAGAGTTTTGATCAGCCTGAGGCAGTACAATATTGGCCAGAGAAGAGGGAGCCAGGACTGGGGCTCCCCAGGGGAGAGGAGGCAGAGACAGAGCGACTCAGGCAGCTCTGTCCCAGTGAAGCTGGGTGGCAGTAAGGTGCCGGCGTAAGAGGGGAGCAGTAGGGTGCCAGCTAGGTGTGGAAAGAGAGGTAGTAGGGTACCAGCCGACCGAACTGAGGAGAGGAAGGAGGAGGAGTAGACCCAATTGCCAAAACAACTATTGGAAATGTGTTTGCGTCTTAACTAGGCAGTCCCCTTGAACCCCCAATACCCCAAAGTACCAGAGCACCTGCGGAGGGCAGAGAGGAGGAAAGTGGCTGGCTACAATTTGGCGGTAGCCTGTTGAGAAGACCAACAACAATTCCCAACCGTGGGACTAACCCATACCTATCAGCGGGACAAGACTCGGACCCAGTAGAGGTACTAACCCGAACCGACCAGGGAGAAGCAGAAGGAGTCCATTGCAATCGCGTACCTTAAACCATATTTCCAGCCATCTGATGTAGGGAAAATGGAGTCGCCTGACCATACTGATGCTAAGCGAGGCTAGAGTAAAAGCGGGGCATGAGTGAAGACCAGTACTCTGAGATGCTGGAAAGGAGGAAGGAGGATCCTAAGAGGGTAGACCTCAAGAGAGGAGGCAAGGGAAGAGTTCCACCGTAGCGGAAAGATAAGAAGTGATAGCCTAGTCCTACCCAGGGGGAGGGACCAGACGCGAAAAGTGGTGAGAAGTTTGTGGTGTGGAGTTGTTGCCGATTAGGAAGTAAATTTTACTTACTGGAGGTGTAGTGGAGACAGTCGATGACTAACTAACTCGCCATTTATTTATTTATTTTATTTTTTATGTCATGTATTAGTTGTTTAAGGTATAAGAACGCGCATGAAGCACTAGCTATGGCGAAAACAAAACCGTAAAGCACACATCCTTCCTCTGTCTAAGGCAAGAACCTAGAGCTCCAAGCCCCTCTGGTATGGAGCCAACTGCACATCTAGCCTCGGGTCAAGCCCACAAAAAACCCAACCCAAAACAAGCAGGAAGCTATAAGGAAAAATCCCCCTGGAAATCCCGTCCGACTTGGAAGGCACAAAAGCAAACCAATCCAATACCTACCGGAAAAGCCCAAGGCAGACCTACCCACTAAAATGCTAATCCAAGAAAGAGACCTCAAATGGTAAGGAGCATACCGGTAGTGGTACCCTCCTACCAAGGAGGTGGGAGGCAAAAGGGGGAGGAGAGAGTTCCGACAGGCCCGACGCAGTGCAATATTGGCTGGAGGAGAGGGAGCCGGGCTAGGGCCACCAAGGGGAGAAAAAGTGGAGACAGAGCTACTCGGTCAGCTCTTGCCCAGGGAAGCTAGGTGGCAGTAAGGTGCCAGCTTAAGAGGGAGGTAGTCGGGTGCCAGCTAGGTGTAGAAAGAGAGGTAGTAGGGTACCAGCTGACCGAACCGAGGAGAGGAAGGAGGAGGGGTAGTGTTAAGGGGCCCTGTTCCTATATCAATAAGCGTGACAGGCAACGATACTTCTCTTATGCTATCTTCAATACTATGTCTTAATACTTATTGTGTGCGTTCACACTATTATCTTGTTTTCGGTTACACTTAGTAGTCGTAGAGGTGTTCCTCTTCTACTAAGTTCATGTAACTATCGTGAGGTAGATAGAATAAAGTAAATTCTTTCTTATAATAATAAGTAGGACAATAACTTAGATGGTTGCGTGAAGAACTACCTAACTCGTCCCTTTTTTTATTTTTTTTATTTTTATATCATATATTCATTGTTTGTGTAAGGTACAAGAACATGCGTGCAGCGCTAGCTATGGCAGAAACAAAACCCAAAATCAATCAACTAACAAAAGAAACAACCGAAACCAGGCCCTCCGATGGCGTCCAATAACCGACGCATTGCCTACACAGGACTTATAAAGGAAAACTACTAACTAAATAGCATCATAATGGAAACAAATCAAAACCTCAAACAAAGCTATGAAATTAAACAGGAGACCTTCCACCACTTAGACCATTTGGCGACCCAGCCAACGAAGACCGAGGTGAGGCAGAGGGGGAAGGGGAGGGGGATAGAGGGGGCAGGTTAGGGGCATAGTGTGCATAGATATCGGGGGGGAAGCCAGTTCTGGTTACAGTGAGGTAGCGGCCGAGGCCGACAAGGGACGGGATCGTGGTCTAAAGAGAAGAGTCAGGTCCTATATCCGTCGTCCCCTGGAGGTGGTGGCGACGGGCGGCAGACTTGGCTGAGCAGAGTAGGAGGACATGTTCGAGTGTCTTGTCACGTTCCTCGCACCAAGGGCAGGTGGAAGAGGTGTCTGTGTCGTGCCACAAGGGGTGGGCGGCTAACTAGCTTTTGCCGGCACGCATCTGATGGAGCCGGCCAGAGAGGAAACGTTCCAGACCCATGAAAGGATGTGGGTGGAGGGTAGGGCCAAAGAGGTAGTACGGCGGAGGAGGTGAGAGGAGCCGCCAGGAGGTGAGGAGTTCCTCCCGGCATCTGACTTTGAGGGAGGCGTAGAGGGCAGGGGCTTCAAGTGGGGCTATCTGCAGGGGAGGTAAGAGGAGAGGGTTTGTTGGATGGAGGGGGTCACTACGGTTGCCAATTATAAAGTGAATACGGTGGACGACTGTGTCAACAGGGAGGTGGTGGCAGTTTGGTGGCGAGGGTTGCTTGGTGAACCATCTGAGTGTGGTGTAGTTGGGACCGCCCCAAGGGTGGCGGCCCCGGACAGAGCCAGGGAGGCGAAGGAAGTCAGGGGCCCAGAAGGGGGAAGTGGTTGGGACAGAGTAGTCAAGGCGGGGAGTCGCAGGGTTGATCTCAGGTGGAAGGCAGACGAGGCGGACAGCCGCCAAGCGTTCAAGGTGTTTAAACAGGAGGTCAATAGGAGGGAGGGATGCCTCACAGGGAAGGACGGCCGTGTTGGTAGAAGAGAAACAATTGGTGACCCACCTCTGAACCCGGTGCCAGAAAGCCCTCATCTTGTCGAGCATCTTGGGGTTTGGGGAGAGCAGGTCACAGCCATAGAGGAGGATAGGACGGACTCGGGAGGAGGCGAGTCTATGGTACAGGTGCGGGGCTAGGCCTTTGCCCGGTCGGGAGAGGCGGTCTATTGAAGCGAGAGCAGCTTCAGCCAGGGCGAGGCGTCTGGTGAAGTGGGAGGAGGTGGCACGATCTAACGCGGGAGTCGCGGGCTGGAGCCAGTAGCCTAGCCACCGAAGTACTTGGGCTGGTTTGTAGGGGACCGAGTCCACTGAGACGGAGAGGGGGAAGGGGAGCCCCCTCTGCTGAGGGGTCCTCCAGTGCATGAGTTCTGTCTTGGGGAGGGAGAAGGCGACTCCGATTCGTCTGCCTTTTGATGTAAGGGAAGATGCAATAGCTTGGAGCTTCTGAACATTGTGATGGTAAGAGGGTGACGCCACAGTTATAGCGAAGTCGTCGACATAGGAGAGAATTATGCCGTTGGGGACCGGAAAGTGGTGGGAGGAAACGTAAATTAAGAATAAGAGGGGGGAGACAGGCGACCTTTGAGGGGTGCCGACTTGGACCGGAGAGAGCACTCTAGGGGATCCCTAGTAGAGGAGCCAGCATTGTCGGTCGTGCAGGAAGGAGCGGACCCATGAGACGAGATAGGGCTGAACACCTATCTCGCGAAGCTTGCCACAGAGGGAGAGTGAGTTGACATTGTCGAAACCCCCCTTGACGTCTAGGAACAGAGTAGAGGAGCAAAGGCCCATGCCATGTGCAAGCCAGACATCGTGAGAAAGGGTGACTAGGGCGTCGAATATGTCCATACCGGAGAGTGAACCGCATTGGTTAGAGTGGACTAGGCCAAGGGCCTGAGCAATAGCGGCTAGCCTTGTAGCAACCACACACTCCAGGATCTTGGATAGGGTTTGGAGGAGGACTATGATGCAGAAAGAGGCTGGCGTGTCGTAGGAGGCTTTACCAGGTTTGTTGAGAATAATGCCATTGGCCTGTTTGAGGGAGGAGGGATGAAAACCATATAAGAGAAGGGGCTCTAGGAGGGAGGTGAGGATCTTCAGGTTGGTGCCGTGGACCCTTTTCCAGACCGAGTAGGGTATATGGTCAGGGCCTGGAGAAGACGAGCTTGAGCTGGAGGCCAGGGCCTTGGAGATCTCTTCTTTGGTGAGGATGTCTAAGTCTTCGAAGGGGCGTAGGATAGTAGGAGGGGAGGAGGATTCTCTGGGGGGGAAGAAGTGGGTCAGGAGGGCGGTGTTGACAGCAGACGGGTATCTGCATCTGGAAAGGCTGGAAAACGATCAGGGGGGTGTCCCATTGCAAAATGTTTGGCTGTCCATACAGTCTTTGGGGTTGCTGAGGAGAGGAAGTCGTCCCAGTGCCTGCGCTTAGCCTGCTTGATGGCTTTGAAGTAGGCGTTGCGGGCCGAGCGGGCCTCAGCCCGGGAGTCACTGCTGGGGGTCTCGTGGGCTCAATGTGTAGCGGCGTGGAAGGAGATTCGCAGAGAGGAGAGGAGAGGTGACCACTAGGGTTTGGAGCGAGTCGACATGCCGTTGAGGGGGGTGTGAAGAAGCAGGATGGTGCGTAGGCGATCAACGTTTCTGTCAAACCAGGCCGTGGCAGAGGATAAGGTGGGGAGGGCGCGGGGGGAGAAACAACAAACAGTTTGAGGGCATCACCCAGGGCAGGCCAATCGGTCTTAGCCCAGGCAGGTGTGGGGGCAGGGGGGCGCAGCAAAGGGGTGGAAAGTAAAAAACAAATAGGGACAAGGTTGGAGCCAGTCGATGGAAGCGGGGTAGTCCATTCTGCAAAGAGTTGGGCTGCCGTGCTATTGGCAAAGGATAAATCAAGAACGGAGAGCCTGCCCACAGAGGCGAAAGGAAAGTAAGTAAACACAACAGAGGTGGTAAGAAGAGAAAAACCATGCAACGAAGCAAGCTGAAAGTAAGGAACAGATGTACCGAGCTCGGTAGAAGAAAATGCTCTCAAAGGGTCAGATAGTAGATGATGAAGGTTGAAATCTCCCAGAACAAAAACAGGAAAATCCAAATCAGGAAAGCACAACTCAGGAGGAACGATGTGGGTATGGGCCGAGGTGCCTTGAGTGTTGTACACGTTGTATACTCTAAGGCGGGTTTGTGAGGAGGAGCAAAAGCTCAAATCGGAAAACAAGTCAACCGCCATGACGTTGGCAGACTCGTCCACCCATACAGGCAAGAGGGAAACAATTTCAAGGAAAGACAAAAGAGCGTAGCAGGCCACACGTGGTTTACCAAAGGAGGAGGGCGGAGAAAAACATTTATAACCAGGAAAGGAAGGTAGCCGTACACGCCAAACAGGGGGGTCCTGAATGGCCACAATCGCAGGCAAGGAGGGCAAAGCAGAAAAACTCTGAAATAAAGAAAGAAAACCATCCCAGCTACCCAAGCTGTTATGTTGGATAAAGGAAAGATTCAACAAGCCAGGCACCCTGCGGGTTGGCCCAGGAGGAGGAGAGCTAGGAGAAGACATTTATGCGGACAAGCTGGAGGGGTTATTGAAGAAAGGGGCTGTGTCCGTATCCCCGTAGGTGGGAGGGATGCTGGCCCTGGAGGAAGAACGGGTTGCTGTTTGGGTGGTCTCGGGCTGGACTCGAGGGCGGGGGCGTCGGGGAGTTGCGAACGGCGGGGCAAGAGTTTATCTTGGGGTGGAGGGGCCAGCCACACCGTCGGTACCGTCTGGGCCGACATCCATGCTGTCTTCATCCTCATGGTCTAGTGGTGGTGAGGCGGGGGGCTCTTTGGGGGTTGGGGTGGGCCGGTCCGGGCAGTCTCTGTCGGTGGCCGCATGCGAGTCATCACAGTTGGGGCAGGAAGCAGTTGAGGAGGGGCAGCAGTTGAGGACCGCTTTGGTGTTACCCGCTTTAGGGCAGGTGGGATTCTGGCAGCGGTGCGCCGAACGTGTGCGCGAGAGGGAGCAGATTGGACATACCGGGTGATCCAGCTTACATCTAGGGGCCTGATGTCCGAACTTCCAGCAGTTGCGACACTGGGTGAAGTGGTTGGATGAGAAGGCGCGTTCAACGCGGCGTCTTCTAGAGAAGAGGTGGATAGAGGTTCCCATGGCATTAATGTCCTCGGGAGCGATGGTGACAACGACGGAGGTAGCGGACTTGGACATCCTGGACTCCAGGTCGCGGTTGAGGTAGCGGGCGGAGAAGATGGTAACGCCCGTGGCGTTGCGGACTGACTCCTGGAGGAGGGGGAGGAGGTCGTCTTGGTCTTCTGGGAGGTAGGCGAGGGGGAGGGAGTGGATGGCGAGTTGGGTCTCGTTAGGGGTGGGGTGGAAGGGCAGGTAGGCATTGTCACCTACCGGAGAGAGTTGGTTGAGGCGAGTGGCGAGAGCTTGGTAGTATGGGGCATAGGAGGTAGCGGGAGTGTGGGGGTCGAGGACGGTAAGGGTGACAGAGCCTCTGTCGTTGACCTGGGCAGAGAGGGAGAGAGGCAGGGGGCAGTTGGCTTCTCGGAGAACCGATGCAGCGATGTCGGGGAGGGTCGTGGAAATTCTTTCAGCTTCGGGATGGGGGGCAGGAGAGGAATGAGGGGCAAAGAAATGACGTTGCGCTGCTGGCAGGATGGGAGCCTCTTTAACAGGAGGAGCCGTCAGGCCTGATGTGACTTGCGTAGTAGAAGGTAGCTTCGGCTTGGGCCCCTTGGTCCTCTTCCGGCCTCCAGTGGTGGCTGCCAGGGCGAATGAGCGAGGAGGGCGTAGGTAGGTTGGATCCATGTTGCCAGGGGTCCATTCAGAGAGAGGGGGGTATTTGCCATTGTGGAAGGTCTAGGCCTCCCACGAGTTGGGATATTTGACCGCGTAGGCTTCCGGGTTGCCGTATTTCTTTCCAGTAACAGTATAATAGCGGGTGGTGTCAAGGTCGGACCCCTCTACAATTGCTCCAACCTGATAAAGGAGTGTGCGCGAAGGGGCCTGTTGGGGGTGTGGGACGGCAGGAAGTTGTGCTGTGTTGGACTGGGGGGGTGGGATGGAGGGAGGGACTTCTTTCCCCTTAAAGGTAGGGGGGGAGCTGCTGGCGCCGGGGCTTGCTGACATGGGGGTGGTGGTTGGGAAAGTCTTTGTGACAGGTCATGTAGAGCTGACTCAATGGGGGCTAGGGAAGAAAGTGAGGGGGCTTGGGCGGCGGAAACACCATCAGACAGCCCCTGGACTTTGGAGGTGAGGAAGTCGATTCGCTCGTTGGTGGCGGCCGGTCCGTTGAGGGTAGCCACCAGCAGCGGGATGAGGACTGCCTCGCCATCACTGAGATCGCGAAAGTCTGACGAGATGAGAGGGGGGATGGAGGAGAAAGCATCTCCTAGGACAGGCTGTAGAGACTGAAGAAGGGTCGGGATCGCGAAAACCGCGGGGTGCAGGGGCGCAGCAGAGCTTGCTCTGTAGGCGTGGGCGGAACCAATGTTAGACATTGGAACGCGGAGCAGAGACTTGAAGCCTAAGCAGGATGAAGGTAGTCGTGTAAAAGTGAGGCGTCAAGCCAGACGTGATGGTGTTGAGAGTGCGTGAGAAAGTTATGGTCAGGAAAATAGGGGGCGCGGAGAGTGCTAACTAACTCGTCCCTTTTTTTTTTTTTTTTTTTTCTTTTTTTTTTATATCATATATTCATTGTTTTGGTAAGGTACAAGAACTCGCATGCAGCGCTAGCTATGGCGGAAACAAAACTCAAAATACACGCATCCCTCCTCCGTCTGAGGCAAAAATCAAGAACCCCAAGCCCCTCTGGTATGGAGCCAACCGCACATCTCACCCTGAATCAAGCCTATCCTTACAACACAAGCGAACTCAGTTCTAAGAGAAACCCAAAACAAGGAAAGCAGGAAGCCCAAGGAAAAATCCCCCCGGAAATCTCAGCCCGAAGGCACAAAAGAAAGTCCAAAACAATACCCACCAGGCAAACCCAAAGCAGTACCTGGCCGCCCGGAGGCTAACCTTAGTCGGGCCCCGAGATAGAGGCAGGTGTACCGATGAAAGGCGCAGTCTCCACCCAGGGGAAAAGGTTCATAGGAGGAGAGTTCCGACCGGCCCGAAACGGTGCAATACTGACCGGAGGAAGGGGCCAGGGCTCGGACCCCCAGAGAGATGGTCGGGACGAAGAGACCAAATGCTACCCACGTCCCGTAAAATTAAGGTAGCAGTAAGGTGCCAGCTTACGATGGAAGCAGTATGGTGCCAGCCAGGAGCAGTAGGGTGCTAGCCAAAGAGGGTGGGCAGTAGGATGCGAGCCGACGCCCCAACGTAAAAGAGGAGGGAGGGCCTGAGGACCCAGGAAAAAACCCGACCGTAATAACTGAGCCGTTGCCGTTTTACGGCGTCTCTCATGTAGTCCCTTGTTCTCCGAGAGATAGCGTCACTTAGTGGAAGGGATCCCACCGGCGGGCAGGGTAAAGGAAGGGCGAGGAGAGGAAGGCGACCGTTCGCTTGAACCGAGACGACTAGGAGGGTATGGTCAGTCCTCACCAGAGAACAGACCCCGAAGTTACTAGCCGAGGCGTTCCCCCTCGGGGATCGTGCAAAGTGGGGAGGAGGACGTCCACCACTGCCAGTGCCGACCGGAAACGAAGAGAAAGAAGCCGACCGTGCCAAAACTAAGCGAGGCCCCCTAAGCGAGACGGGACTACTGGGCGAACCCAGATAACTCCCCCATCAAGCGGACAGGAGACCCAGCAAAGCAAAGGCGGGGGAGGGAAACCGACCTCCTAGGCCAGTGCCATCGAGAGGGCCACGAAGAGGAGGGGGGCTCACGATAGTTGAACGTGGTGTTGTAAAACTATGTGGCAGGAAAATAGAGGGTGCGGAGTATGTAACTAACTCGTCCCTTTTTTTTCCTTTTTTTTCCTTTTTTTTTTTTTTTATATCATATATTCATTGTTTAAGGTACAAGAACCTGCATGCAGCGCTAGCTATGGCAAAAACAAAACCTGTAAACACGCGCGTCCCTCCTCCGCCTGAGGCAAAAACCAAGAACCCCGAGCCCCTCTGGTATGGAGCCAACCGCACATCTCGCCCCGAATCAAGCCCCCCTTACAACCCAGATGAACTAAGCCCTAAGAGAAACCCAAAACTTGAAAAGCAGGAAGTCCAAGGAAAAATCCCCCCGGAAATCTCAGCCCGAAGGCACAAAGGAAAACCAAACCCATACCCACCAAACCATGCCCATAGCACAGCCGGCCACTAAAAGGCTAACCCTAGATCGGGCCCAAGAAAGGACCAGGTGCATCAAGTAGTGGCGCGACCGCCACCAAGGGGGAAACTTGACGAGGATGAAACCCGACCGACCGGAGACAGTGCAATACCAATCGGAGGGAGAGGAGCCAGGGTTGAGGCCCCCCAGAGAGACGCAGCAGTAAGGTGCAAGCACAGGGGAGCAGTAGGGTGCTAGCCGAAGGTGGTAGTAGGGTACCAGCCGTGGCGCAGTAAGGTGCCTTCTGGGGGACCAGTTGGGTGCTAGCCGAAGAGGTGGTAGTAGGGTACCAGCCGGGGGGCAGTAAGGTGCCAGCTGGGGGGTGGAGCAGTAGGGTGCTAGCCGAGAGGGATGGTAGTAGGATGCCGGCCGAGGAGGGTGGCAGTAGGATACCAGCCAAATGAACTGAGGCAGGAAGAGGGAGGGGTAGACCCAGATGCCGAAACAACTATCGGAAACGTGTTCGTGTCTTAACTAGGCGGTCTCCAATATCCCCGGTGCCCACAGTAGACAAAGCCACCATAAAGGGCAGAGAGGAGGAGAGAGCGGAATTCGACCGTAGCCTATTGAGAAAACCAACCATCAACTCCCGACCGTGGGACTAACCTGTACCCACCAGCGGGACAAAACCCGGACCCAGCAGAGGGACTGACCCGAACCGATCAGAGGAAAGGAGAAGGACTCCATTGTAATCGCGTACCGCAAACCGTATTCCCAGCCGTCTGTTGAGGGGAAAAAGGAGGAACCCGACCGTGCTAATGCTAAGCGAGGCTGAAGCAAAAGCGGGGAAGGAGAGGGACCCAGCGACGAGGATACCAGGAAGGAGTAAGGAGGGGTCTCATGAGGGTAGACCTCAAGAGAGAAAGCAGGAGAGAAGCTTTGCCGTTGCAAAAAGATAAAGGATGATGGCCTAGTCCCCCCCGTAGGCGGAGGACCAGACGCGAAAAGTGGTGAAAATTCCTTGGTGTTAAGATTTCTATCACCAGAGGTGTAGCGGTGAGGGTCGTTGCTAACTAACTCGCCCTGAAGGTCCTCCTTATATAGTCCTTCCCTCAACCCACTTATAAATCAAACCATAGGCAGTCTGCCTTGCCAGTCTGCCTTGCGCAGCCTCGTCGCGCAGCCCCTTGACTTCTGAATAGATCATGTGCGTGAAACATAACATAAAACATAACATAAACCTAACGAGTCTGCCTTGCGCACAGCCTCATTGCATAGCCTCCTTATGCGGCCCTGTGACTTCTAAATAAGTCTCATGCGTGAAACATAACAAATAAAATCCCAATGAGTCTGCCTTGCAGTCAACCTCATTGTATACCCTTCTCTATAGTCACATGCCTCTGTATAGGTCATGTGCATGAAAGTAAATCATAAAACAAACTACATAAATAAAACTACCTAACAAAGGAAACTCATAAATCAATTTCATAACAAAAGAAATTTACTATGTCAGATTAGAATCGTGACAGGTAGATCCAGATGCCGAACCAACTATCGGAAATGTATTCGTTTCCAAACTAGGTGGTCTCCTTGAACCCGAAATACCCAAAAGTGCCAGTGCACCCGCAGCGGATAGAGAGGAGGAGAGTAGCAAATTAGACCGTAGCCTGTTGAGAAGACCAACCACACTCCCCAACCATGGGACTCACTCGTACCCACTGGAGGGACAAGAGCCCGACCCAGAAGAGGGACTGAACCAAACTGACTAGGGAAAAGTATAAGGAATCCATCATAATCACGTACTGCAAACCGTATTTTCAGCCATCTATTGTAGGGAAAAAGGAGCGATCAAACTGTGCTGATGCTAAGTGAGGCTAGAGCAAAAGCGGAGAAAGGGGTGAAAACCAACATCCTGAGATACTGGGAGGGAGGAAGGAGGATCTCAAGAGGGTAGATCTTAAGAGAGAAGACAGGGGAGGAGTTCCACCGTGGTGGAAGGATAAGAAGGGATGGCCTAGTCCCCCCCCAGGGGGAGGGACCAGATGCGAAAAGTGGAGAGAAATTTGTGGTATTGAGTTGTTCCCAATTAGGAAGTTAATTTTAATCACCGGAGGTGTAGTGGAAACTGTCCTTGTCTAACTAACTTGGCCTTTATTTTTATTTTTATTTTTATTTTTTTATATCATATATTCATTGCTTATGGTACAAGAACCTGCATGCAGCGCTAGCTATAGCAAAATGAAAACTGAAAAGCACACGTCCCTCCTCCATCTGAGGCAAAAACCTAGAGCTCCAAGCCCCTCTAGTATGGAGCCAACTGCACATCTTGTCCCGAGCCAAGTTCAAAATAAACCTAACCCAAGAGAAGCAGGAAGCTACAAGGAAAAATCCCCCTGGAAATCCCGGCCCCAAGGTACAAAAGAAAACCACAAATCATACGCACAAGGAATGCCCAAAGCAGACCTGGCCACCTGAAGGCTAACCCAAAAAGGGCCCCAAACAAATAAAGGAGCCAGACACACTGGGGCCAGGAACTTTGGACATGGAGTGCCTCCACCAAGCCAGCAGGAGGCGTAAGGAGTAAGGGAGAGGTGCCGACCAGTGCGAGGCAGTGCAATACTGACCGGAGACGGGGGGCCAGGGCTGGGGCCCCCACGAGGTGACGAGTGGCACTGGTACTAAGCTGCCATTTGAGATAGGGGCAGTAAGGTGCCAGCTTAAGATAGAAGTAGTAGGGTGCTAGCTAAAAGAGGGGGTAGTATGGTACCAGCTGACTGAACTAAGGAGAGGAAGAAGGAGGCGTAGACCCAAATACCGAAACAACTGTTAAACATATGTTCGTGTCTGGACTAGGTGGTCACCTTGAACCTCCAATACCTCAAAGTGCTAGAGCACCCGCAGAGGGCAGAGTGGAGGAGAGTGGTGAATTCGACAGTAGCCTTTTAAGAAGACCAACTACATACCCCAATCATGGGACTGACCCGTACCCACCGGTGGGACAAGACCCGGACCCAGAAGAGGGACTGACCCAAACTGATAAGAGAGAAGTAGAAGGAGTCTGTCGTAATCGCGTACCGTAAACTGTATTCCCAGCCGTTTGTTGTAGGGAAAGACGAGCCGCCCGACTGTGCTGATGTTAAGTGAGGCTACAGCAAAAGCGGGGAAGAGGTGAAAACCAACATCCTGCGATGCCGGGAGGGAGGAAGGAGGGTCTCAAGCTGGTAGACCTCAAGAGAGAAGACAGGAGAGGAGTTCCACCATGGTGGAAAGATAAGGAGGGATGGCCTGGTCCTCCTCCTAGGGGGAGGACCAGATGCAAAAAGTGGTGAGAAGTTCTTGGTGTTGAGTCGTTCCCAAAGAGGTAATAAATTTCAATCACCAGAGGTGTAGTGGAGATAGTTGGTGTCTAACTAACTCAGCCCGAAAGCCTGCTTATATAGTTCTTCCCCCAACCTACTTACAAATCAAACCATGGACAGTCTACCTTACCAGTCTACCATGTACAGCCCCCTTGCGCAGCCCCACGACCTCTGAATAGATCATGTCTGTGAAACATAACATAAAATATAACATAAATCTAATGAGTCTGCCTTATACACTGTCTCATTGCAGAGCCTCCTTATGCAGTTCCGTGACTTCTAAATAAGTCGTGTACGTGAAACATAACATAAAAACTTCTAACAAGTCTGCCTTACAGTCAACCTTGTTGCATAGCCTCCTCTTATAGTCACATGCCACAGTATTGATCATGTGCGTGAAAGTAAATCATAACATAAATCAAACTTATAACAATGGAAACTCAATACTCAATTTCGTAAGAAAAAAAACTTACTATGTCAGATTAGAATCATGACATTAAGACTCGTAGACTGGATATTTTCTCAACCAATTGAGTCATTTGCATAGTCAGATGAGAAGATGTTAGAGGTTAGCACACCTTGTGGAAGGAAGAAGATTGTAAGATAAAAGAGAGAAGACCCATATCAGTTACCAACACATGATAAAAAGAAAGGAAACAGATTTAATATAATGATATCAGCAAGTATATCATTGGACTATAAGAACCCAATTTTGGATATGGGTGAAGGAGATACCAGAGGAGAGAAAAGAGAATGAGGAAGCATTACAGGAAGAAAATATCTGTACAGCTGAATGGGTAGCCCAATGATAAACAAATGTGTTGATTCCTAGTACGGAGGAATACGACTATATACAAGCACTTAATATAGAAAGTGATAACTATAATTTGCATCTTGGACTAAATGAACACTATTGCCTCTATCATTCTCCATATTGGGAGTCAGGAGAGGAAATTCGGAAAAGAAGTACAGGAGAAGGTATGGATTAGTTTATATACCGAAAGCATGTCCTCCGGGATCATGTATACTCCTTTATTATACAGATCCAATAGGAGACTGGACAGCAGTGCTGATGAGTTGAAGATAATGCTAGGAACCATACAGTAGCAGTTTGAATAGATCACCAAGTCCAGGAACATGGAATTCAATGCATTCCGTTTTGGCTACCAAACCTCCCTGATTTGAATGAAATTAAACCTTGTTGGAATTACTTCAAGGACTCTATGGTACAATATAACTTCATTGGTAGTAATGAGGAAACAAAGTAGCGTGTACAGGAGGTACTATATACTGAGTGGAAGCGTTTACGTCAAGACCTGATAGATCATTTTTGTATAAACCTTCATGTAAATTTATTGCGAGTCTGGGCCTGTGGAGGTGATAACAGGTTTAATACCTAATAGGATAACCTACAGTGGGGACTTGGTAGGTACTTGCTGAGTTCATGATATATATTTTCACTACTCTGGAGTGTGCTTGAGTACTTGATGATATATTAACTCCTTCTAAAAGTAGCATCAACACTTTGCCAAAAATGAATTGAGGGAGCTATTCTGAAAGAGGTGTCCATTCTTGGCTCAGAGACATGGGTAGAATAAACGCTGTATGCAATTGTTATAGTAGCACTCACTAGCAAGCTGAGTAATCTAATCATTTTCTTGCTGAAATGTGTTAAAAATACACTTATTAGAGACCATATGCTTTTACTACTAGTTAATTGACTTAAATATATATTTATCAGTATAAGCTTTATGCTTTTTCTAGTGTTTCTTGTTGATAAATGGCTTCTTATAAGCCTTGCATCTTGAGTATTCCCTCTTCTCAAATGCTTGCTTAATTATTTTCAAAGAAACAGTCAATCCTACCACTTAATTTAACTTATTCCAGTAAAGTTGTCACACCTCTCAGCTGTTCCAGAGATAGTAGATCAATCAGTGAATATCATGTTTATTGTGAAGGTGTAGGTGTCCAGGACAATCTAATTGTCTTTTTGGTAGTTGTTGCTTTTTCCAGTCACTGATCATTTATTGTGAAATCCCAGTCTGCCATGAAATTTCAGACTGGGACAAACTGGTGGTGAGTAGTGTGAGAAATGGGACTTGCATTGGAGTATGCCATTCACCATGGGGTGGCTTACATGGTGGAGTAGATGGTATTTTCATCAAATATTGGTATTGTGGTTGTGGTTGTGATAGACAACTGCTAGTAATGATTTTTGTCCACAGCCTCGTACTATACTGTACGTACTCGTACTCGTATGATATGATACTCCAGTACCGGTATCATCATGCTCGAGTGCTGAAGTAGAGAGAGAGAGAGAGAGAAAGAGAGAGGGAGAGGAGAGAAAACTTGATTATGGGGCGATCCATCGCCTTCTTAGCATCCACTTGAGCCCAATGTCGGGAAACTGCACTATACAATTGCTAGCACTGCACCTCATTGTACTAAGTACTCGAGCTAGCCTTGCCATCAAGCAGCATGCTAGTATGATCCCCCCCCCCCGATTGGCGCTGCCCGAGGCCCCAGTCACAGCACAGCAACTCGCCGCACAATTCTAGGAGGTTACTCATACGAGTATTATATACAAGCACTCTCGTTTTCAACCGTCAAAACAATTATCGAGTGCTCGGGTAAAAATACAGGTGTGGACTTTCTAAGCCGTAGACCATTGGGAACACATAGCACTCCATAGCTCCTCGTATAATCGTCGTGAATTCGTAAAAAAAAAGGAAAAGAAAAAATCAAGAAGAACAAAAGCACCAGCCATATAATACTATGACTACCTCCCCCAATAATTCAACCCGAGTGTCAACCGCACACTACTCGCCATCTTCCTTCCCCCTTCACCATGTTTCCCAATCCCTATTTTCCTCAATTCCCGCATAGCCTTTTCCCACACCTCCCCATCCGAAAGGATATCCAATTCCGCAATAACCTCCCCAGCCTTCCTGGCGACAATCTTGATATTCCTAACGTCCCGGGCACTCTCCAAGCGTAACCCGGCAATAACCCCTTCCCTCATGAACCGCGCGAATGACTTGTATTCGGGGTAGTATAAGCGTATGGAATGGCCCAGCAGTGCATCCGGGAATGCCTCCCTTGCCGTAGCATTATTCGTAACCTTCACCTGGAAAAGTATGTTCAGCGGTAAGGTCGAGACGTAGTCATCGTAGGCGGTAGAGATGACATCGGGGACCGCCGCCACTGGGAGTATTCCATCCGTCATCATTTCGTCATTATCGTCGCCTCCCTTACGACCGCCATGAGGGTAGGGTGTTTTTTCATGGGGGGGTTCGGGAGAGGAGGGTCTTGGTGAATCGAAGAGATCGAGGGCGACAGCGTGGGTGAGTCTGCGTTTCTTGCGTGGCGGTTCAAGACAGGAAGTGTCAATTAAAGCGAGCTCGAAAGTACCCGTACCCGTCATGGTGGAGTTGACAGATGATGGTGGAGGAGATGGGCATCATGTATGGGTGAAGCACGAGTGCAACATTGTGGCTGGGAATGGGCCATGTGCTTCTTGATGGCAGGGGGGTAAACAGGTGGAGGCGGGGCGACGAATGGGGGAGGGTTAGAGCACAGATGGAAGCAGCTGGCAGGAAGGGAGAGCAGGTACGAGTACCTTTGAGGCCATCATATCACACACACGAGCACAGTATGATACGACTTGTTCGACGACCTGTCTTATTGATCCCCCTGTGCCATAATCTATCATACAGCACAAAAAATTGACTTCCTCTTCATAAACCAGTGATTCAAGGCATTCAACTTGCCCTTGTCCTCCCCATTAGTCCAGCCCACCATTACCTAACCCTCCACTGCCGACATCATACCATAAATTTACTCGTACTCCCGGTGTTACAAATCTTCCAAGCATCTCGTACGTAGTAGTGATAAGAGTACAGTAGATTACGAGCTTGAGCACTACCCTCACACGTGTAGAAATGAGACTTCTAGCCCTTAACGGTTATTATACCTATTAACCCTCTCACTCTCTCCCGTGGTTTCCCAAGCGGTGCGATAAATACATCCATCACCCTACTGGCATTCTAATCCTATGCAGTAAATCATATCGTGCTCGGGTAATTTTTTTTTTTTTCTCCCTTTTTTGTTAAGTCCGTGGTTCATTTTGTCATCATGTACAGGAACATCCTCTCTACGGATCTTATTTATTCTATGGATCTTATCTTGAATACCACACAATATAATCACGCATACCACCTCGACTTCTTATACCCTAATACCTAACTTTTGGAAATAGTGGATGCTGCTAGGCATGCTTAAGGCTTTGTTCTCTTGCCTACCGGTATATCCATTGGCCGCATAACTAACTGACCATCTACACTGCTACCTACTGATCTACTCCACTTCGTGTCCACTGGCACTACTGCCCATCCGTCTGGCCACCTACCATCAGTTCTTTTATCACCAGTTTGTTCACCCATTATGATATTCAATGTGCAGTCCCGGTGCCGGCCAATTGTCCGTTCCCACCAGTTTGTTTCCCTCCAGCTGCTCCCCTTGTCGTAAAAGATGTTGCTGCAATGTACTTTGGAAAAGCACTTCAGGCGGAGGAGGATAGGAACTTCAAGGGAGTTCTAGACTCTCAGGAGTCTTTGTTCCTGTATTTCTTTTATTAGCATGGGAGTACAGAAGGCAAATTAGAGTGCAGAAGGCAATTGGAAAACCGGAAGTATAGTGGAGTCTTTAGGGAGTCTCTTGTTAGTTCTTTCTTTTATTAGTATCAGAAGTGCATGCCTATCAGCAAAAATTCTAGGTTGCGTCCTGTATGTCATGTGCATCTGAAGTACAGAATGTCCACAATGCAAATTGTTAACTAGGATGTACAGGGACGTGACAACCAAAGTAGGGATGTAACAGGCCACATCCGCGAAACTCAGGACGCAACGGGACATACCTGCCAAACTCAGAACACAACAGAATACATACCCAAAACACTGGATACAACTGAACACAGGAACAGATGTCAAAATACGTCTCTTAAAATTCAGAATTCACCAAATACAGCGAATACAAAGCATAACTTATACTTAGGTTATTCAAAAATAAACTATATTTTTACAATATACAAGATTTATTTTGATTGATACACAGGCCTGGGCTAGGTTACAAAAAGTAAGCGAGGATACATGAGTAAGTTGAATACAACATCGAATAGCTATAACAGGATATAACTCCACAGGTATTAATGCTGAGTAGACGTTCCTTATACCGTTGGAAAGCTGGCGTCGAATAGAATATTGCTGTAAAGTATAGAGTACTGCACTCAAAGGATGGCCCTTGAATCTGGCATCAAAATCAGCCTTTATCAGGATAAACATCACCTTCAAAGTAGGCTGTATCTCCACCAATATTGATTCTAGGTAGACGTTCTTTATATCGATGGAAAGCCTGCATCGAGTGGAACGCTGCTGCAAAGTATTAAGCACTGCACCTAAAAGATGTCTGAGGAATCTAGTGTCAAAGTCAGCACTTTGACAGGGTAAATATCACCTCCATAATAGGCTGTATCTCTACCAATATTGATGCCAAGTAGATCTCTTTTGTACCATTGGAAAGCCTGCGTCAAGTAGAACATTACTGTAAAGTATGTAGTATTGTACCGAAAGGATGGTTGAGGAACCTGGCATCAAATTCAGCACTTCGCTAGGGTAAATATTATCTCCATAATAGGCTGTATCTCTACTAATACTGATGCCGAGTATATGTTCTTTATACTGTTGGAAGGCCTCCATCGAGTAGAACCCTGATGAAAAGTATTAAGTACTGGACCCAAAGGATGGCTGAGGAATCTGGTGTCATGGTCAGCACTTTGCCAGGACACAAAATAGGCTATAACCTGTTATAAACACATAGTAGGTAGATGTTCTTTGGTACAATGGAAAGCTAAAATTGAGTAGAATGTTGTCCTAAATTATTAGCTTTAATGGTACAGGGACTGAGGAGCAATGGTAGTTGACAGACTTGTTGTTGAGATACTGACCATGATGTTGTATGGTTGTCCACGTGTTACTCAACATGTCACAGTCTTAGAAAAACTGAACCAAGCACATAAGTTACTATGAACGTATACAATCACACCTATCACTCACTTGGACATTCTACTGGTGGGCTATTTTGGCTCTCAGCTCCTTCAAGAGACTAAAGTAGAATTTAGTACGTCTTGTCTCCTATTTCTGTAGATATCTTTAGATTTGGTCATAGTGTCGGGTAGATATACCCATGGCTGGTATGTGGCTTGGTATCATGGTTAAGACTCTCTGCTATCTTGTGTCAGGATATCAGCAAGGATCAAAGTCAACCTACCCAAATTGGGAGTTGAAAATTATTGCATCCTCGCTTAGGATGAATCCAGATTCGGGTAAATACTACCAGATACTCCAGACGTCCCGGACGCTGCCAGACACTTCTGGATGTCTAGGACACATGGGATACTAGCAACTGTACAGTTGTGTTAGGATGTACAATTGACGTGTCTGATGTAGGATTTTCTTTTACTGATGGGCGAGGTCTGGGCTTGCTAGACCTGGTCTGTCTTGTATCTCCTTTTACTCTCACCCGAGGGCCCAGGCTTGCAGTCAGGAGTAGATGGACTACGCATGATCCTACAAATCACCATAGGAGGGAGGCCATTAAAGGCCCTTTTCTGACCAACAATGAGTTCACATGCAGAGGACTCGGGCCCATGACCCCAAAAGTAGGCGATGCCACCGTAGCCAGCACCACCACAGGGGTAACCACACTACCCAGTGAAGAGGATGCCTCAACAATATCAGCAAAAGGTCTAGGTTGCGCCCTGTGCATCAAGTGCATCTTACATATGGGAAGTCTGGAATAAACTTTGTTAACTAGCACGTACATAGACGTGACAACTAAAGCCAGGACACAACAGGCTGCACCTACCAAACTCTGAACACAATAGAACATACCTGCCAAACATAGGATGCCACAGAATACAAACCCAAAACTCCGGACACAACTGAATGCAGGAACAGACGTCAGAATACGTCTCTTAAAATTCAGAATTAATCAGATACAGCTAATACAAAACATAATATTGAAATATTTTGATTTGTTTCATAACTATATTTCCTTGATAATAGCGTATATTCTCTAACACTCAGTTTATGTTTCGGCATACCTAAACACTGCATACATTACTACAGTTAGAATTTGTTTCTTACTTTATTTCATTAATATTGGGTGATAACGATTAAGGATTTATGCATGTGTTACTTTCTTTGGTTTACGGGATATTTTATCATCTTTACGTATTTTATCGGACTTTACAGCTGTGATTATTTCTTCAGACTTACTTTAATTTACCTCACAATCTCTTTAATTTATTCATGTATTTTTTATGGGAATATCTAGGCAAATTCTCAGGGTCAAACACGTTCATCCTTATGTTTTTCCTACTTATGTTACAGTTTACACAGTCCCACTTATGGTTCTTCCTATTATATTTCTCCATTACACCGGGTTTATGCAGATGATATAAAGCTGTATAAATAAACGCTATAGCTTGCTTTGTTTACAAGAGAATTAAGGACAAAAATCTCTACCAATCTGCCTTCATACCTTTTACCTCCTCGCTAGAAACATGCCCATAATATTCTTATAATATTACACTCGTATAATCTATATTGCTATTAAGATTGTACTGTTCACAAATTTAATAAAGATGTCTGGATCCTTGCTTCCTGTCAACTTGGTCTGGATATGATCGAACCGGGCCCTTGACCAACACGCCCTGTAAAGACATCTTGCTAGCCTTAAGTCCTTAAGCCGCCGCTCCGGTGTGCACTTGTAGTATCTCTTCAGTTGGATCACATCTAACCTCATCTTTTCTAACTCAGGTGTCCACCATTTGCACCGATATCTGCCAATGGAAGCCTGAGGAAGTAATTTCACTACGATTTTCAATCTGCCCTACAATGGCTCATCATTCGCCTCTTTCAGGGCATCCAGTTCTTTCCCAACATTATACCACATTGCCTTCTTCCATGCAGGCCCACTTCTTATCAGGATACCAGGAAGATCCACATAGAGTCGAATTGTATGGGCAGCATGTTCACAGCTGAAAACATCAAGATATTTGTACAACAGATAAGGTTGCCTGTATAGGGAGAGATCAATCATTAATATGTCACAGAATGTCGGTCAGTTGGAAGGCACCATGTTCAATAATGGAGGTGACATCTACTCCCTCAAGCAACTTCTACAATGCTCTTGCCTGGGCATTTCGGTCTATGGGTCAGAGTCTGGGTGTCTGGCATTGAAGTCACCTAGCACGAATTCCAATTTCCCGATATCCCTCAGCCCTGACTGATATTCAGCCTTAGTCTGTGTAGGTGGGATGTATAATCCTGAGAGTACCCTTCTCTCTCCTTTCTCCCAAAACCCAATCTTGGCACAAGTACCCTGGTGCCCAACAATATCAAACAACCTGCACAAACATAAGCATACAAACACCTCAATCCCAGATCCAACAGTAATGGAAAACAAATCCCAACCATCCACCTCTATGGGCACATGCTGCCCCTCAAAATCAACTGGAGGTTCCAACATCGGGGACAAATCAACAAAATGAAACCAATAAAATGTCAGCATCCGATTCTTACCGCTCCTCCTCACATTTAATGCTGTGGCTGTGATGTGTATTACAAAGGGCCTTCCACAGATCTGCTTGTACTCCAGGAGTCAAAGTCAGTAATGAAGCCTATCTGGTCCCACGTGAGCCACATTACCTCGCCCTTTTTAGGAATAGTGGCTTTCTTCTGAATACCAAGCCTGGGGGAAGGCGAGGGGATTGTACAGGCTGCTTACCCTCAGCCTTAGTGGATTTCTCCCCAGGGGCGTCCTCTTCTTCCTTGTCGCTACTCTCCTCTACCATGCTTAGAGTTGACAACTGTTCCTTACTGCTGAGTCAGGTTCTTCTTCTTCTATCAAGACCTTTGTCCATAAGAGCCAGTTCATTAGACAGGGCAGCTGTGGCTGCAGCTGCAGTTACTGGAAGGGAGGATGTGGAAGTCCTAGAATCAGCCTTCAATGCCAGGTATCTCTCATATCCAGCAAAGTGATCAGCCCTATCGTACAACCAACACCTCCTGCTGGTATAGCCACATACTTGAACCACACACCCTCGGGACACCCCAGAGCCTTGCACATATACTCTTAAGAAAAGTGTTCCCTGTAACAAAATCAGCACCAGGCGGGGAGGGCATATATGGCCTGAAAGTGGCCTACCAGTAAACACTTAGCACATGCTTTAGCTAGGCAGTACTCTGTAAACACCCTAACATTCTGGACACCTCCTTGAAGGAAGATCTTTCCAGCTTCCAAAGTAGCTTTTGCTGCCTTATTCTCCTCCACTACGAAGCGAATGTCTCAGGAAATAGCATTGGCCTGCTACATAGTACTGATGGACCCTATGGCATCGGGGCGGGATACAGTGATAATGCCAGGATTGCCTAACTTCAAGTCAGGTTATAGGCCATCCAAGGCCTGCTCCCCAATTCACGATTAACCTTCCATACTGAAATACGGCCAGTGTCCGCCAGGGGGATACCAAGTATCATGATCTTGATCTTCTTCACATCCTGCTGGAAAATGAACTCTGGAACTGAAAGGTCTTTCAGTAGAGCCAACTAGCCCCTATCAAGACGGTTTTCAAGTTCAGCCACAGAATGGGCCGCCAGGGAGAGGAAGATGCATTCAATCTCATTCTGGATATACTCAGCATGAACATACGGATGGGCATCCCTAATCTTCAGTGTGTTGAAGAACAAGGTGTTGTTGATGAAGGGGTACATGTACTAAATAGTCACACGTCCACAAGTGCCACTTCTTTGCGGGTCGCGAACTTCATGGCGATGTGACTACTCTCAGCATCGGGGGTCGGCGAGGACGAAAGTGGAGCCACCTTAGGTGGTGGCCCTTATTGGCTAGCATTGTGAGGAGAGATGCCACAAGGTATTAGTATAGGGACTGTGTCCTAAATCGTCTGAATGGTTTCAGCCAGTCCTGAAAGGAGGGCTGGTGCCGAAGGCACTGGGGCAGCAGCAGCAGGAGGTGTAGCCTGCCTGTCAGTAGTAGTTTTCTCCTTAGTCTTAGCCAGGGTCACTGAAGTTTCCTGGTTAGCCTGAGCCACCATCTGTCTCCTCCTCCTGGCAGCACTACTCAGACAGCTGCCCCTATTCTCCTCCCTCTTTCTTCCATCCTCCTTCTCCTCCTCATCTACCTAACTCACCTTCTTTCCTTCTGTATTCTTCCTTACCTTGATGACCACTCCCCCAGTGCTGGAAGAGCTGCTGCTACTAGTACTGTTAGAGAAGGCTGCTGATGCTGGCCGGGCTGGTATTGTGGTAGCCTTTAGTTAGAAGACGAGTTTAGGCACGTATGCCATCTTCTTCACCATATCTACAAAGCATGATTTAGCAGTAGTGGCTGCTGGTGTAGCACCTTGGCCCTCATCAAGGACTTCAGTAGACTCCTCTGACGTGGAGTGGGGAATGGGGGTGGTGTTTGTAGACTTGGAGGTCACAGAGGGAGAATGGTGACATACTGCCAACCTACCTTTCAAGGAGGCAATCTCCTCCTCCAGTCTACTGACAATACCCATCGAGGTCCTAGCCACCATTTCTAACTGGTGGAACTACTATCCTACCCAGGTAAGGGGAATGGTCATAACTATTTTCTCCGCCAATCCTATCTGGCCGTCGTTAGGCCCTCCAACATGGACCCGATAGCACTACTGGATCTTAGCACAAGGGAGGGAGACATACTAGCCGCCACCATCTCATCCATCTTGACCATAAGTTAGTCAGCTTTGGCGACAGTGGTATCAGCATCCGTGGGCTGGGTATCTAGCAACCAGGCCTCTAAATGTTTAGCAGTATCACATGGGATCCTAAGAGTACCTTCTAGCCATCTGCCAGGCAAAGAAGAGGGAGCAGAGTTGACCTCCAGTTGGGAAGAACTGGAGACAGTGTTACCAGAAAAGCTGGGTATGATGCGTGAATACTGTTGCCCAGACCAGTTATTTCTGAGTTGCGTCCTTCCTCCAAAGTTATAGAGGTATCTCGAACGATGACCTCAGCTGAGGGGACAACCTCCTGGGTAGTCAGTACTGGGGGAGATGAGGAGGGTGTTACTTCAATGGTAGAAGGTGCCAGCACAGCTTAGGCCAGGCATTTCCAGTAGGTATCCAGAACCAAGGAGAACTCTGTATCCGGAACAATTAACTTCTTAAAGCCTTCCGCAACATGGATTGCCCTCAGGAACCGTGGCTTGAAGAAGGGGCTGGGTGAGGCAGGATTACGGAGTGAGGCTGGATAGACATAGTATATTGTTCTCTTAGTGAGGAGGGCGTAGTCCTCATCGGTGGAGTGGTCCAACTTGAACTTCCTAATGGTGTAGAGGGCCTTTTCTCTAGAGGATAGGGTGGACAGGAAGGAGGGGGTGGAGGAGGTGGAAGCTTATTTAGCTCAATTCTGAGTAACAATCCTATCAAATACCCGTTGATGGATGGAGGGTGAAGTAGACCAAGCGATGGCCTCAACTGTGATAGTAGTTAAGTCGCATTGGGCTGATAGGAGGACAGAAGAATCTGGAATTACTTCCTGTCAGTCGGTAGGGGAAGAGGGGGTGGGCAATGGTCAGCGTGTATACCGAACCATGATCAAAATTGAATCGATTGAAGAGCCCAGTGGTCGAGGTGCTATCAAAGTCACAAGTGGCTAGACAGCCCTTCCTGAACAGGCAACCCTTCACAAATGACTCCACTTCTTTCATTGTGACTAGGGCCGGTGTGGCCACAACCCCCTTACCTAATTATACAATGCCAGGTTCACTACGTTGGGGTAGCGATATTCATGGGCAAAGGAAAGAAAACTGTAGTCCTTGCTAGGCCCAATGTACGATAGTGTAGTTGTAGGGACGAGGCCACAGACAACCTCAGAAACTGGTGTGGAAAACAAAGTGATACGAGCAGTCTCAAGCCAGGAGGAGGGGTTAGAGTCAAGCCGAACAGGGGAAAATATCTGTGAGTTGAGGATAGAGTCTGAGCAGGAGGAGGAGGCAGATGAAGTCGCCATCCTCACCCAAGCCAGTGTTCAGAGACTACCCAAATCAACCAGAGATATCTCCCTCTGGAATAACATCTTGAGCGAGAACAACTATTCTATCACCCAACCACCTGACAAACGAAGATGAAATAAACTAAGTAGACAGATGAAGTGATTGTGAGTAGGCAAAAGTGCATTGTGTGAGGGTTCAATCTCGCTACCGAGATGGAGCGAAGATAAGAGTAAGAAAAGTTCTTGGAACATTTAGTCTAATATATGTATTCTAGTACTGCCAACTCTGGCATACGACCAGTCTCCCACTTACCCCAAAGTCAGAAACAAAGATACACTACTAAGGGCACAATGCCATCCCACGATTGCTCCTCTCAAATACAAATCCAAAAACCACTACCTAAGGGGCTCATGGGCACTCATGTCAGCTAGCAACATTCCAGATTAATGCATCTTCCCCTTCTCGTGACCTGTCCACCGATCACATTCCAACACAACTAATCTGCCTCCAACACAATTTCGTCAACATACTCAACAAGGGAGACATACAGTCTGTCCCAACATCTGCGCTTCTTCTGATAGTGCTCCCCATCCTGCTAACCGTTCTAGAAATCTGCTATTGGACGCAAAAGGGGCACCGTCTGTGTTCCATAAATCTAACTATCCCTGTCCACTTCAGTACCATCGCAGTTCTTTGGAACAGTGCAAGATCATCCCAACTGTGCTAGTGTTACCGCCAAAACAGGTTGAGGCCTGCAGAGAGGCATTCCAGGTTGTCATTGAAGTGAGTGGAGAATGAGAGGCCTGTGGAGATACATTGGTAGGTGGTCGCCATATTGTAGTTCAGACATCGTGTAGCAACTAAGTTTGGCAGGAAAAACTACTTTGTGGGAAGATGCTTACTAGGAAGCAAGCACTCCCATTCAGGTTGTTTCTTCTCATACCGCAAACATGTATTTGATGTCCCTATGCATACTCGCCTCCCATCTCTCTTCACAGTTAGTGTACTAGCAAAGGGGTTACCTGCGACCACCATCTCCTGGTCCAACTACCTGATATGGCGGGGAATCCCACATCTCAGCCACCTGTACTCTATCCATCAGTCCTTTCACCCCGTGATGGTCGAGTCTTTAAACAAGTCCACTGTTGCCGGCTGTCGCCAACTATACAATTGGTATGCTGTCCAGTGGTGCCTCTCCTCATGTCGCTGGCACTCGTCATATTTGACCAGACTAGTACTGCTGCGGATCCTAGTAAGCATGTAGGAATCTATCCTCTCTGCCTGCAGAGGTGTCTGGAAGCTTAAGCCCCACGAGCATAATACCCGTGGCCTTCGTTAGTATGCCAGGTCTCCCATTAGTTCTTTCTCAGCTCAGGGGCCCACATGGCCCACCTGCCTGATTCCAAAGCTGACCCCTTCCAACCGGAGTGGTTGCAATAGTAGGCTAATGATATCCTTGGTCTTCCTATCAACCAACCCGTTGTCCTGTATGCCCATATGCCCAGAAACCCAACTGAAAGATGTACGGACAGACTCCAACACAGGTGCCATGACATCTCACATCTCAGTTGAGTCTCCTTCTGGCAGCATATTTTCAATCAGGAGCAGGGTGGGGACGCAATCCAGGAACAGAGGAACTGGACGCCCCTCAGACATATTCTTGACCTCGCAGAGGGTGCAAACAAGAGCAAACAACTCTCAATCGCCAATGCTCCCGGACGATGGTACTGAACAACTCTCCAAGCTGAACCAGGTATCCTTCATGAGCACTACCCAGGCCACCCCAGCACCCTGAGCCATCTTAGATCCATTGGTGTACACTGTCAGATCCGTGTCCTTATTAAGCCTCCTGACCTGTCTGACGTATCACAGGGCTATAGCCTCCTTCCCCTTCCTGATTGTAATCTTGGATCAGTAGGAAAGTTCTCTATCCGAGGTCTGCTGGCAGTCCACCTTGCGCTCCTCCTTCCAGCAAGCTGAATCTGTCTGAACCAGCAATGACCCTGGCAGTATTGGTAATTGATAAATCAGCTGTAACACTTCCACTGTAGGTATCTGCCCTGAATGGCGACAGGTGCTATCCCATATTTTGCCTACGAGATGTTGTTAGACAGCTTCATAGGAGTCCAGAATACCAAGCGGAGGCAATTATTGACATCATCCTGAATTTGTTTCACATACAATGGGTCATCAGCAAAAATTATTACTTGCGTCCTGTACTTCCTGTGTGTGTGATGCACCGGACGCCTAAACATTAACAGTTAACCAGGATGCCACGGGGGCCCGACGTTGTGTCCTGATTTCTGTCGTGCATTGTCCCACGTCCTGACGGCGTCCTGAAAAGCACCCCTACGTGCTGTGCGTCCCGACAACCTCTGATCCTCCTCCTACTCTCCCGGATGCTGTCTGATCCAGCCGCCTTGTATCCAGAAACATCCGATATCCCCCTCCCTCCCTGGGATGACCCCACCTCTGCCGTCCCGCATCCTGAAATCCGTTCTTGTCTTCTGATAATTCCTCGCTGTTCTCCTGTTCGCTTAGGATGCGACAATGCTTATTCTTATATTGGGGTGTGTCTCAATCTCTGCCTATCACGTCTGGATACTTTTTACTGACTACCTTGGCATCTGGATTTTGGCCTGCTATACTTGACATGTCCTGATTGAGCCTTGCCCTTGTAGTCTTATCCTGTTACTAGTATCTCGCACCTGGACCTCCCCAGGATGGCCTTTGACGGGTGACAGCTTCTCCAGACACCATCGCTAGGTTGTATCTTCGTTCTGGTACGCATCATGCTGTTCACGGACGATCACCAGTACTAGTACATTGTGGTCGTTAGACATCTTAGAGGCCGCTGCCCTTTATCGTTTTTTTTCCAATCAATGCCTACTCATGGAGACTATTATTACTTTTATGGCCTATCACATCACGTTACAGTTCGACAAATTGAATATATTACTATCTACATGGCCCCAATCCAATCTGTATTAATTTCCTAGGCCGGCGCTATTATCCGGTGCCTACTCCTCAACGTCCGGCTGAAAATCCGAATCCCCGATGTGTGGTAGCTGGCTGTTTTGGGACTCCTCCATGCCTAGCGAGAGATAGCCGGATAGAGATGGGCTCACCTGGCTGCGAGCCCCTGGACCTACACCCATGTTAACGGTATTATCTGGACCCGCATGGTCTGAATCTATAAATGCCAATGCGTGGGCAATTGATGACTGGCTACTGTATTGGAACGAGGTGTCCGTTCCTTGCGAGTGATTCTGCCATTCCAAGCGCTGCTCCAAGGTCAAGGAGCCGGGATTAGTCCCTGGTAGTGCAGGCCTTCCACCTGTTTTGGATGTCCGGCGCACGAGCTCTTGCTTTATGGCCTCCCAATCGTCGTCATATCCTTCACACCGGTCTTGCAGGACCCCATAAACCTGCTCCAGCTTGATCTGTATGGTTCCACGGACATACCCCAGAATTATGTCTTGGACATTGAGTGGGCACTGGCTCCACGTTTGTTTCTGTCGTGTGAAAAGGTCTTCCGTATCTGGCAGCAAGTTAGCAGTTTGGTTGCCAATGATCAGTTACAAGATTAGCAAAGTCTTACCTGCAACAGACTCCGGCTTGAAGTCTCTTGGCTCCTGATAGATTCCATATTTCCATGCACATAGTATATGGCAGATTATAGCGCACGTCAAGCAGATCATAGTGCCGTTGATCTGTCTAAGAAACTCAGGATCTATTATCCCGTGCAATATTCTTTCCCATGAAATACTTGCCGTAAATTGCCTCCGGAATCTGTGCCACAAGGAAGCGGAAGCTGAGGTTCTGCGTCGCGTTAAATCTTAACAGGTATTCACCACTCGTAAGATCCGGACATTTGTGAAGATGACCGCTATTGCATATAAGTAAAAAATCTGCAAAGATTTTTGTGGTACGCAATAGCGGTCCTATCCTGGTACAGAAGATATTCCACACGACATGCCATAGCTGTCTGATCTTCGGGCAGTTTGTATAACTTTACAATTTGATTCTTCACATGGTATACAAACTGTGGCAGTACGTCCGAGTGCTTTCGACGTATCTTTCTAAGTTAGTACTGCGCTCTACATCGTATCACGCATGCTGGCTCGACTGACCAAATTTATGAACTCCTCTGTCAGCGCGACGGCTTCACTCTCTTCATTCCTCTCCACCACGGCACCCCAGATTTTGAGCACCTGGCCAGTCAAAGCAATGACATTCGGGAGTGGCTGCTCGAACAGGGTGTACTGAAAAATGAGTGACTTTGCCAACTCAATCATGGCCCTTTGGGCGCCTGTTAGCAAATTGCAATGAGAATTCCTTACTAACCAATTATCCTGGTGGGGGGTGCCTGGGCTACTGGTTGGGCTGGTGCTCCTAGTGTCGGACGTAGGAGCACTGCGACTAATCAGTGGCGAGGAAAATCGCAGAATGCTGGATGACGTAAATGGAGGAGGACTACAGGCCCTTCCAAGATGAATCCGTCTAGGCACTCCTGGTGTTTGTGGCACGGAATCAGCCCCCTATTGTCCTGAGCCACTTGAAATGCGCACTGTCGTCGTAGGACAGGTTCGCCTTCGTTTGGCTACTTGGGACACCTCAATGCATCGTGGTGTATTTGTATCAGCTATATTGAGGTCTTTTGGATCAGGTTCTGTCTCCGTTTCCCTGGGATCCGATACTTGGGAGTTGTGGTACTCATCGGTGCTCGGATCGCTCAGAGGAACCGTTTCTATCTCTCCTAGTCCGATGGACTCAGTCACCGGTTCGGCAGACACGGTGGTCTGTACCGCGCTCTTTTCTAGTACGCTTTGGAGGTCTTCCTAGATGCATGATCGGAATCGGCCGCGGAGAAGAGTGTCGACCTAATGACTAATAGTTCGTTTGTGTATTCTGGGAGTTGTGATATCCTCTTAGCTTTGTCGCCAGTACCGATATCGATTTTCCCCGACCCTGCGGTGCCGGGTCCGACGTCCCGCCTACGTCTAGCTAGATTGCCTACTCCTGGAGCTGGCTGACTGTGTGTATGGGGATGTTCATTATGTATCCTGCAACTTACCAGTAAATGTCAGGCAGGTAGGATTCAGGATGTAGCCTGACTGTATGAATCTCAAGTCGGCAGTTGATGAGAAGTTCCTGTCATTCTCTGGTGTTCGAGGCCATGCGTCAGGTCTTATACGCTAGGAGGAATGGGCGGGGTTGGGTTATCATAATCACAAACTATCACTCGGTATTGGTTCCAGAAATTTGCCATGTTTTCTACTTTACGTTGGTGATATATAATACACATCTTCAATTGTCAAGGAATCAATGATTCAGATATGTTAGAATTAGATGATGAAGTTGTCACTGTACTAGCTGCCTCAGCATAATCTGTGTATAATGATATTTTGCTTGTCGAGAGAGTTCGGCTTGATTATTCAAGTTATCTTTGTGATCTAAAAGCACTCGGGTGCGTACCGTACTCGAATATAGTATCTTCTAGGGCTCGAGACTCGGTAACTGGACTATGAATGACTTAGGTGAAATGAAGGTCTCGCTAAAGCAGATTGGTTAGCAAAATCTAGCTACAATCGGTGTCAGTTAGTAATCCTATTTCCATTGAGACACGCACCACTCCAGAAAAGGATTAGGAATATCTGGGCTTATCTTCAGACATTGAATCAGTGCTCAGGTGGCAGGCGCCAGGCTAGGTAAGGAGTTAAGGACTGAGAATGTGAGACGCCAGTACGTATCGAATTCAAGACGCCAATGTAAGGGGGCATATGGCTACCGGTATCATTATGATAAACACGAGTACTGGACTCAAGTGCTAGTACAGCTTTGGGTACGAGTTGTTGAACTAGTAAGGAATGTGAGAAGCAGATGCAAGGGTATTCAATAGTAATACTATTCAGTACTAGCTAAGCACACATTGTATGAAAGATTTCCCCCATTGTCCTCCGAACCATCGCCCATTTAAAATAAAAATACAAGGAACCGAAAGAAAAGTAAAGCAAAGCAAAATGAAAAAGATTTATTTTTTAAGTGGGGGTTTCGGACGTCAATTGTGGCGATACAGCTGGGCAGAGGTTGCAGGGGCCGATGGGGCAGTCGCAGGACCAGTAAAATGGGAGAACGGCAGGTTCAGAGTCGTCGTGGTACTAATGGGGGCGTAGCCGGCAGAACAGACGCTATACCGACGAGAGGGGGAGCTGGCAGACCAGAGGCTGCACCCATGAGAGGAGGAGCCAGCAGAACAGATGCAGCACTGGCAAGAGGGGGAGCCGGCAGAACTGATGCAGGACTGGCGAGAGGGGGAGCTAGCAGAACGGATGCAGCACCGACAAGAGGGGGAGCAGGGAGAACCGACGCACCACAGGCGAGAGGAGGAGCCCGGAGAACGGTCGCAGAATCGGTAGTCGAAGGCGACAGGGGATCGATCATGGCATCTGTGTTTGCAGGGGTGGGCGGGGCTGATCCAGTAGTTAGGGTGGTTGGTGGTAAGGCAATGGTAGGCCCGGGGGGTGTTAATGTGTGGGTGGTGGTTGTACTGTCGGCCCTGCTTTCGGGGGAAAAGGGTGGAGGGGTGTTTTCGGCCCCATCTTTCCCATGATGATGCCCGAGAGTTTGGATGTACTCAGCCATCTAGGGTCTCTGCTTGAGCAGCTCCTGGATAGATCTGTGCTTCTCCAGCTCGGAAAGCTGCAAGCGCCCGGTGGCCGGACAGGTGGGGTGTTAGTGTGATGAAGGGCCGGGAGGGGCAAACTGGTCCTCAGCCTATGAGGGTGATTAGCTCCATACTCTTGTACTGGAACGAAAGTTGCGCTCAGAAACTTATATCGTCAGGAACCTGGGCCAGATATGTGCTGCGCAACCGTCTTCAGGGGGGGGGAGCGTCCCGTACTTCGTCCTATATTCAATTTGAGCTGAAGAGTTTGGTTCAAGATATTAATTACAATTAGGGGTTTGAGAACTTACAACGTCAATAATAGTTGGTGTTGCTGAATCCTCCTCAGTCGGCTCGTCGTCAGGCTCCGTGGTGTCCTTCTCCAACTCCTCCCGCGACTTGCCCTCCCCCAAGGACCACTCCCCCTCCCCCTCCCCCCACTCTCCCTATTCCTGCGCTACCTCACCCTCCTCCTCTGCCTCCTCCTCCGTCTCCTCCACTACCTCCTCCTCCTCCTCCTCCTCCTCCTCCTCCTCTGGCGTGCCTCCCCCAATATCTCCCGCTTACCAACAGCGATCCCAGACCTTATGGTCAAAAAAAGGGTATCTGCTGTTGGCAGGCTCGGGAGTCTGGTCACCGTCCTCCTGACCCGGATGCGGCTCCAGGACCAGAAGGTCCATGGGGTCTTTGCCATCATTGACAATGACCCACGCCAGGATGTCATCATCTTTATATAAAAAGATGAGCTCCTGGAGCGGGAGTTGACTGGTAGGCACACAATTAAGAACCTATACGCCCGGACCTGACGCCCCGATAAGATACCGGGGGCACCTGATTGCCTCCTCCAAACACTGCGCCTTAACCACTCTGGGCACCTTTTCAATGCTCGTTCATTCCAGGACCTCCCAGGCCGGCCCCCAGTCAGGGTCCTCGGAACACCAGAGGTAGCCAAGGAACGGGTGGCCATCCTTCAGCGCACCCGTCCGGCAGACAATGTAGAGCCGTATTGCCTGTGGGCAATACAGCGAGGACCAATTGGGTTGGGCAACAAACAAAAAATATTAGTACCAGAATTAGTACCAAGATGGACAGAGATACTTACGTGGAGGTCGCTCCTTCTACACCATCACGGCCCGCTCCACGAATATTCGCTCGTTCGTTGTCTGAAGTTTCTTGGCTGCGTCCTGGACTATGATCTTCAGATGATGAACCACTTCCCCAACGTCATTGGCCCGGTGCTTGCTCTGAACAAGCTTGATCCGGTCCGCGACAGGGGGAAAGGTGCGTGCCCAAGTAATGAACAACCCAATTTGTGAGCCGGTCAGCCGGGAGTCCCAGGAACGAGCTGTAATGTAGGACTGGATCTGCTCGCACCATACTCTATATAGAGCAGTGGTGGCGCGAGGATTCCGGAACCCACACCAGCTTTTAGCGTATGCTATGTCGCCAAATCGCCCCCTGATCCAAGTAGAACAGGATAGTTTATCACTCTCTAATTACAATGAATCGGTTGAGATTTTCACTCACTGGGAGTCCTCCACGGCCAGCTCAAACGGCGGCTTCGACGCACTCTCTTTACTCACAGCCTGACATTTGCTTCGGCAGACATCCTCCTCGAGGGGGTGTGCTGCGGGCTGTTTGCCTCTCCTCACATTGCTTGCGTGAGCTATGGCAGTGTTTCGTCTAAGTAAAAATGGTTAGTGAATACGGATCTGAAGTGAAGATCTGATTGGAGTATACCTTGGGAGTGGCACCGGTGGTCTCTGGGACCCAGAAGGCACCATGTTCTTTTTTTTCTTTTTTTTCTTTTTTTTTTTAAAAAAATGGAGATCGGAAGGGGGTGGGAGACGTCAAGCAGAGATCTATTGGCATAGAGCCAGAAATCTCAAGGACGATTGATCGGTAGTGAAGGGTGGTGGACGTGGTAGGGGCAGAAGGGTTGGGTTGATGGTTGTAGAGAAGGAAGGGGAGACAACCAGGGCTAGGGGGATAAGGAAAAGATGACAACCAGGCTTAGGGGGATAAGTAAGAGCCGACAACCAGGGTTAGGGGTATAAGGCGGATACGACAGCTAGGGCTAGGCGTGAGGCAAATGATGCCAAGGGGGGGCGTACATGGAAAAACATGAGGATGTGTTTAGAATGTCATAGTCGTCAGACGTCAGGCAGGAATAACGTAATAAATTATTCCAGACGCATAAATTGTATATCTAACTATCGTGATCTGGTCTGGGTTCCTAGTGGGGCATCATGGAATTTTTGCACTAACGGGCTCGAGATAACCATTAAGTCCTAACGTTAATGAGGACACCAAGAGACTTCATCTAAGGTACAGATTTTTGAGCCGCACACTTGCTCTGATGCTAAGCGACGTTCACAGGCAAACAACACTAAGGGGGAGTGTACCGGGAAAAACGCGTGGATGTGTTTACGACGTCACAGTTGTCGGATGTCCATCCGCCCTCCGCTAGGATAACATGGTAAATTATTCTTGACCCATAAATCTTTTTTCTAAACATCGTGATATGATCCAAGTTCCCAGTGGAGCCTCATGAGATTTTTGCACTAACGGGCTCGAGATAACCTTTACTGCCTGGGCCTAATGCTAATGAGGATACCAAGAGACGAGCCATGTTGAAATTTCTTTCTTATGTCACGTTTCAATATATTTAATGATAAACATTGTATTTTTACTCACTTGGTTATGTTTCGGTTAATACCTGTACACTGCAGACATTACTACAGCTGGGTCATATTTACATTAATCTCATAGATATTTCATTGAATACGGGTAGGAAACTTATACGTTATTTTCTTATCTGGTTACGGGATAAAATTGGGTTTTTCTTTATCTTTTATGCATGGTTATGCATGGTGATTACATATTAGATTTGTGATATTTCCTTAATATTTCCCGCACACCATCTTAGATTTATGGGCACTTTTGAGATTTTTCTTGGCAGGTTTTCAGGGTCAAATATGTTCGCACTTACGTTTCTCTAACGAGAAACACGTCCTTACTTATGTTTTTCGCGATTATATTTCTTTTGCTTTGAGTTGGCACACTGCTGTATATAGAGGAGCTATTGCCCACACACCTCGCTTAGAAGAAGTAAGGAACAGAACCTCTACCAATCTACCTTCAAACCGTTACTACTCCTCACAAAAAACATGCCCGCGATATCCTCTTAGTATCACGTAGTTTATTCAAGATAGATACGATGGCGCCTCTAAAGTCGCAATTGCGAACAAGCCGCACACTCCCTCCGACGCTAAGCGATGTCTACAGAGCTAGGGAATGCAGTTCTTCCACGCAATTGTGGTCACAGATATCATAGAAGACAAATTTCACGGACTTTATACTCTACACTAAAGGGAGCAGAAAAATGTCCTTAGAGTGACAATAGAGTTTTTGTGTATGATATATACAATTAAATTGAAATAATATGTGATGTGCATCGTCACAGTGATAAAACCTTTTGAGGCACATGCTTGTTAGTCTTGGCAGCAGGCGACATCTACAGTGTAGTCCGTCTGTCCAACAGGTATCACTCCGGATCCTCATCGTCCTCAGCTCTATCAGCCCCTGGGATTGGGGTGAGTACCCTGGTATGTGCTCTACCTGCCACTGGATCCATATAACGAGCCTGAGCTAGATTTGCCAGTACGTCCTTCTGAAAATAGGGTTGTCCTACAAGTGGTAGTGTTTCCTGCCGGTGATCATTTTGATCATGGGAACAATACACTAAGAGATCTAGCGGGTCGTGCCTCACTGGATTTGAAAGTAACCATGCTCGAACCGATTTGCTACCTTCTATGAATATGAATTCCCGGTGGGACAGTTGTTGCGTGGGACGTCGGCGAATTATGTGGCTTCCGTTACCTGTGGCGTCCAGCATGTACCGCATCCTCTGCACAGGTATGTGTCTTACAACGATAGCGTACAATCCGTGAATATGAGAGGTATCTAGCTCACCGAACCGAACCCCAGAGATGTGAGGGGGTCGCCAGTACACTCCTCGATAATTGGGGGAGGCTTCTACGGACACCCTTTCTTGGCCATGTGTACCGGTACCACGAATTGTCGGCTCAACCTACACGAAACGGACGGCGCATGGGTGCTCAAGTAATGCATTCCAATCTACATTTTCTTAGTTAGTAATTGGAAGCTCAAATTTAAGCTCTTGTTTGAAAACGAACTGACCTGTCTGATCACTCGCCGGGCGTTGATCTCCTTCCATGGCCAATTCATGAACTTAACATTTTTTTGTCGCAAGATACTCGTCGCGGTCTCCACCATCTGGAGGCTCCTCGGCAACGGTGACATCTTCGGCTGCAGGCTCTATGACCCAACGTCGTTTGACATCCCTGCAAGTAGGAGGTATATAGAGATCCGCATCATCTGGAGTCTCTTTAGCAGCTTTGACATTTTCTGCCGCTTGTTCATTGACCCGAAGTCGACGGGTTGGAGTAGCTTCATTGTCGTCACCACCACCCTCGTCGTCCCCGTCATTATCCTAGTCGTCCTGCCCATTATCAACACTGGGTGCATTTTCCGGCGCAGAAGCTTGAGGTTGTTCTCTCTCCATTGAATCGGAGCTCCTGGTGGCAACAAGATTTGTTCAACAAGGACATGCACTGAGACAATTGCTGGGGCGCCCGGCACAGTTTGAGATGTACCTTTTTTTTTTAGACGAATGTCAGTTAGCTTCTTGCCACAGTCCTTAATAAGAGAAACAATGGCCTCTTTGATCTACTGCCTCTGCGGCACGTCATTGGCCCCCACCGTCACGAGGACATGGCATGCTGAGAGCAATCTCCTCATACCACGCAAAATCTCTCTGAAATTGTCGGCAGAGAATGCATTGATATTCGTATGGCTCCTTGCTAATATCTGGTCTTTGACAGTATTTCGTCAGGCCGTATAGAGCTGCCTCCCTGGATTGTCCAGGGTGAACTGCTGCCACGTCATGTATCGGCTGACCTTTTGACTGCTAGGTCTCGTCGTGGTAATGGTGCCCACCAGAGCAATACCTGGAAGCTGGTAAACGTGTCCTGGCGGAGCTACATGTCCTTTAGGAACGATTGGCAAGTGGACGTGCTGCATGTTGATAATTTGGGCCATGTCGTGCTGTTCGTTGCCAGTGTGACAGTTGTGAGTGCTGCGGAAGTTTTGAATATTGTGCACGTAGTGAATATTATTCTTGTTATAACCCCCCTTTGATCGTGATCAATTCAGTTTGAATAACATATTCCCTAGTATTCTCAGCAACCTGAAAGATATACATGATACCTTAGTGTTTGAATCTTGAGACATCTAAGACAGCTCCGGTGATGAGCTAAACAGCATCAACTAGTTTACTTAGCAGCGTCTCAGATCATCCGTACGTGCGCTAGGCCGACACTGGAGTCCGTACACGTAAACATGAGCATTCCGCTTATGCGTTATAGTACCGAAGTACGTAAAGGTATTTCCAGAATCCAGTGATCTCGCTTAATGCCTACTAAATATTCATTTCGTCGCCACAAATACACCTCAGCGGGCTGATATCAGAAACACATATGAACTGTGCATGCTAATCTTAGTACTCTTCTCACGTCGGACATCCCGCTTACTCACCCCTCACAATGCTTGCGCAACGTGGGATCTGACTGATTGCCTGACGACCTTCACTACTGCGATGGCGATCAGCCGGATTCCGACTATGAATCAGACTTCGACCCCCTTAGCTGCTAACCGGACACGACAAATGAAGTTGCGCATGAGTTTGACACAGGATCTATCCTGATGACCAACGCGTCTTCGACGCCCTGCGCGATGGAGTAATATCCAGTTGCTGGGGAACCTATTGGAGAGGTAAACCGATATGCTGATAAATAGTGAAATCTGTGCGAGGACCTATGGGCTCCCTTTGCCAGTGCTTGTGATTTCAAACTTGCATATTGGTTTATACAAAGCAAAGTATCGAAGACATTGATTAACGAATACTTTTTCAATGGCCTTAGGAATTCCGCAGACATATGCTATAGCTCAATGTATACACTGGAGAACCACCTATCCTCACTAGATCCGTACAGTCTGTATTTGCAATGGTTTGAAGGCAAAGTTGAGGATGGGCATAGAACTTTGCCTTTCGTCCACCGCAACCTTCTTGGTTGTGTCCACTATCTTTTTCAGCAGACAGCTTATGAAGCTGACTTTGTTAACGCATCGCGAGGTGAATACGATTCTGATGAATAAAGAGTATATGTGGAAATGAATACAGCTAACTGGTGGTGGGATGTTCAGGTACAGAACCAGCACTGCGGGAGCCATTTTTAATGAAACATAGGCTAACCAATAACACAACTCAATGCCCCCTGGTGTGACTGTGGTGGCAATTATTGGAATTTCTGTTCAGACACACCTTAGCAACTTCTCGGGTGACAAGAAGGTGTGGCCTGGGTATATTACAATTGGAAATCTTCCGTCTACTAAGCGTAACAAGCCTGGCAGAATGGCAGTTCTCCTTATTGCACTATTGCCTGTTCCGCCCAAATTCCCACAGTCCTCTTCCGCACACGAACACCAGGGACTGATCAACACCAACATGCTGTAAGGCATATTCGAGCTCCTATTTCAGCCTTTTCAGGAGGCTGGACTTGAGGGTATGCCAATAGACTTTGCTGACGGCAAAGTAGGGCAGTGTATCCCTGTCTTGGCGGCATGGATTGCGGACCATATGGAAAACGTCGCACTACATAGCGTAAAATCCAACGCATGTCGTAAATGCGAGATAACCTCAGATGTGTTAGGATCGCACGGTGGAGAGAAGTACCAACAGAGAGACAATGCGAAATACGAGCGCCTGGTGCAAGGAATTCGGGATGGGTTGGAGGAGTCAACGTTGGGCGAAGTTAACGCCACTTTGTATATACTCGGTATCAAGATCGGGTGAGATGTTTTTTATGGACTTCCTCATATTTCTGCCGCTGATCTGCACCGCCAGATCTCCTTCCTACTATTTATCTCGGACTATTCAAGCACGTGATGGATTGGATTCAAGCCTTTCTTAAGAAACACGGACGTCTGAACGCATTCGATGCCACGTGAAAAGCTTTGCCGCCATACCTGGGATTCTTTGTACCCAAAAAAGCATACTCTTAGGTCAGTCAGTGGCAAGTAAATAAGATGAGCAACTTGGGACGTTGCCTTTTGGGAGTTCTAGGTGTGGCCTTGTCACATCCACATAGCACTCAACAAGTACCTTTCAAATGTGCGCTCATCTGCGTCAGGTGACTACTCGACTTCAGTCTGATGGCGCAATACCGGAGTCATACACCTGACACCCTTGATTAGCTGGATCAATATCTTGATTAGCTTCATGTGACGAAGGATGTCATTTTGGAGTTTCCAGTGTCAAAACGGACGCAGGCGAAGATTCATGACCAGCCCACGAAGCTACAAAACCAGGAACCGCTAGGAAATCAACATCTTACCAAATCGAAGCAGCGCCATGTGTAAGAGGAGCGATGACAAGTAGAGAATGACTAACGTATAGAATTGATCTAAGCGGAATCTCATTTCAACTTCATTAAGATGCATCTACTTAGCCACTTCTGCGATCATGTGTACCAGTTTAGCAATATTCCATAGTATTCTAGTGTGTTTAGTAAGCTGGCACATAAGGAACAGATCAAAGACAGATGGTAACATTCCAATAAAAATGACCCCGCCAGACAGATCCTCCACAACTATGTGCGACACCACTCGATGCAAATGAGACTTTTGAACCTACTTCCCCTGCGATATTCCGGAGCCTAAATCCCCGTGGATGTTTTAGATCTTTTAGACAAAACCAACCTGAGGATCGAATCCCCACCACCCTCACATCGCAAGGCTCTCAAGGGATGACGTGGTAACGTTGCCGACCTTCGAGATCTTTCCAAAGTCTTGGGCATCTCAGACAAGATAATGTGTATCGAATTGGTTCGATATACCCGGCGTAGCCTCCCCGCTGAGCGCCGCCTTCCAGAAGATCCTGGAGTACTGCGAATTCTCGCCGTTGAACTGTTGATATAGCTTGAAATTCCTGTGCTAGCTTGCTATGAAACGGATGTTTACGACATCCACCGTGCACGATGTACAGGCACTGAACTCTTCGGAAACCAGCTGGGTCACTATGATTGGGTGTGGGTGCAGAGCGGAGGGGATCAGATGTATGGTGCACTCAGGGGCTGCCTTCCCTGGAAACCTCTGGCACTCTTCAAACTCCGAGATCGCCGGCACCGAGATAGAGTATACCGACTAGCAAATGTTCAGCTGCTGAGTGTAGTTAACTCTAGCGGCCCATCAATATCACACAAGTTGGTCACTGTAGAGCTACCAGCAAATCACAATCCGGCAATCTTTACGATAATGGACATTGGAATCATCGTCGGCCTGGCACACTTGATCCCCATGACGGACCGGCGATGGCTCGTCGACAGCCGGATCAATTTACGGACATTCAACGAGATATATTGACAAAGGGGCAAATCTAGGGAACTGTCTAGCACGTGGCTCGATAAAGCCTTGACGCTCCTCTAGCGGCTATGGCTAATCTGGATAGTGATCACTAGTATCCAGAAAAAACAGAGATTTTGTCTAATACCATCGCTGTGGCAACAAGCAATGGCATTAGAGCAAATTCAGTCGACCATGTCAGAAGGTAGTGGCAAAATCGTGTCAAAAGAAGCAGATAGTACGCCTGAGGGGTCACTGGGGCAGATACCTTAAGGGGTAGTTTGTAGAATGTAGAAATAATACGATAGTAATTAAAAGTATGAGAGAGAGGTCAAGGATTAGTCTAGAGAATTAGTGATACTAGCACTAGCGGGACATTACGGACATGACGCGCACGGCCTCTATGGGAGTCCAGGTGGCAATTTAAGTTCATGGGAGAGGTGGCCAGACGGCCAGGACGGACCCCCGACGCTACAAGAACAACTATACAATTCAGTGGAGAAAGAATGTGGCAGCACCCTGCATTAACGCCTCTTGGTGACAAGTGAATAAGAACGGGGCATCAGGATAGGAGGGAGAGGGAAGGAAGAGGTAGGCATAATACGATCGGGTCTGAAAATTACCGAAAATATCCGCTGGCGTCGGGACGTGCAAGGAAAGAGTAGTGGAGCAAGTCATGTAGAGGAAATGGATCATGATGCCACGCTCACACCCATAGAGTCAGCGACGTGGACCGAGCATCAGGACGTGACCATAGCGCAACATGCATGGGCGAGTATCCGAAGAATGAGTAGGAATATGTCTGACGTCGGACGTGCGCCAGACCTTTGGTCACAAGCGAGACGACTAGGAGGCAATTAAGGGGGAGGTGGCAACTCAGAACAAACTGGACGCCCAAGTGGTTGCGATGCAACTCCTGATGTACAGGACAGGTAGGACGCACAAAGTACGCGACCTGCATCTGGATGTATGGCTCATGTATGAGACGCAGGATGAATTTTTGCTGATGGAAGTGCTTGTCCTAAAGTAAGAATAAAAATAATCAATAGTAGAGTTGAAAAAACAAAATAATAAAACTTAATATGATTAAGCCAGCGCTTTATCCAATTAAGTCCTAATCTTGAGAGGAAGTTGATTGCCAGAGTAGAGAAGAAATTACATATACTTAAGAAGATTTTGTATAATGCCAGTTACATCCTATCACTACTGCGCATTCGTGAGCACTCAACTGCCTAAGGCTGCCTAGCCAACCTCTAGTATGAGTTAGGCTAACGACTCCCTATAGTAAACTACACCACTCTGCTGTGTTCTAACGTCTGTCCAATAGAAGTGTTTTAGCTGCTGCATCTCTAGAGCAACTGCAGGAGTACAAATACTTCATAATATCGGTGCATTGCAGCAAAAAGTACCAAGATTGCCAACAATCACAAAACAAATTGAATGCCTTTAAGTGTTCTCTACCAGGTAGAGTATTGCCTGTACTTTTTGAAATATATTTGGTTTTAAAATTAAAGCAATATTGTACCTGTAATGATTATTTTGAAAATTTATCTTAATTTTTTTTCTTCTATAGAATTATAACCCACTACTGAATGTACCTGTACATAAATTTTCAAATACTTTCAAGAGTAGCATCAATCGTTATTATAACGTTTATGGAAATATAATCACTTTCAAGAGAATTAACAGACATAATTAACCTGTATCAAGAAGATCAAAAATGCAATAAAAGTCAAAAATAGGTTACAGGTCAAATTTCTATCATGAACTATGAGAGTAAGATTTGATAAAGCAGAGTACAGTTACATAATACTTGTACTATAAAGAGGGTTATTATGAGTAAGCTGATGGATGGGCTAATTTTGAAGAGAATTCTAATACTTTTACTTCTTTCCTATTCACAATTCTTTTCTCCTATTACAATTTCAGCTCTTTCAAAATTCCTTTTAATCTAACTAGCTTGAAAATAACTATGAATATACAGTATAGTTCTTGCTCTTCTGAGAGTTATGCTGATAGCTCAAGAATTGAATACAGGAGAGAATTCTAATAATAAGTTGATAGAATCTCCAGCTACTGTTCCTGTCAAAAGAGGTCAGAGTAGACCTCCTGACTCTAAAAATTAGCCATGGACTGCATATTCAAGTTAAAACACATATTAATTATGCTTATTCAACACTTTTAACCTCCTTTAATATGTATTATTAATTGATATTCTTGATTGAACTAGTTATGTACCAGTATAGTAGAAAACATTTATATAGAATTAAATATACAGCAGTGTACTATCATATCCTTGATTTCGATGCTATTTACTTTATTACTAGTTGTAATATTTCAATTTTATTGTGAGAAAGATGTTTTTCCCTTTTTCTCAAAAGGGGCTTGGTTGCTATGTAAACTAAAACTGCAACTAACTTAAAACTACGAACAAGCAAAGTTATGCCTTTTCCCTGAACTGCTCCCATATGAAGAACATACCAGTAGTCAGCTGCCATGTCTTAGTAGATACTATATCAACTATAGAACTCTCTACTCGCATACACTTAGTATTCTACAAGCATTTGCAGACTCTAAACATCTATCTAGTTTTACATGTTTCTATATCATTCCTGAATATAGTCATGTAGCTCCCCCAATAGACCACTTCCGAGGTTCACTACCAATATGTACTTCCAACAGTCAAGCATCCAAAAACCAGGTCTTCTCATGACCTTTGCCAGTGACTAGTGTCTTAGAGTCCTTAACTATTCTCCAATGCTATTACACTTTCAGGGCAACAGACTTCAATTATCTCACCTACAGGCTTTAGTATCCTCACATGCTACTTCTAACCTGAAAGTAGTATTACTCCACCAGTCTTTATCCGTTTTACACAAAACAACCTGGAGGCCATTCTCCAGGTTCTCTTCCTCCCTTCCATATATCCCGCGGACAGCGTTTAGTCAAACAGATAGTGTGGGCACATATGGCGTTACAGGAGTATCTCCACCTGGAGACTTTTACTAGGCTTACAGCGACTCCTTAAGGTATAGCCTATGACACTACTCACTTATTATAGGATTGGGGAGGGGTGTTAGCCACCGTACCTCTAAGTTGCAGCTTGTTTAGAGCTCAACTGGTTGTACGGAGGTAATTCATACAACCTGCGATTTCAACATCCTACATAGTTTCTCTTGACAAGCAATCTAGTAACTTCCCATGAAGTCCTATATAATAAGATACTTTCAAGGTAGGGTAACATGGCTCCATAGTAGGGTAACCTGCAGCCTAAGGTAAGATAACTCAAGTCTAATACTAGCATAACTCTACTCAGACTCATTATTGAGCAATTTGGGGTAACTAACAAATTGACTACTTGGGTTATCCTACAGTGTAGGGTAACCACCAACCTTTATGAGTATCTATGTACCTCTAGTATAGTCTAGCATACTCAACCAAGGTACCTAACCAATAGTACCTCAACTCAGTAGACTCTTGTCTACTACTATTGCTATGGTGTAAAGTGACTAAAACCTGTACCAATGGCGTTGCAAAATTTGACACCTTATGTAATCTGGATAACAGGGATTAAATTATATGTTAAAGTTTCTATTAACTGTTATTAGTCTAACTCATACAATTAACGTGTTACTTATATGTTTTTCAGAATAAGATTAGTTACCTACGATGAATGTAAACTATCTTCGGATATTGTAGCTATTGCAGTATTCCATTCTTGACTTGCTTTACATCTTCTATCACAGCAACTTGAATATTACCTATATTCTTCTACAACTATGACAAGACCAAATTCTATTAATCCCAATACACTCTGCGCACGGGCAAGACGTGCAAGACTGCAACAGAGAGCATCTGAAGTAGGTCTTGGTATGTGGTCAATAGTTTAAGAGATATACTCATATATCAATATAATAGGATGAAAATATAGAACCGAAGAGAGTCACACCTAGTGCACTACATATGCGTAAGCTGAGGCAATGACAAGCTGAAGCCAATGCTCAAAATGTATCCAATACATCGTCAAGGGTACCTACTGCCGGTGCCACAATTTCCAGTAGTGAAGAGTCAGAGGTCCTGCTTGGGGAGCAATTGAAGCTAGATTACAAAGCATGGCCATGACGATGAATGTTTGAAAATAAAGCATGCCCAAGACATCTTAGAATTCTGGAAGATGTATATCAAGCGATACTAATGAAAGTATCTCAACGCTGAAAGCATTCCAAGAATAGACCCACTGGTCTTGCTTTCCTATGGTATTATCAAGTATGTATATTTTTAAAACTACAAGCAAGAAAGAGCAGCACTTAGTAGTCTAGATATCTTCACTGGAAAGGTGCCCCAGTTGCAGGGAATGAAAAGGCTAGCACAAAGGGTGGCAGACAGAGCTGGACGTAGAAGATGGGTTGCAGAACATATTTTAAGACATGAGGTTCTATGCGTTACAAAATGCAAGATCCCTAAGCCTTATCAAGGAAGACATCACAAGGTGATTTATCTCCTAGATGATACAGAGACTATACTTGCTGTTCGTGAATATATTCTCAAAGTTGGTGGTGGTAAGTTTAATTATTCAGAATTTGGTATATTAGAAGTATAGTAAAAGTTAATTAATCCTATTGTATAGAAATTACATCCCGGCCCCTTGTAAAAGCAATTGTAATACATTGGAAATCTGTACAATCTACAAATAATGATGCAGATATAGCCAACCGATCAGTTGAAAATCTTACCCACGAGGTTGAGAAAGCAATTCATTCAACTACAGCAGCTAGATAGCTCCATAAACTGGGATTCAATTATAAAGAGTATCGGAAGGGGATATACAATGCTAGCTATGAATATCAGGATATTAAAGACTATTGGAATAATATCTTTCTACCACATATGGAATCATACCAAGAGCAGCTGATGAAGTAGGATGAGAATTTGGATGAGATTCCAAATTCAAAACACCTAAGTGGAGAGGTGCAGCCAGTTATCTTTATCATACAGAATGAGTGTACATTCAACTCTAATGATGGTAAGCATAACGTTGGGATCCATCCACAGCATCGGCCACTTCAAAAAAAAAAGGCCAAGGTCAAAGTCTACATGTTTCAGACTTTCTGACAAGGTCTACATATTTCAGACTTTCTGACACCAAGTGGATGTCTTGGACATCATAAAGCCTGTGAGATATTGAAGTGTGGAGGAGATGTCTGGTGGAATGCAGACAAATTGCTGGACCAAATGATAAACAAAGCAATTCCATGCTTTGAAGCCCAATTTCCAGGCTGTAAGGCTCTTTTTGTATTTGATAATACAAGATTACAACTCAAGTATGCAGATAATGCATTGTGTCTTTCGGAAATGAATTTAGAGCCTGGTGGAGAAAATGCAAAATGCAAACGCAACACATTTGTTGTTGATCCCAACCACCCAAATGGTGGCTTTACACAGTCCTTAGGTCTTCCCAATGAAACACCAAAAGGAATTAAACTTGTCCTTACAGAGTGTAGCCTTTGGCCACAAAATCAGAGAAGGTTTCTAACGCAATGTTCTATTCCATCAAGTACAGGAAAGTCTATGATTCCTAATCTCCGCTGTCTGGAAGGTGGATCGTGTTGTGCCCGTGTACTGTTGCCTGCGCAACCAAACTTTCAAGCTCAGAAAAGTCAATTGGAGTAAGTAATTTTCAATGCAGGCCATAAGGTGATTTTCTATCCTGCCTTTCATTGTGAATTCAATTTTATTTATTATTACTGGAGGGCAGCAAAGAGGTATACAAGATAGAATTGTGAGTATGACTTTGAGTCTTTAAAGCACCTAGTTCCAGAAGCTCTAGCCGATGTTTCTGAACAATTGACTTGTAAATATTTGGCTTGCACGCAGAGAATTATGGATGCCTATCAATCCAATACAGCTCATGAATCAAAGGAGTATGAATATATTGTGTACAGAAAGTATAGTTCACATCGTCGTGTGATTAAATGAGAGCTGAATCAATGTATCATAGAATAAGTTATTATTTTCTAAATAAAATCCACTACACAGTAATTGGAATAAAAAATAGTACTATATGAGTATATTTACAGCCAGTTTCTTTTTAGAAAATAGTAAATTTGTTATAAATAACAATAAAAGTCCTTTCATAACATGAAGTAGAGACTTGTAGAGGCAAAGTTTGGTACTATTTACCCCTTACCCTGATTACATAAGGTGTCACATTTCGCAACACCACTGGTACAGGTTCTAGTCACTTCATACCGTACCATGATAGTCTCTTGATACAAGTATGGGTATAGGTTTGGCAACTTATAATAGTACTCTGTAGTGTCTCTTTAGATTAGGTTTGGCCTAACAAAAATGAAAGTAATTAAAGTATGGAAAATACTAATCAGAGTTAATGAAATTCAGAGATTTACAGGTTTCTTCAATTTCCACTCAAGATTTAATGAAAGATTTAGTTGGATATTAAGTCTACCGTACCAATTGACAATAAAAATGCAGAAGTAGAAATAGAGAGAAAAAGATCCATGAGCCTACGAATGTCAAAAAAATAAAATTTATCTTCGCTTGAATATTAAGGCATTTTTGAAGAAAAGACTAGATTAAGATAGAAATTGATCCACTGGATTATATATATGATACTTAAGTACCATTTCTCGACTGAATAAGAACAGAGTAGGGAAGCTAATAGCATAGGATTTTAAGACTTCCAGAAAAGCAGAATGCAGATAGGATATTTGCAATAAAGAATTATTAGTGATAGTAGAAGTGCTAAGTAAATGTAGGATATATGATAAAGGAAGTCCCCATCCAGTAAGGGTACTTAACAACTATAATAACTTAGTTGCTTTCACAACCAGAGAAATACTTAATGGATAACAAATTTATGGAGGTGAAAAATTAGCAAAATTTAACTAAAGGATTGAATATCTGGCAGGAAGAAAAGGAGAAAAGCCAGATCCTTTAGTGAGAAAAATATAAAACCTCGCTTTCAAGGATGAGATAGAAAAGGAAAAAAGAATTGGATTCTTCTACCAAAAGAACAATTGTTGAATGAAAGATAAGAGTTAGAAGAAGTAGAGATAAACATGATGGAGGTTCAGAAAATGGAACTAAAGGACTTGGAAGTGATGTTGAAAGAAAAAATCCTGAAAGACAAAGAATTTTACAATATCCAAGATGCTATCTTGAAGAATACAGGAAGATGGCAATAGAACTATGCAAAGTAAAGGAAAAATCTGGTTAGTGAAAGATGAACCAACAAAAACTAAAGCAATAAGGAGAATTCATAATAAACTACAAAACAGACATTCTGGAATGACTTAAGTACCCAAATTGATCTAATGTACTGCCACTTACTATCCCATAGACTAATGAGACATGCAGATTCTCTACCTTTCTATTGGGGTTGTCACAACCAGAGATGATAGGATGAAATTTATTACTAATCATTTATCTGATATCAAATTCAATCAAGATAATTCCACCTATTTTCTGCTCGTTTTTAGACTCAGTAAGAAAAATGAGTTACGAAACAGTATGAAAATTAAGAAAACAGTTGTTTGCAAGATATAAGCGTATTTCACAAATTGAGCACCAAGTTTCCGTTATGCTGACCATCATAGTTCATAAAATCTCGGCTCACTGGCGTGCTGGAAGGGGGTTCTTAGGATCTCCATGAATCTTCTTAAACCAGCAATACCAGCATTACTTCTACCGATTTTGCTGGGAGAGTGGAAGTAGAATGGAGGCAGTGATGTTTTCTCTGTCACACATGTCTGAAAATTAGACTGGAATTGGTGGAGGCGAGGCTTGTGCTTCGTCCATCTGGTTTCAACCAGAGTACAAGCCAGCTCACGGCGGAATGCCTTGTATTCTGTATGGGGAACCAGAGAACGAGCGATAAGGTACGTATTGGTAACATCAGTATCAAGAGCCGAAACCCATAAGGGGTACCAATTCTGCCGACTGTTTTAATGACATAGATAGTTGCTTCTTAGCTGATCGGCGATATCTACCCCCCCCCCATATACTGATTATAGTCTACAACTAATGCTGAAATTGTAAGTAGTTTTCAATGTTGTTCCTCTCCAAAGGGCCTATGGGTATTCGTGGCATTTGTGCTGGTTTTTTTAGGCTTTCGGTGATTGCTAAGTACAAGCTGATGGAGGTCGTGAATGGAAGTTAGAAATAGAACAGTATTGTTGTCTTGCCAAAGTGCAGCACAAACTCCATTGACTACAACTCCGGAAAGGTGATTCCATTCCAAGATTCTTGTTGTTACATCCTTTCTAATTGCTAACACTGGTGGAAAAATAGTGCGTTTTGCACGAGCTGTTCCAGCTGCACCGATTCCGTGATCTCGCAGGTGCCGAAATAAAGGTATTTTTGTAAAGTAGTTGTCCATATAAATATTGAACTGATATGACTGAAATGGCAAGGAAAACACAAGATGGCAGACTGCCAGGGCTGTGGGCGAAAAGCCAGTCAAAAGTTTGTTGTTCTCGGATCTGGTAAGTTCACGATTCGTATAATTGAAGAGGGCCAGAGAGCGTTCTTTACCGATATGGCTATAGGGAGATGACATGATTGTGAAGTTACTAACTTCGTTTCCTGTCATACCAGAGTAAAAGAGAAATAGGTATGTATAGCCCCTATCACAAAGAACATAAATTTTATACCCTTGGTCTATTGGCTTTCCAGGCAGCTTGATCATATGTGCTCATCGTCTTTTGCACAGAACCATCATTTCGTCAAAAGAGAGGTTAGATGATGGCAGGAAATAGCGCTGGAACTGCTGCCGTAAATGGAAGGCCAATGGTTTTATCTTCCTCCACCAGTCTTCTTGTTTGTAAGTATCATCGGGTGGTAAAATGTGGAAGTAGCGCTTAATTTGCTCATAACAATTACAGGACATGTATTGCATAATTAGATGTCGAGTCTCTGTTCACCAGTGGTCCTCAATTGCAGGTAGGTGATTTAATCCTATCCAAAGCTGTAGACCAATAAAGATTTGTATTTCTGGAATACTAAACAAAGTCCAAGGATGATTGATAACCTCCTCCACTGCCTTCACATTCTTGTTCTGGTCAGTGCGCTTTATTTTGGCATATCGGTTTGTATTTTTTACAATTTCTGCCAAAATATCTTTACCAAAGAAGCATTTGAATATGCTTAATGGCTGAGGAATGTCGAGAATCAGTGGTGGCAGAATTGGTTTCGAAGAATGGGCGAGAAATGGGCCTCAGTAGCTATCAAAGGCGAGTGGCTCGAGAAGGCTATCGCGGATGTTCACATCTTGGGTAGAAAGATGTTTTGGATTTCTTGGAACTCGGGTCTTTTTATTCTGCCAGATATGTAAGCTTATCTCCGATTGAGCTATTAATATACACTTACTGGTAATTGTGTGCTAGTTTCTGAATGGCATAAATGTTTCTTTAATTGTGCTTGAATACGGTTTGTAATCGCTGGAAGCTCACTGAGGACTGTACGGTCTTGGGACATTTTGCTTGTATGCCTGCTAGAAGTTACCTCTACGAGCACATATTCTTGCAAGTTGTGTTGAGGTTCCATTTATGGCTTACTAAACAGCAGATTTACTCTATATGCTAACTTATTGAGGAAGGTAGAGAATCTGCATGTCTCATTGGTCCATGGGATACGTGTTTGTGATCAGAAACCTGTTTAATTAGCGATAGCACCAGGGTAGGGCACCATGGTGGGATTGCAAATGGTGATCGTGCATATGAACAAGTGAACTATCAACCATACTGGTAGTAAACGATTAAGCAACTGATCAACCATATTACCCCAGAATAAATTTTATAATAGAAATAGAAATAATACTAGCTAGTACTTTGTATATTCTCTCCTCGCCTTCAAAACTGCAGCTATCCTATCTGGCATTGATTTCCACAACTTATTAAAAATCTCTGAGTCCTCAGGAATTGTCTCCCAAACTAGGAGTATTACATGTGCAAGCCTCCTCTTCACAGCTTCTTTTCCTCCTGGGGTATCTCCAATTGTTGGATACTACTGGTGTAATCACTTTTTAAGCTCAACCCTTACATACTGAATAGGATTCAAATCAGGAGAATATGGGGAGTGCTCCTCAACCTGAATACAATTTCTCTCAAGCTACTGGCAATTCATGACGCTATATGTCTTATGAACAGGAGCATTATCCTGCTGAAACATAATATCTTCAAGTTGTATACCCAAGGAAACCATTTGATGAATAATAGGAAAAAGATCTCTTCTTAAAAGTCCAACATACCTGGTCTTATTGATATTTTGAGTAATAGGAACCAATGGACCTTTACTCTCACCCCAAAAGCTCCCCCAAACCGTGAGTGATATTTCCTTATCCTTTTCTTTTGAATGAATACACTCAGCCAGCCACCTCTTCTCAGGCTTTCTGAAAACCCATTGTGGCCTTAAATCCTTGGATTTCTCCATACTATATTCGTCACTCCAAATAACTCTTTTAAAATTCTCAGCAGTCCAATCCTTATAAGCTGTTGCCCATTTCCATCTCTTAACAACATGCTCAGGTTTGAGTCTGAGTCTTGATTTGGCTAGCAATATTTTGATATTGGCTTCTCTGAGTACTCTATCCACTATTGCAAATTAGCTAACTGAAATCATATTCTATCACTCAGCCTGGGGGTAGTCATGGTAGTACAGGCACCTAGTCTAGTACAAAACTCTGGGTTTTTTTTTGTTACCTGTAGAAAGTGATATGGCGGATGAAAAATTTATCCTGTAAGTCCAATCTTGTCATTTTTCGATCTGACTTGGCTGCCTAAACAATTGTGCAACACTATTGCTGCATAAGGAGGTAGGGGTGACTGAGGCAAGGAATATTATCCAGAGATTGCCATTCACATGCTCTAGCAAGGAAGCTTTAAATTTTTATCCAGGACCAGCCAATAATTTCAGCCACTAGGATGATATTGTGAAGACAATAGAAAAAGGCAATAATTATGCCTTTTTCAATATTGGTCATTTCTCTTCTGGAGGTCTTTAGAGGAGGCTTATTTTTTATAGCAGGTTTTACATATCTGGAATGGTAAACCATAATTGAATTATGGAACAGTAGATTTGGTAGATGTGTTGCATTAAATGAGCACTACGATTACCGGTCGCAATCAGGACTGTTCTTTTTTTTTTTCTATGCAAGGCTGCTGACTAAGCTTTCAGGAACACTTTTGATGGGTGACTGTATCCTGTTGGTAAAACATGTAAGACCATATTAAATCATACCTCAAAAGTTGCAACATGGGCCAATGGATAAAACTAAACTGTTATATACCCTATGGATTACTATAATTACTTCAATCATCCAACCAACCATAGAAATTCATCATTATAAATTTCATCACTCTTTTATCCTTATCAAATAACTACAACTCTGTATAAATCCCTATAGATTGTCTGATCAAAATAGCACACTTTTTATGATTTTAAAATGACATGATAACACTAAAGTTCATAAATCTCTTTATGAAAAATGTTTTCAAGCAGTGTAGACTTTCCAATAATGTCATATGGACAGGAGATCTATATCCATATTTATTTTTTAAAACGAAATAATAAAAGAGTTAGACATTGAAAGAACGATGAGTACAGCATTCCATCTATAATTGGACAGACAAACAGAAAGAACCAAGGCCACTCTTAAACAATTCCTATGAAGATATGTAAAATATTCTCAATCAGACTGGAAAGATTGGATATTATTTGTGGAGTTTGCATACAACAACAACAAATAAGAAATAATACAGATCACATAAATTTATGCAAACAACATATATTACTCAATCAATAAACTAAGAGGTCATATGGTCATATCAAATATCTTATGATAAGAAGATATGAGCCAACTTCAAGAATTAATTAAAACTAAAATCAATATAGCCAGAGACAGAATGTAAGAATCATCTGATCAAAAGAGAATACTTTATTCAAGACTAAAATCATGCAATAAAATATGCCTTATTATGAAGGAGATACAGATTATGAGATTAGGCAAGAAATCAGATTAAGGGAAACAGGAATCCTACATGATAATGGAATTTGTGAGACAAAAAGCATATAAGCTAGATTTCCTCCCATTGATGCTAAGCCAATACCTAGTCCTCCATATCCCTAAACATAAGTTCTATTCACACAATCCTCTACCCTCAAATGCAAAAAACTGCCTTCTCCAATTCAGATAGCAGGAGAAGATGAATATCAACTCAATAAAATTATTGACTCATGATATTACAATAACAAGCACCAATGCCTAGCTAAGTAGACTAAATATAATACAGAACATGACAGAGATTGGTACTCTGCTGAAAACTTTAAACAAGCTCAAGATGAAGTCCTACAGTACTATAACTTGTCCTCTTAGTATTCACCCCTCAGTTTATTACATGATGGGTATTGGATCAAAGAAGAACCTCACCTTACTAATAAAGAAAGAGTGAATTTGGTAAATACGGCAACTCAGATTCATCCAGGAAAAAAAACTAGCACACTAGAACGTATCTGCCTATTTTGTACATTGTATTTCAAAGACAACTACTGGGTATACCAAAGTGACAAACAGGGCAAGGAGTATTGGCTATAGAAGAGCAAAGAAATTCTCACATTATTGCCACCTTTAAAACCTCCAGTCAAAGAAAATCCTATACCTCAACCAAGTACCTGAGAATTAGAGTCTTCTGAAATGAAGATAAATAGAAGGCGGAGTGAAAGGTTCTGGCTAAAGGTCAGGAAAGAGAAAATAGTCCATTGGGCAAACTAAATGGAAATTACTACTTCAACTTCGATACAGGTCTTAGAAGAAATAACTCTATAATCAATGTCAGAAATAATTAAACCTAACGACAATGAAAGTCTATATCAGCAGATAGGCGAAGTACAAAAGATACTAGATGTGATACAGGAAGACTGTAGACTGTGGAAAGAGCAAGCAAAGATGTGGGAAAGACAAGGAAGGGTATTACACAGAAAAGTGATGAAATGGAAAGGGATGATGATAGTAGGGTAAGTGAAAGTGGGACTGGCTGAACACAGGGTTCAGAAGCTAGAGGCTAGAGTAAAGAACAAAGATATAGTAAAAAGGAGAACAGAAAGTTTATTGAAAATAGTAGTAGATGGATTGAGAAAAATGGCTACTAGTATGATGAAAATTGTGCGAAAAGATGAGGATCAGAAAGATTGAATAGTGTAAAGTGACTTAGGCTTTGGAAAGAGGGAGCAAGTATTACAAACCTGGTATAGTTTGTAAGGAATTTCATATATTATAATTTGGTTAACAACTCATTTAAGTTATATGATATCATGATTATTATTCATACACGTGACCTGCTTTGGGTCATGTGAGTTTCATATATGACTTAGATTTTAAGTCATTATCATTAGATTATATGAGAATTGTTACCTGAATAGGAGTAAGCCTTGTAGGACTTAATTGGATTTTACACACATGACCTGTTTACTAGTCATAAGGACTATATACATGACCTGGAAAATGGTTATGAGAACAAGAATCCTGTAATTATATGGAGTGTAGCACCAATTCATATGACACAGATTTATAAGTAGATCGTAAAAAGGTCTGTCTAAGACGATGAGTTTGGTCCTTAAAATATATCTTCACATAACTATCTAAGTTATTTCCTACAGCCAATAGACAAAACTCTTGGTAATGGCACAATGTGAGACAGTCTGTCCTAGTCCAAATTGGGTAATGAGATCCACTCACATATCTCTAGCTGCTTGGTAATGAGGAAAACAAATTAGATGTAGTATTAAAAATTAAAAAAATAATAATTAAGAACTAAAAACTAAAGGTTAAAAATTAAAATCTATGAAACTAGTATCTAGTATACCAGCCTTTAGCATCAATAATGGCCGCAACTCGGGACAGCATAGAGGGCGAGAGTTTTTCAAAGAAAGAATCGAGAATTGTAGCCCAAATAAGAGGTAGAAACTCAGTAAAGTGCTCACAAATCCTATCTGGCCCACCTCTTGTATCTAGTATATCAGGAAACTAGATATAGTGGCGACACCTGAGCTCTACCCATGCATGTTCGATAGGGTTGAGGTCCAGCGATAAAGGGGGGTTATCCTCTAATTCCAGTCCAATGTCGGTAAACCATTACAGAGTGTCTTTTGCAGTGTGAACCCAGGCATTATCCTGTTGGAATAAAGTGTTCTCTACCTCTTGAGCAACCTTCCACATTACCGGGAGCAGGTGCTTATCTAAGATAGCAATATAGACGCAATGGTCTATCTTGCTCTCTAAGATAGGTACCAAGAACCCGGAGAACTATGCCAAAAGTAGGCTCAAATCATCAAGCCAATCTCATTAGTTTTTACCCTTGGCTTGATGCAGTCAGCAAGCTACTTCTCATTAGGGGTCCGGAAAACCCATTTCTGCACTAGATTGGCGGACTTTCGAATGGTACTCTCATCACTATAGACACTACCAGCAAAGTCCTCCACTGTCCAATCCTTCCCGGGAAGTGCCTAATTCAAACTCTTCTTCATGTGACTGGCTGTAGGATGTGGGCAGGTTTCGGCAAGCGGTTTCTTTATACTGGCTTCCCGAAAAACGCAGTTAATCATGCTGATAGAGACGTGAGGGGCATGGTGGTTTCAAAGTTCCAATCACGTCATCTCTCTGTCCTTCCTAATCACGTAGATAATGGCTCAGCGCTCTCTCTGGCTGAGAATAACAGGTCTGGCAGGTCACAGGGCATTTTCTATATGGCCTAGGTGACTTTGCTGAGCAAGGAAATTCCGTACTGTCGACCATGGGTGATTGACTAGGGTTGCTACTACTGACAACTTCTTGAAGACATAGAAAAACACTATTATCATTCGCTTTTCTGCATCTGTCATTTTTTCCTCCGTTCTGTTTTTAGCTTGTGATGTGAAACTGTATTTTTCTTGGGTGACAGATTACTGTGTTACATTCTATAATATCTACACACTCTTTTTTAACATCGACCGTCTCCGTTCCAACTCAACACCACAGAACCTCTCACCACTTTTCGTGTCTGGTCCTCCATCTAGGGGGAGGAATGGGCCATTACTTTTTATCCTTTGACCATGGTGGAACTCTTCTCCAGCCTTCTCTCTTGGGGTCTACCCTCTTGCGAGCCTCCCTCCTCCCTCCTAGCATCTCGGAATTTTGTTTTTCATTTCTACCCCGCTTTTTCTCTATCTTCGCTTAGCATTGGCACGGTCGGGTTTTTCCTTTTTTCCTACAACAGACGGCTGGGAATACAGTCTACGGTACATGATTACGATGGATTCCTCTTGCCTCCCTCCGGTCGTTTTGGGTTACTCCCTCTCCTGCGTCCGGGGCTTGTCCCACTGGGTGGTACAGGTTAGTCCCATGCCTGGGGGTGGTTGCTGGTCTCCTCAACAGGCTACAGTCGATTTCGCCACTCTCCTCCTCTCTGCCCTTCGGGTGCCTTGTCACTTGTGGGCACTGGGGATTCATGGAGGCTGCCTAGTTAAGACAAGAACACGTTTCCAATAGTTGCTTCGGCATTTGGGTCTACCCCTCATCTTTCCTCTCCTTAGCTCTATCGGCTGGTACCCTACTGCCACTCTACTCATCAACTTCGGCTGGCACCTATCCAACTGCCAATCACCATCTTCCCCTCCTGGCTGGCATCCTACTGCTGGCTGGCATCCTACTGCCCTTCTTTTTTTTCCCCACTGGGCCTTGGCCCTTTATCCCAGCCCCGCTTGGAGGATGGCCTGAGTTTCTCTGCACTGCCGCGTGCTCGCCGCCTCGTCATGGAGGGGTTTTTCTCTTGGCTGCTGGGTTTCCTCTTGCGCACATTGCTGGGCTATATCCCCACGGATATGTTTATCCAACTAGTACTTGGGACCGGCTGTTGATGTCTACTGGGACTACCTGAGCCTGGCTATGGAGGCCGAATGGTTTTGGGCTTAGGTTCTTAGGTGCTTGGGGTTTCCTTTGACAGGGGTTTATCTTTCATGTATATTAAGGAGTGTCATCTGTCGGGGCGGGGAATTTCCTTGGTTTTGGTTACTTGAGTGTGGTTTCTGGAAGTGTGCACTCTGGAATGCTGCTTGGGGGAGTTTTTTTGACCAATCTGCTCCAGTGGGTATGGTTTTTCTTCTGGCTGCCGGGTCCTGGACAGGGGTGGAGGTTTGGGTCTATATAGCATGCGCTGATGCGACACATGTACATTAAACATTCATCAAAACTGGATACAAAAAAAAAAAAAAAAAAAAACACTCTCTTCTTTAATAATAACATTGCTTAGCAACAGCTGACTCAGCATCACTAAGACTTTTGTCTAGTGGCTGTAACATATATCTTCATAAATACTACTTCATATTCATACCTCATATATCTTTCTTGCATAGAAACTATACTTGATATAGTGAATAATAATTACTGTTGAAGTACTTAAGAAAATAACAGTATCTTTTTAAGTAATAGGAGACAATAAAGAGACGGTCACTATATTAAAGATAACAGATGTGGTTATGCATATTAGATCTACTATACAACTCATTACCTGTTGAATATATATATCCTGAGAATGATCGAGGAGTGATCCTAATATGCACGACCTATTACTAACATTTCAGAAAGATATGAAATTAGTTTCGCAGGATGGATTAGTATAAGCACAATCATACTATATACTTGTAGTAAAACACATCCAGCATACTGGAGTAGGTGAACATGCAAGATCTGTCAGACAAAGTGGACAGAGTCAAGGGCAGATAGAAAATGGTTATGTTATTTATCCATCACAGACTTGTCAGATGGCAAAAATCTGAGACCATCTAGTAATAGAGAAAGTTGAAAAAATGCTGCAAAAAGCTTGAAATGTAAAGAAGTGGTTGGAGCATGAGGAGTGCAAACCTTTTCTTAATAAGATGAAATTGAAGGTCAAAAATAGGCGAAATACTTTAGCCTATAAAAAGAAAATATCAAAACAAATTGTTATAAGTAGTATTAAAAAACTGCTAAATTAGAATAATTCATAACTATAGTGGAATCGTGAAGTTTATCATGCCATATAAATTGGGAAAATCCAGAATATATTAGTAAGGATAAAAATTAGGCAAGACTGATGAGAAAATAAGCGAATATCGGTGGCAAAAAAAAAAAAAGTAAAAAATCTAGTCTAGTTTAGTTACAGTCAACAAATTCTACACCTTCAGTATCGTTAAAATAATCATCTTCCTCATTAACAAATGTGGCTTCCACTGAGGTGTCTGATGTCAAAAGAAGAGAGGAAACACTAGTTATCTCTGTCATGGCAGGATCACCAATAATTAAGAGTTCCGATGGAATACCTTTCACAGCCAGCTCATCGTCACAAGATCTATCAATCAGTACTAAAAGACCAAGTTGACGAAATATATTAACATTAACACTAGATCGTATTTTACAAAAGGTCTCCTATGCTTGACCCACATACTGTGTAATAAGTACCCTCCTTTCTGCTATAGCTGCTGTGTTATTCCTCTGAATTTTACGTATATCTTGGGAGTTCAGAGTTTCATAAAGGTACAATTCTTCTTCTAAAAGATCTCGTAAAATTCCTTTCAATGGCTTGTTCACAGCCACATCTAAAGGCTAAACCAGCCCTGTACAGCCTAATGGAATCAAGGATGGAAGGATATTTTGAGTTCGAAAGTTGACCAAAACGGGTGGAGTATAGTGAAACTTAGCTACATCAAGAGCTAGTAATCGTGGTCCAGATGGTATACTCGACGCTAAGTAGTTATTTGTTCAGCTGATATGGAGATCAGAATTCATATAGGCTTTTTCATTCCAAAAAACATTGACTCGTAAGTGGTAACAGGCCATTTCTTCTTGTTGGCGTCATAAATGTTGTCAGCTGCACTCTGTATATGTTTCTTTTCTACGGAAAATGATGACTGGCTTTACCAGAGACCTTTCTGAAGCAAAGATTGCAAGCACTAACATGGCCTGCTGTTTATCCCAACAACTATTGGTGGCCTTTACCTGCACTGTCCGACTACCTTTATCGCCGTATGTTTGCCCATCAAGGTATTTAAAAGGAAGTGGAGTCTCATCTATGTTGCATATGCTATCAAGCATATATCGTCCCACTACTCGCATTTCATTACCAAACCAACCCTCCAAGCCAACAAGAGAATTTCACCGTTTGAATTGCATCCATGGAGGAATCGAATTCAAGTAATCTGCTGGCACTTTTTGGGATTTATTGGTTGTAAAACGAAGTGTAATATTATGTCTCGATAAGAAGCCATGAAACCAGCTGTTGGAAAACAGAAAATTTGGAACTAGAAGGTGCTGTTCTGGATAGCAAGATATATAGGCTCATTGGACAGTACGCTGAAACCACCCTCGATGAACAATCTTGCATGCATCTCTCTGTTCATGATAAGCCACATATAAGACTGCTTCCAACTCAGGCTATTGACAGTCGACTACTGCAGTCCGGTTGTATCTCATATGACGAGTCCTATTGAGAATTAAAGCTACCTTCTTTCTCCACTCATAAAGCGTCAATAGAGGAATCTTATATCGTTCTGCCAATGCCACTTGCCATCCATATGGAGCCCGCTGAGAGTTTTCCTTCAACTCTCCATCCTTTGGTAGTTTTGCATACCTCCACTACATTAAAACCTTTACCTTACAGTCACCGTGATATAAGCAGTGGATTTCAGTAACTAGTAGTGCAAATCATTTTGGTACTGTGCAGCTGGCAATATCTTGAAAGGTAGGACCAGGACGCTTTGAGGAAGAAATATAGTTGACTATGTACCGATTCTGAGCTCTGAGTCTTTGATATTACAGGACAATAGGTGATATAGCTGTAAACTAAGTCTGAGCCTGCAATAATTCCAAGCTTTGAGTAGTTTGTGGTTCCGGTGCAGGATTAAGTATTAGAGAAAGATCTTTTCCAAAAGATATATAAAAACCAAGAGACAACATAGGATAGGAAGTAAAATTTGTATAAACTTGTACTTTGCGTGATATTGAATACCAGAATATACAAAGACTCATTCCACCGTATCCAACCCTACTTATATAGCCACTAACCTCTTTTTCTCATTACGTCACCTCCCAGCCTGCTCTGCCATGATACTAGCAGCTTGGCCACAATGGTTCTTCAGCTTCCATTTTCAAGTTCCATAGCATATTAGAATATATGTCTCACAGATATAGCCACCCCAGGCCAGGCAGTAGAGTCGTCAACTCAACACGGGAAGAAAACTATCTCTGGAGTACTATAGTGGTGTTCTGTACTGGTAGAGTCAAAGGGAATTGCTCGGTAAATAAAATTCTTCAGGTTATGGTCGCGTTTTAGTATAAAGGAACCTAGAGTTTAGAGACACATACACATATGTTAGCAAGCAGAAATATCAAGAGGAGAGAGCAGTACGTGATCATACTAGTGATTTAAACTCTTCAGAGCATCAGATTGGCTGAAGTTGTTTGGTCAACCTATAGGGGAGTTTCTTTGCTTTTGTGTAGTAGTTGAACTGGTGATCATGTTGATGAATGCTTGTTGGTGTTGTTATGGTTTACGTATGATCAAGCCTTTCGCTTACATGATGTGGCTTCTGTTTCAGTACCGCTTCTCTTCACAATCCCTGCTAGCGTATTCTGGATCTTTTCAATTTATACGGTAGATGAGCCACCAAAAATGTTCAGTTGAGCCACAAAATTTTCAGTTGAGCCACAACTCATATTGAGCTGTCAAGTCATATTGAACAGGCAGGTACTCTGAAAGTGCCCTAGCTTGCGAGCGAGCGAGCAGCCGGGGGTTGTGGCTGGAAAGCTACAACCTTGGCACGGTTATGGTGGAGGTGAGCATTTTAGGGCCCTAATTTTGGGTCCAATTTCATGATCCGAGGTCAACTTTCCCTCTTCCCTACCAATATCACCTACCTGTAGGGTTTCACAGTAACGCCGGTAATGTATGATATCATAAGTTTTTGCGCGACCAGATTCCCTGTTGGGCAAAAAAGTAAAGTACTAGTAAGAATCAATAAAATGACAGAGCTTTCGTGCAGGACGATATCTTTTCACTATCATGGTGCTATTCGCAAGGGCTCCGGGCAGACGGACCCACCCATATATATCAGCAATATTTTGGGGGGGATTTGCAACTCCCTCGTGCAATGCTATCGGATCCAAGCACTGATCGCGAGTACTCGTACAGTATCATACTCGTACGATACAGTAGCCATGCACAACAGCAGACTACGGTACTGGTGCTGTGCCATAGCAACTACCAAGGAGGAATGCCCGGCTCAACACCTTACGAGAATATGTCCCCTATAGTGTCATGGTCTGTTCCGACGCTGCGAGAACTGGAATGTCTCCGTAGTCTGATTAGTCGAGATTTGTTTGTTGGGTTTACTGGTAGCTTCTGTGCGGGTACTGTACTGTGCACAGTACCCACAGTGTCGGAATCTCGTAATGCAGGATAGACTTGTATTGTACCGAGGTTATTGTATTTGCTGCGTGCTGTGCTGGTACTACGCCACACGCACACACCCGCTCCCTCCTCCTCCCTTCAGGGGCAGAACACACACCATATCACCAGCAGTTCATAAATTATTTGAAATTACATCTCACGCCGGTATATTCCCACCTTAACCACCAGGTCCGAGTCTCCGACGGCGGAGATTCCCCACAGCACAGGCTCCATGGGACTCTACGTCTCTTCACGGGTTCTCACGCAGTATGGTTACTAAGGCTAGGCAACGGGACCGCTGGAGATTGTCTGTATATGGACTGATAAACTCCAGGACTTCTACATCTCTTGATTTCGGCTCCGCTTTCGCCTCGTCTCCCTCTCTCTTTTGGGCAGCGGCCGAGGTCTCGGAGGAATCGCAATCGACCAACTGACAAATCGAGTACCGTAGCAGGTAGGAATTGGTTAATCACCATGGGATAATTTAGGTTACATATAGTCTGTTCCGATGTCGTGAGATTCTGGTACTGCGACTATCTTCACAGAAAATCCCGGTGGGCACCAGAAACAAAACTCGATAAATCGGGTTGCAATATCTTGCCGGTTCTCGCAGCCTCGGAATAGACTGTCCAGCCCGCACCCGACTTTGGGGCAATCCCCCCACCACAAAACCTGGCGAAACCCCACCAACAAACACCCCATCTCACCCATTCTAACCATCACCACTACCACAACCCAGTCCAGTAACAGCCATGCTCGCCCGAACAATAAACTATCTCACACCAGCCTACCTCATCCTCCTCTCCGCCTTCTTCGGCGTCAAAGCCCTCCTCCTTCACCTCCGCCTCTCCACCACCACCGCCACCTTCCGCAATGTATGGTTCACCCTCTTCTGGCACTATTCTGGCCCTCGGTTCTTTGCCAACGATCCCACCATAAGCCGCATCGCCTCCCAATGCCGCGGTAAAGTCCTCGACATTGGGCCGGGCACAGGCGATGCATTAAGGTTCCTCCCACACCCACCACTAATAACACACATCTACGGTCTGGAACCCAACATCCATATGCACGCGCAATTACAGAAGGCAATCGACTCCGCGGGGCTGACAGAGGTGTACACCATTCTGCCGTTCGGCGCCGAAGATCTGAATGGTCTGCGGAGGGGCGGGGTTGAGGCGGGGAGTGTGGATACTGTGCTCACAATCCGAGTACTTTGCTCCTTGGATAAAAAGCTCCTGGATAGGGCTGTGGGTGGTCTATTCGAATGCTTGAAACCGGGGGGGCAGTGGTTGGTTTTTGAGCATGTCAGGAATGGGAAGTGTTCTGTTTCCGGGTTGTTGCAAGGTATGTCTTGGCAAGCTTCGCTGGGCGGGTGGAAGGCGAGAAAAGCTAATTGGGCGAGCTTTGGTAGGGTTTTACCAGATCCTCTGGCCGAGAATGTTAGCTGGGTGCAATATCAATAGGAGGACGAGTGAGATCCTCCTCAGGGCTGGGCAGTGGGATGTTAATGATTTGGTGGATTTGAAAGAGGAGGAGCACTGGGCGATTATGCCCCATATTTGCGGGAGGTTGGTAAAGTCTAGGGAATAGGCTGGCAGTCCGTGGCGCTTTTTGTGGGGTTTTTCCTGGCTTCATGATTTTAACTGAGTTTGTTTTACGTTCAAACGGTTTGAACATGGTTCATGCATTGTCACTCGTATATCATTTCATATTGGAATTTATCGTGGTAGAGAGGGTGGAATGGTGGAATATCATAGTATCATGGACGCTACACAAAGATTATCACAATTGGCGGGATGTCTAAAATACACTCAAGGAGGCGGCAATCAGTTAATCAGACTGTCGCGTCCCTCCACCAGCCCATGTTCACTAATCGTTCTTTCGCCTGCATGCTTATACAGAGTGTAGGATCCAACCTGTTAAGCCCTTCCTCCCTCATCAGCGCAAGGCTGGCCAGCCCCATAAAGCTATGTAGGATATCCGGCGGCGTTCCGGGAACGGGTAACTTTGCAAAGCCCCCGATGAAATGTTGCGTCTTTTCTAGTAGAAACCGCCGATTGCTATTGAAGTCGATCAGATGGAGCTTTTTCATCATCTGGTGGCTGGTTAGCTTGAGCGGCCTGCTGGAAGAGATGAGGAGGCTTACATCTAAGCTTCCGCAAACCCAGAATGAATAACACGTATCTGTTTTCTTATTACACCTCCCGTTGAAGCCGGCCCATAGCGGCTTTCCATCCACCCCGCAGGTGATTGCAACCCCAGCTGTGATCTCTTGTTCCGTGCCATTGGCTACGAGACTCTCGTACTCCTCGTCCTTTAATTCGTCATGCGCTTGGGAAGGTACTTGGCGTGAGGTAAGCCATCTGAGAACGTTCGCATGCGTAGAGAGTCCGTCGGAGGTGGGATGTAGTCGACCCAGAAGGGCCAGAGCTCCGATGGCACAGTAAGTCAATCCCGCTGTATGCATTCATCAGTCCCAATCCTAACCGCTAGCACAAAGAAAGAAAGAAAGAGGGAAAGAGGGAAGAAACCATGAGCCTCCCCAAACGCCTTATCCGATATCCCATGTTCGTAACTCTCGGCGGATCTTATGAACCTTACGACTCCCTCTACGTCAATGTCCTCGATCCCCTCAAGCATCCCCCCCCCTCCCTTCCCTCGCAGAATCCAACGTATGGCGACAGCACAATACACAAAGCGCATATCGCTCCCCCCAATAATCTGCCCATCGCCACCTAGCCACTCTCCAAAGCTGCCATCTTCCCTCTGGACTTTCGGTAGGAGTTCCAACAACCCCCTCTTCCTCACACGTTCCAGGTCATCGCCTAGGCTCACCAAGGCCACCAGGGCAAAGAAACTCGCAGGAACAATCGGTGGATCCCACTCGCTGCCACCCCCCCCTCCGCCCAGTTCCGTAGCGGGACTGCCGCGGAATCCTCCGGTGGGTAACTGGTTCTTGTAGATCCAGTCGATCCACCCTGCGCGGTCTCCTTCCGTCGTCTCAGTTTGCAGACAGCCGAGGAGGTCGAGGGCCGCGATGCAGAAGAAGCCAAGCGTTAGTCGGTTCAAGTCTGTGCTGGTGTAGTCGGTTGGTAGACAGGTTCTCAAACAGCGGAGCCAGTATTTTAAGTGTTTTTGTTTTTGCAGGGTTAGAGGGGCGGGTACGGACATTTCGACGGGGACCGTTGGGGCTAATTGGATGGGTTGTTTATTGGAGACGGGAGGAGGTGGTGGTGGTGTGATACTGTAAGTTAGGAGGCTAGATTTTAGAGCATGTACTGTACGAGCGCTCATATGATACAAGTACCTGACCAGGTTACGGTACAGTTTTCCAAAGCTCCGTCTCCGTTACAACCACAGTGAAAGAAAAAACCAGTTTAGTTAATACCTGGCAGGAGGTAGAGGACACAGTTGGAGTTGCCATCTTTCAGCAGGATGGTGCAAAGATACATACTGCAAAAGATACCATGGCTTGGTTTGAGGAAAACAACATACAGGTTATGGAATGGCCACCCAATTCACCAGATCTCAATCCTATTGAGCACTGTTGGAAGAGGGTAAAGGAAAAGCTACATCAGCGCTTTCCTGACATTCATAAGACTAAGGGTGGTCCAGATACTGTTAGAAGGCATCTAGCAGAAGCTCTTAATGAGGTTTGGACTCATGATATAGAGGGAGATTTTTTGGAAAAGCTGTGGGAGTCTATGCCTAGGAGAGTGGCTGCTGTTTTGGATGCAAAGGGATGGTACACAGAGTATTGATATTTTTATTTTGTAATTTTACTTGAGAATTTCCTTATATCTATTGAATCTCTATATAAATTTTAACTTCATTCTAGGTAGTTGTGGTTACCTAGGTACTAAATTTATAGTGGTGGTGGGATTGCGGTAGCATTGCCAAACAAAACGATTTGACCGGGTACTTTAACAGAGTACTGGGAGGCATGTACGTACAGACTGTGACCATTAGAGGCTACACCGTTACCCTTACCACGATGGAGAACATATGAGCTGCTGTAGTTAACAGCAAGGTTGGCCTATTTGTTCACCTCATCTGGAACACTACAGAGGTCTATCTGGACGTACTGTTAGGCATATAGAAAATGCACAGACCTCTCGGTAGGGTAACTGCGCACAGACCCTCATTTATCGAGAGCCTAACACCCCCCTCCGGCCCCACTCTGGGGCCCGCACGTCCTTAGCGAGATTTCGAAGAGTTGCGTCCCGTGACTATAATGTCACCTCAATGAAGCCCACTTCATAACACCATATACGTCACTGCCGTCCGTCCGACCGTAAGCTGTTCGCAGGATATATAAGAGGGCACCTCTGGGTACCTCTGAGAAGTGGAACGGAGAAAATCCGTCGGAGGCGCATTGAGTTATTAGGCTTCAAAGTTAGGTATCCTAACTATGGGCCGAAAGTAACGGGACGTTTTCGGCTCGAAAATCCGCAACTACTCCTACAGTGCCCCGGAGGCCATAGGGGATAGTTTTGACACCAATACCTATCTAAAGGCCGCTGTATGTTGGTTGGTCCTGGAGACAGGATCCCTCGAGAGGTGATTCTCTTTGAGGCGAGGCGGACCGAGGGGAAGCTGCTCAGACTCAGAAGACCTAATAGGCGGTAGACTATGAGTGTTGGCACACCGTCTATGCAGCCTGCATTATGCATAGGTACCCGACGCATACGTTGGCCACTATGTGAAATCGGAAGAGACTACTGGGACGATAGTCAAGTCGACTGAAGTTTCAAATATAAGTCTACTCGTCTCTATAAATCGAAGACCGGTCATTCGAGGATAATAGCGCATCCTACGATAAGACGGAAAAGATTTTATGAGAACGAAGATGGTGTGAAAGAATTCAGGGTCAAACAGTGTTCGCACTTGTTAAGACCACGAGGCGTTAGCGTACAATTTTGGATAGATACTTAGTTATAGGAGGATTAGATGTAGTCCGCGAACACTCAGACGCGGGATATAAATATCGAAGTGCCTCCCAAGCTTTTAGACATCAACAAGCAACGGAGAAGAGACCTTAACAATATAACATTGTTTTACCTACGAATCTTTATAAAAGTTATTTCCCTTATCAATTAAGCGAGTTCTTAGTAGTCATAAACGAAAGGAACAATTCCGAGCCTTCCTAGACAAATCTCCATTTATTACGAAAGATTCAGGCCTAAGTCTTCTCGACAGTTATTCAGAGTCGGCTTCCGCCTAACACGTACCAACTACTCAAATCCTAGTACATGGCATCCCAATCTCTCACTCCTTGGAAGAAATTGCTACGGAATTGACTACCTTTGATAGTGGATTGACTTTGACGGTCTTGTCACGCTGGCTCACCTCGGACAAGGCGCAGAAGGGCAAAGATGCCTCCACAGTTGTTATTACCGTAATTAGCTCCTGGACCTCTGACTTTGTTGGCAGATGCTTGGCAGCCTTTTTATCCACCTTTAAAACTGAGAGATGGTTGCGCTTCGGCTCCCACACACAATGCTCCAACTGCCATACCTTTAGGCACCTTAACATTAACTGTACTGTCCCAGTATCCTGTCGGTAGTGTGCTGCCCTCCACTTTACTGGGAATTACACCTGCTCCACGAATACCTGTCAACAACGTGGCGGCTCCTACTCTCATAACCATTTCAAGTGTGTAAATTGTAGAGGCCCTCATGATGCCCGTGTACTAATATGTCCCTCCTGCCCAGCGGAGGTACCAGAGGATGAGGAGGACATGAATTTGACTTAATGGTTCCATATAGTTTTGGGTTTATGGTTTCCATGCATGTTGTTAGTTTCAGTCTGACGTGCGTTATTTTTGTATTGGTTGTAGTAGGGTGAGGGAGATTTCTTTATGTTATTGGGTTTTTTAGGCCATGCCTTAGGGTGCATGCCATGGTAATTTCCTGTACTTAGGTACGAATAAAACCATGGATTTAACAAAAAACAAATTACAGTACAGTTTTCTCCAAAGTGCTGTGAGGGGTAGAGAGGGGATGGTATGATGGATGAGTAGTTGTGGTCTTGGAATGGAGGTACAATGCTGGTACTGGACTTGTACTCAGTGGCAGGAGTGTGAGATTTTGTTTTTGTTTCTGTTAAATCCTCGATTTATTTGTACAGTACTGTACTAAGTACAGGGAAAACCATAGCATGCACCGTAAGGTATGACCTAAAAACTCCTCTCTACCAAACAAAAGCAACCTCAACTCCTATAAATAAAACAACGGAAAAGGTCTCAACTACCACACTATTTGGTCAAAATACCCTCAAGTACCATGCCCAATTTTTTGATCAGATTAGATCTACCAATAACATCATGATATATTATTAAGATTTTGTTAGCCATTATTATACAATTGATTCACACCAACAAATTTAAGAAAATCATACAAAATCATCATTAAAGCTAGGAATTGATATTGGAAAATCCTTAAATATTTCAGCTTATCCAAAGTCAATCAATTACTAGTTATGTGATCTGCGACAGATAGCAGAGTTGTGACTTATAGTATAGCAGGTTAATTATTGTGTGAGTGGAGAAACTAGGTTTTCGGGAAGCATGCCAATTCTGTCAATGATCAATGGTTCCTGACATCAATCTCCCATTCAAATACACTCTTTTCTTTGTCTTCCTTAAGGGTTTCTGGTAACCAGTTGCTCAATATGTTGTGTAATTTGTGGAGACTCAGGTTCATTGCCAGCCTCAGCTTAGTTTGCTGGAAGTTGACTTGTAGAGATATCAACTGATAGAAGATTGTCACCATTATATGTTGATTTCCAGGTCATAATGGATAGTCTTTTTGGGAAAAAATATTGAACAGCCTAAGTAAAAGTAGGTAGGAGAATCAAAACAGGAGATAGAAGCGGATGATAGAATCAGTGAAGTTTAATAGAAGTAAAGACTAAGATGATTATAACCAGTCACAGTACACCACACCTCATCTAGCTCTAAGTAATTAATTATAGACTAAAAACTTGAATCTAATATTATTTGTAGATCTAATCTGATCAAAAATATTTTGTGTGGTACTTGAGGGCCACGTGATATTTGAGGGTATTTTGACCAAATGGTGTGGTAGTTGAGACCTTTTCAGATAAAGCAATTTAACAACAACAATTATCAAGTGACTCCTACCACTTTGTCCGGAACAATTATCTTTCTTATAATGCCAATACCGCCATTCACGCAAAAGGATAAGCCTATATTCCCATCTGGAAGTATATTTTTATTTTTTTATTTTTATCTTTATTGTCAAGTATTCATTATTTAGGTACAAGAACTCGCATGTAGTACTAGCTATGGCGTTAATAAAACGTTAATCCGAAAAACAACCGGAGAAACCAAACCAGTGCCTACAAAATAATGAAGAACCTATATCGCAATACGACTAAAAGCACAAAATAGGTAAACATACAAACTAGTAGGGGAACTCGTTACAAAGCATACAACAGAATCTCAACTTATAACCCAATCTAGTTGTGAGAAGAAGTTGGCAGGGATAGTACAGGGAGGGGAAGGGAGAGGGAGCGGCCCTGATGGCAGGCATGTCAGGGGAGAAGCCACCGGTAGTGACCGAAATATGATTGATGAGGCCGAGAAGTAAGGATGGCTTAGATCAGATTGGATCATCTTCCCTGCAGCTCTCAATCCCGTGGAGGTAGAAGTTCCTGGCTTTGAACTTGGACTGGTAGGTGAAGATGGCTTAGTGGAATGTCTCAGGCTTCAGTTCCCAGAGTGGGCAAGTAGTCAGGGTATGAGGATCCCGCCAGGTTATATGGGCTGCTAAGTAGCTTTTCCAAGATCTCATTTGGTAGATATGGTCTGCCATAAAGATTCTCTGGCCCATGAAAGGGTAAGGGGACCATGTTGGTCAGTACATGTAGTGCGGTGAAGGGGGGTACTGCGTAGCCTATTTGTGGAGGAGGAGTTGCCAACAGCTTCTTTTGAGGCCAAGGAAGGAGGGTTTACCAGGGGCCTTGGATGGCAGGTCAGTAGGTAGAAGATTTTCAGCAGTGGGGAGACTCTACCCAGGAGGCCTAAGAGGTTGACAACTCAATAAGCTATTGTGTTTAAGGGCAGGTGTTTGTGTACCAGGGGTGAGGGCTAAGGAGTGCTCCAGTTAAGAGGTAGGTATTCTGTGACAAGATCAACAGTGAGAAGGTGATGATCCTCTTGGGATTGAAAATTGGAGGTGGCCGGAAAGGTGCTGTATAGCTGTGTGGAAAAAGGATTCCACTACTGGGAGAGGCACACCAGTTGCAAAACTGACAGGCATTTCCTATGCTCGATAATGCATTGGACGGGGGGAGGGCTACCTCACGGAGAAGGACACCCGTGAGTGTATCGCAGAAGTAGTTGGTTATCCACTGCTAGACCTTGCGCTAAAATACTGCTAGTCAGTCAGTCATGACTACAGAGGAAGTGAAAAGATCGGATCTGTACAGGAGCATGGATGAAAGGAGGTGTTGAAATTTCTTAATTCATTTCATAAGTTATATTTCCTTGATAATAGCGTATATTCTCTCTCACTTAGTTAGTGTTTCAGCAAACCTAAACACCGCATACATTACTACAGTTAGGATATGTTTCTTACGTTATTTCATTGATATTTGGTGATAACGATTGGGGATTTACACATGTGTTACTTCCTTTGGTTTACGGGATATTTCATCATCTTTACGTATTTTCACGGACTTTACAGCCATGATTATTTCTTCAGACTTACTGTAATTTCCCTCACACTCTCTTTGATTCACATATGTTTTACGGGAATATCTTGGCAGATTCTCAGGGTCAAACACGTTCACCCTTATATTTTTCCTACCTATGTTACGGTTTTACACGGTCACACTTATATTTCTCCCTATAATATTTCTCTGTTACACGGGGTTTACGTGCAGGATGCAAACCTGTATATATAGACGCTAACGCTCGCTTCGTTTACAAGAGAATTAAAGACAAGAATCTCTACCAATTTGCCTTCATACCTCTTACCTCTTCACTAGAAACATGCCTGTAATATACTCGTAATATTATGTCTGTATAATCAATAGTGCTATTAAGATTGTACTGTTCACAAATTCCAATAGGTTATGAGCCCGGCGTTCTATAGCTTTACAATATACACATACACGTTCCTATCTACATAGCGACCGAACAAAATTTCATGAAGTGAAACACGTTATCCTACCGAAACATTTCATCCATCGAACAACTTCTTGAAGCATACCTTGCATAAAACACGCAACATTCCTTGAAACATTTTTCGAATCAAAACATCAGTCGAAACGAAACACTTTCTTGGCAAATTCGGTCTCAGCGAAACATTCTTGGTGTTACCCCTTTATAAATAAGGATCTCGTCTCCCGTTACCTCCGTCTCCTCTTTCTTCCTCTGAGGCACGCGAGTGTTACTCCTTCATCCTACCAGTACCCTTTTCTTTCCTTCGGTTGAGTCTCATGCTCTTGTCAGTCTTGATCTGTAGATCTTGCATAGATATTGGTAAACTGTAGTCGACCTGCGTTTACAACTCACCTTGGGTTAAAGGGTACTATCTAATGGGGGTGAAGGTTAGATCACCTGATCGAGGATTTTTTGGTACAAATAAAACATCTATATGAGCTCTGGGTCAAGTGAAAGCGAGTACTTGGAGCAAGAGCTTCCTCCTCCTCTACCTCCAGCCCCTCAACCACCTTCTGCGCCACCAGCACTACCTGTTCCCCCACCACCACTTCCTCCTCTTCCACATTCTCCTGGTCTCTCCGGTCCTCTCCCCGCAATGGAACAAACACCTACTTCCAGTAGGACACCTTCTGCCGCTGCACCAGCTGCACCACGGTAACACTCCAGTAACTCTAAACGTGCTTGGGCTCCCGGTTAAAAAGTGAGCCCAATTCCCAAGCTCCCAGGTCCCGAAAACTACCAGATCTGGGGTGAAATCTCCCAACATATTCTAAACCTCTACAATTGCTGGAATATAGTTACCGGAGAAGAGATCTTACCTGCTGAGGGGAGAGACGGAGATGGTGACCGAACAAATGCTGACCCAGTAGATGAGTTTTGTGATCGCTACCAATGGGCTTTGGCCTTCTTCCTTGAAACGATTGACCCCTAATGGCTTATCTTGTTGGCCACCCACCAGACACCTCCGGCCATTTGAAAGGCCTTTCAAGACAAGTTCGCTAAAGAAAATACTTCCTCCGTTTTTGACCAACTCAACACTGTCCTCAATACCACATATGATGTTTCCGTGCCTATTGCAGGCCATATAAACACCTACGATACCTTATGGAATCGGATGCAACATCGTTGGTCTACTGCAACTGCTTCCGACCGATACATTTTGCCGTTTATTTTTAAGGCTGTGTTCGAGTCCTCTGAAGCCAAAGCTGCATTCCTCCTCCGTACCCTACCCATCTCGATGAGTAACATCGTCGATAACCTCTAAAGCAAGGAGGACCTTACCTACGATCACGTCTACAATAAATTGTTAGACCTTCAAACTTCAGCTGCTACTGATGATGACAAAGCGTATAAAACTGCTGATGTCAAAGAAAAGGGAAGCGAATCACCATGGAAGAAACAGGCATCCAACCTCGCTAAGAATTGTTGCTACTGGAAAAAGCACTACTCCTCCGCTTGCAGCGAAGGTCATACCAGGAACAAATATCAAAAACTAAAGGCTGACAACCTTAAGAAAAAGGAAAAGAAAGCCGGTCACACGGCTAAAATCACTAAAGAAGAGACATCTGAAGTGGTTAGTACCTCTACGTCTCAGCTCTCTGCGGAAAGGATTCCCCACCTACATCAATGGGTTATCGATACTGGTGCAAGCTCACACATGACAAGTAACTTAAACCTTCTTATAAATTACAAACAGGAAAAAGGCACAGTCAGGTTAGGCGATAACTCGGTAATAGAGTCATGTAGCCATGGAACAGTGAAACTTAGGGCCAAAACTTCAAATGGTCTTGTCACTCCTGTTTACCTTCAACGTGTTCTTTGGGTTCCTCAATTGGGTCTTTGTAATTTGCTTTCATGGTGCGCGATCAGTTCTTTGGGAAAAGGTTTTTCTTTATGAAGTTTAGGCAGGTATATGTATGTTTTTCGGGAAAATAAAAAGGAAGTTCTTTGAGGAAAGCTTGACGGACAAGATTATATTGTACAAGAAGAAAAAGAGATGACAACAAAGATGTCTTAGCAACAATGGCACGAAGCCTTAGGACACGCTTCACCTCAATACCTTCAAAGCAGCAACAATTCTGACACTCCCTCTATTCCAAAGATTCCGGACAAATGGCAACGTAAGACCTGTATTACCCCCAAGTCAACCTAGTGCAAACCAGAGGCTACTGAACAATGATGTCAAAATCCCTTTGAGTTAATTCACTCCGACCTAAGCGGAAAATTCTCAACGCAATCTTACGGAAATTCCTGGTACTATGAAACCTTCATCGATGACTGCACCCGTTAAACCTGGATATACCCTATCAAGGCCAAATCCGATACTGTTAAGGTGTTTGCCCAATTCATCAAGGAACGTCAAACTCAGGACAGCGCTATTATAAGAAGATTCCGAACCGATAATGGAGGCGAGTATATCAATAATGAGATGCTAATATTATTTCAAAAGCATGGAATCATTCACGATAAATCTCTCCCTTACTCTCACGAGTCCAAAGGTGGTGCCGAATGATACAATAGGACAATTATTATTTCAACTTGTTCAATGCTATCTGGTCTTACCTGGCGACTTTGGGCCGAAGCTGTATCTACTGCTGTTTACCTCCGCAACAGACTCCCTAACCCATCTATAGGAATGATAACGACCTATGAATCTCTCTACAACAAAAAGCTATTGATCAACCACCTGCGCCCATACGGGTCTAAATGTTTCGTCCATATACCAGAAGAGGCTTGGAAACCAGGAACAAAACTACAACCCAGAGCCATCGAAGGATATCTTGTTGGTTATACTTCCTCCAACAAAATATTCCGAATATATATTCTATTGCAAAATAAGATCTCTGAAACACGACAAATTCACTGGACAACTCAGATGATAATACCGCTGACACCAAGGGATCCAGGTACAATAGAAGAGACATTTGCGGTAATCTATCCATCATCTTTCCTGGTAGCCTCCAACTCAAAGGATACGCCTCAGGAACAAGAACCAGATAAGAGTCCACCACAAACAACAGTCGAAGTTCCCCCTCCTCCTCCACCTGAGACCCCAGAAGAATACGATCGTTCCTTTACACCTACTCGCCCTGAAGTAATACCAGAGGAGCCACTGGCGATACCACGATGTTCTGGAAGAATCACAAGACCCCCGCAATACTACGGCAGAAGTACAACAGAACTTCCTGACGAAGATTCAACTACCTACCAGCAAGCAGCTAACAGCTCGCTTAAGGAACAATGGACTGCGGCAATGGAATATGAGATTGAGGCGTTAAAGAAGAACAATACTTTCGACGTTGTCAACAAACCCGTTAATAGAAAACTGATAGATATTAAGTGGGTATTCAGAATGAAAAAGAATACTGACGGAACCTTAGAAAGGTATCGTGCAAGAGCTGTTGCCAAAGGATTTTCACAAATACCAGTCTTCGACTTTGAAGAAACCTTGGCTCCCGTCATTCGTTACAAATCCTTACGCTTCCTTTTTGCGTTAAATACCAGAAATCACTAGCAACCACCACAATTCGATACTAAATCAGCCTTTCTTTACGCTGAGTTGAAAGAAGAAGTTTACCTGCGACAATTACCAGGATTCCATGATGGAGAAAAAGTATGGAAACTTAACCGATTTCTCTATGGACTTAAGCAATCTGCAAACGAATGGTATGCTCTCTTTTCAAAATTCTTAATCTCCAAAGGCTTTACGATATCCTCATTCGACCAATGCATGTTTGTTCACACTAAACACAATATCTACCTATCGGTTTATGTTGACAACATTACCCTATATTCGGCCGACACCCCACCAGCTACGTCCTTGACAGAAGACCTGAAAACGGCATTTGAGATTACCGACCTTGGGGAAGCCTTATACCTACTCGGCATACATATCACGTATCAACCAGACAGGATACATCTTACCTGTCACAAACCGGATGGTGATAAGGCAGATTGGTAAGGCGGGATAAGGATTTCAGATGACTCGCAGTCGCGAGTCATAAATGTTATTTGTTATGTGACGACTCACAGTTGTGAGTTATATGATGTTATAACTTTCGCGCGTGACTCATATTACGAGTTACGAGTTTCACACATGTGACGCACTTAGCCCACATGATTGGATATGAGGATTATGATTGGTTTAGGTATGTTGCGCAGTTGACTCGGATGAGTCGACTAAGGATTGCACATGACTCACGAGTATGAGTCATAGGATATGGTGAGGCGAAGGTATGAGTCACACAGGGTTAGGGTTGGGTGAGGAGTCTGTATAAATAGAGGGTCCAGGGACCTTCAGGACAGAGACCCTCTGGGGTGGTGAGATGGCTGGGCTACTGGTTCGAACCTGCAGCCTGCAGCCTCAGGTGGTCAAACAACGCGCACTTCTCCAAACGGCTCGCCCTAGCCCAAGGGGCCTTCTCCATGGTCAAAAGGCTCTCGGGCCCTGGCAAGGGCCTGGCGCCCTACCTCTGTCACCGTCTCGCCTCCTCCCTTCTTGCGCCCATACTTTTATACGGCGCCGACCTATTCTCCCCTTCTGCTACAATGATGGACCGTCTGGCTGTTTTCTGGAGAACGGTTCAACGATGGATTACCAACTGCTTTAGTGATACCCCCACTGGGATTCTCCCTTGTGAATCTGCGCTCCCTCCCATTCAGTGTCTAATTGAACACCGTCAGCGCCTGGCGGCTCTTCGCCTCGTATGCCTCCCTCCAGAAAGGAATCCGGCAACGGCAAGGCTCCACAGCACCTTCCCAACAACTTCGACCTTCCGCTCCGTGGAAGACCACTGGCTCCTCACCGTGGGCCTCACCTCGGGCTACAGGCCCCTCCACTGGAAAACTCCTGAACCCTCGCCACCAGTCCGCCGCCACTTGCCGCTTGACGCGATAGCCCATAGGGTAGTCAACCTAGTTGGTCATCTGCGCATGGCCCCTCCCGCCTCTGAGAATCTCCTGCCGTCCGCCCTGCCACCTGGTGCCCCCGGCGACCCTACCTTCCTTGGACTCAAGAGGGACTGCAAGCAGCTGCTGCTCCACACGTGGTCTTCCCAATACCCGCCCCCCCCACGCTACATGTACACGCCTACTCTAACCCCACACCCCTTTATGGGGCTTGGGAAGTTCATGGCAGGGCGTATCCATCAGATGAGATCAGGAAAAAGCTACCTGGCAGCACACGTTTCTTGGAAGGATCCCAACGCCCCTACCACTTGCCCCTATTGTGAGGAGGAGCCCGAGACGTTCCACCACGCCATCCTGAACTGCTCGGCCAAACTCGAGGCCAGGAACTCCCACCTCCAGGGAGTAGACGGCCTTCGGGAGGACGATCCACTCTGGCACACGCCGGCCCTGCTTCACGGCCTGGCGAAATACATCTCGATCACTGCTACCGGTTTTCCCCCTCAGATGCCCGCCCTTCGGGGTTCCCCCTCTCCTTCCCCCCCACCATCCCCTCGCCACCCCGTGCCTTGAACGTTTTGGTAGCTGTTTGGGGGCTTTCCTTGGTTATGTTTAAATGGTATGATAGTTAGTTTTGAATGTTTCCCTATATTTATGCTTTAAGGCTGCTTTGCGATATGGGTTGTTCGCGTTTTTGGAGGCACTGGTTTGGTTTCTTTTGTTAAAGTTTGTTTTGGGATTAAGGTTTTGTTTACGCCATAGCTAGCGCTGCATGCGAGTTCTTGTACCTAAACAAAGAATACATGACGATAAAAAAAAAAAAAAAAAAAAAAAAAAAAAAAAAAAAAGGACCTTCAGGACAGAGACGCTTCGTCGCTCCTATTTTCCTGCCACATAGTTTGACAACATCACGGTCAACTATCGTGGCCCACCCCTCTCCCCTCTGCCCCCTCGATGGTTCCTGCCTAGGGGTACGGTTAACTCCTCCAGCCTCTCCCACCTTTACTTTGCTTCTCTCCTGCCGGCTTGATGGGGGAGTTATCTGGGCCCGCCCAGTAGTCCTGTCTCGCTTAGGGGTTTCGATTGGTTTTGGCACGGTCGGCTTCCTCTCTTCGCTCCCGGTCGGCGTTGGCAGTGGTGGACGTCTTTCTCCCCACTTGCACGATCCCCGAGGGGGAACGCCTCGGCTAGTAACTTCGGGGTCTGTCTCCTGGTGAGATTTGGCCATACCCTCCTAGTCGCTCGGTTCGAGACACGGTCGCCTTCCTCCCCTCGCCCTTCCGCCTCCATACCGCCGGTGGGATCCCTTCCACTAAGTGACGCTATCTCTCGGAGAACAAGGGACTACATGAGAGACTCGGTAAAACGGCACGGGTTTGGTTTGCGCGGTCGGACTTCTCTGGGGCCTCTGGCCCTCCCTCCTCTTTCCACTTCGAACGCGTCGGCTCGCACCCTACTGCCTCCCCTCCCTGGCTGGTACCCTACTACCCCCCTTCATTAGCTGGCACCTCACTGCTGGGCGGCATCCCCTCTGCCAGACATCCACTCTTTGGGTCCAGCACCGAGACCCTCCGTTCTCGGCTGGCGGGTCATGGTATTGCACTATATCCGTGGCTCAGCTGGTTGGGGGCATCAGCCTTCGGGCTTTTTGCCGGCTGCTCACTTCGGGGGCGGTTTTACACTCGGCACTTTGGCGGTTCGGTGGGCGGGAGTTTACTTTCTTTTCTGGTAGTAGTAGTTTACGGGTAGAGTTTTTCGCTATGCTTTCCTACCTAGCTTGTTTGGTTTCCTTCCTGTTGGCTACGTGTAGTTGGTGGGGGGGGTATCTTTCAGGGCAGGAATCGTCTTGGGCTTTTGGCTGGCTTCTAGGCGAGACCCCTTCGCGTTCAAGTCGTGAGGCCTGCGGGCCGGGCACCTGAGTTGGTCGTCCTTGGAGTGTGTGCGGTTAGGCCCATACCAGAGGGTCCTGGGGGTACGGGTTTTCTCTTGGTCCGGGGTGGAGGGATTTTCTTTACGCCATAGCTAGCGCTGCATGCGGGATTCTTGTACCTTAAACAAGTAATTATATGACATTAAAAAAAAAAAAAAAAAAAAAAAAAAAAAAAGGACCTTCGGGACCGAGGGGGTGCCCCCATACCACTGCTCCTGGGTACGCTCGTTCCTCACGGCACGGCAGTGAAGGCTCCTTTTTCAAGGCTCCCCCAAGGTTTTCAAACCAGTGCAAGTAGGCACCCCTCTGGGGTCCCCCATCTCGCCACTACTCTTCCTCATCTACGTGTCTTCGCTCCACTTTCTAGTCCCACGTGGCCTAATCCTCTCCTATGTCGATGACTTCGCAGTCACGTTCGCCTCGAATTCCTATAGGAGGAATATCCAACGCCTACAGCACCTGGTCGAAGCTCTCACCCAGAGGGGTCGCAGGCTGCGGGTAAGCTTCTCTATTCCCAAGACGGAACTGATCCACTGGAGGACCCCGAGGCAAAAGGGTCCACCGTGCACACTCCCTATCGTGATCGACGACCTCCTTTTCCGACCCTCCGGGGTGGTGAGATGGCTGGGCTACTGGTTCGAGCATGCAGCCTGCAGCCTCAGGTGCTCAAACAACGCGCACTTCTCCAAACGGCTCGCCCTAGCCCAGGGGGCCTTCTCCATGGTCAAAAGGCTCTCAGGCCCTGGCAAGGGCCTGGCGCCCTACCTCTGCCACCGTCTCGCCTCCTCCCTTCTTGCGCCCATACTTTTATACGGCGCCGACCTATTCTCCCCCTCTGCTGCAATGATGGACCGTCTGGCTGTTTTCAGGAGAACGGTTCAGCGATGGGTTAACAACTGCTTTAGCGATACCCCCACCGGGATTCTCCCTTGTGAATCTGCACTCCCTCCCATTCAATGTCTAATTGAACACCGTCAACGCCTGGCGGCTCTTCGTCTTGTATGCCTCCCTCCAGAAAGGAATCCGGCAACGGCGAGGCTCCACAGCACTTTCCCTACGACCTCATCCTTCCGCTCAAGGGAAGACCACCGTCTTCACACCGTGGGCCTCACCCCGGGCTACAGGCCCCTCCACTGGAAAACTCCTGAACCCTTGCCGCCAGTCCGACGCCACTTGCCACTCGACGCGATAGCCCATAGGGTGGTCAACCTAGTTGGTCATCTGCGCATGGCTCCTCCCACCTCTGAGAATCTCCTGCCAACCGCCCTGCCACCGAGTGCTCCCGGCGACCCTACCTTCCTTGGACTCAAGAGGGACTGCAAGCAGCTCCTACTCCACACGTGGTCCTCCCAATACCCGCCCCCCCCACGCTACATGTACACGCTTACTCTAACCCCGCACCCCTTTATGGGACTTGGGAAGTTCATGGCAGGTCGTATCCATCAGATGAGATCAGGTAGAAGCTACCTGGCAGCACACGTTTCTTGGAAGGATCTCAACGCCCCTACCACTTGCCCCTATTGTGAGGAGGAGCCCGAGACGTTCCACCACGCCATCCTTAGCTGCTCAGCCAAACTCGAAGCCAGTAACTCCAACCTCCAGGGAGTAGACGGCCTACGGGAGGACGATCCACTCTGGCAGTCGCCGGCCCTGCTTCACGGCCTGGCGAAATACATCTCGATCACCGCTACCGGTTTTCCCCCTGAGATGCCCGCCCTTCGGGGTTCCCTCTCTCTTTCCCCCCCACCATCCCCTCGCCGCCCCGTGACTTGAACCTTTTCGGTATTTATTCTGGGGCTCTCCTTGGTTATGCTTAGGATATCATAGTAAGTTTTGAGTGTTTCCCTATATTTATGCTTTAAGGCTGCTTTGCGATATGGGTTGTTCGCGCTTTTGGAGGCACTGGTTTGGTTTCTTTTGTTAGGATTGTTTTGGGATTAAGGTTTTGTTTACGCCATAGCTAGCGCTGCATGCGAGTTCTTGTACCTAAACAAAGAATACATGACGATAAAAAAGGAAAAAAAAAAAAAAAAAACGACCTTCGGGACAGACACGCTTCCTCGCTCCTATTTTCCTGCCACATAGTTTGACAACACCACGGTGGGCTATCGTGGCACCCCCTCTCTCCCCTCTGCCCCCTTGATGGTTCCTGCCTAGGGGCACGGTTAACTCCTCTATCCTCTCCCGCCATCACCTCGCTTGCCTCCTGTTCGCTTGCTGGGGGAGTTATCTGGGCTCGCCTAGTAGTCCTGGCTCGCTTTTGGAGGCTCGCTTAGTTTTGGCACGGTGGGCACCCCCTCTTCGTTTCCGGTCGGCGCTGGCAGTGGTGGACGTCTGTCTCCCCACTTGCACGATCCCCGTTGAGGAACGCCTCGGCTAGTAACTTCGGGGTCTGTCTTGCGGTGAGACGGGCCATACCCTCCTAGTCGGTCAGTTCAAGTCGGACAGCCTTCCTCCCCCTCCGTTCCTCTTTCCTTACCCCGCCGGTGGGATCCCGTCCACTAAGTGACGCCATCTCTCGCAGAACAAACGACTACATGAGAGACGCGGTAATATGGCATGGGTTTGGTTTGCACTGTCGGACTTTTCTGGGGCCTCTGGCCCTCCCTCCATTTTCCTCTTCGTACGCGTCGGCTCGCACCCTACTGCCTCCCCTCCCTGCCTGGTATCCTACTACCCCCCTTCGTTAGCTGGCACCTCACTGCTGGGCGGCATCCCCTCTGCCGAACATCCACTCCTTGGGTCCAGCGCCGAGACCCTCCGTTTTCGGCTGGCGGGTCATGGTATTGCACTACATCTGTGGCTCAGCTGGTTGGGGGCATCAGCCTTCGGGCTCTTTGCCAGCTGCTCACTTCGGGGGCAGTTTTATATTCGGCACTTTGGCAGTTCGGTGGGCGGTTGTTTACTTTCCTTTGTGGTAGTTGCAGTTTATGGGTAGCGTTTTTCCCTATGCTTTCCTGCCTAGCTTGTTTGGTTTCCTTTCTGTTGGCTACGTGTAGTTAGTGGGAAGGGTATCTTTCGGGGGAGCACTCTTCTTGGGCTTTTGGCTGGCTTCTAGGCGAGACCCCTTCGCGTTCAAGTCGTGAGGCCTGCGGGCTGGGCACCTGAGTTGGTCATCCTTGGAGTGTGTGCGGTTAGGCCCATACCAGAGGGTCCTGGGGGTACGGGTTTTCTCTTGGTCAGGGGTGGAGGGGTTTTCTTTACGCCATAGCTAGCGCTGCATCCGGGATTCTTGTACCTTAAACAAGTAATTATATGACAGTAAAAAAAAAAAAAAAAACAAAAAAAAAAAAGGACCTTCGGGACAGACTCCTCACGCAACCACTTAAGTCTTTCCTCCTACTTTTCTTTGCTCCGGCTCGGAAGCGAGCTTCAACCTCACACAACGCATTTCGCCTACTCACGATAACTTCATCGATACAGTTCGTTTGTTTTCACTGCGTTGGTCAGGCGGTTGGGTGATAGCATATTTGTTCTAGCCAGAGAAGGTGTTCCAGAGGGAGATATTGGTGGTTAATCCCGGTAGTCTCTGAACACAGGCTTGAGTGAGGATGGCGACTTCGTCCGCCTGCTCCTGCTGGGACTCCGTCTCCAACTCGCGGACGTCATCCCCCGTTCGGTGCGACTCCAACCCCTCCTCCTTGCTTGAGACCGCTCGCATCGCCTTGTCTCTCGCGCCTGTTTCCGAGGCTGTCCGTGACCTCATCCCTACAACTACACGGTCGTACGCTGCGCCTGGCGGGGATTACAGTTTTCTGTCCTTCGCCCACGAACATGGTTGCCCCAACACAGTGAACCCAGCGTTGGTTGATCTGGTAAGGCGGTCGGTTGCCACAGCCGCCCTTATCACGATGAAAGATGTGGAGTCTGTTGTGAAGGGTTGCCTATTTGGGAAGGGTTGCCCAGCCACCTGTGGCCTGGACAACGCCTGTACCATGGGCCTCTTCAATTGGTTCAACTCCGATCACGGTTTGATGTATATACTGACCGTGCCAACACCCTCTCCCCGTACCGACTCGCAGGTTGCTATTCCCGAGTCCTCTCTCTTCCTGCCGGCCAAGCAAGGCTCGACCACTACTACGGTTGAGGCTACCTCGTGGTGCACCACCCCCTCCGCCCATTGAGCGGCATTCGATAGGATAGTGGCTCGGCATCGTGCTAAGCGAGCCTCCACTGCCTTCACACCCTGTTTCCTCTCCGGGCTGTCTTCCGGAGAAAAGGCCCTTTACACAACTGGAAAGTTCAAATTGGACGACCCTACCGATGAGGACTATGCCCCCAGGGCAAAGGGAACGCTGCATTGTGCCCGCTCCTCCTCCCCTCACAAGCGCGCCACCCCGGCCCCCAGTCCATTCTTTGAGTCCTGGTTCATGAAGGCGATTGACGTCGAAGAAGGTTGGAAGAAACAGATCGTCCCGGATGAGGAATTTTCCCATGTCCTGGAAACCCACCGGAAGTGCCTGCCCCCCCTGTGCTAGTTCCTCCCACCATTGAGGATTCCCGCCCTCGTCCCCCCCTTTGCTGATCACGCAGGAAGTGGTGCCCTCGGCGCAGGTAATTATTTGGGCCACCCCCATGGTCCTGGAAGAAGGACAAAACTCAGAAGCGACCGGTTTGGGCGACAGCATTTACACCCCAGTCTTCTGAAAGTACCTACCAAGGGCCAGAGTGCTACTCCGGCTGCCCCTGCTACTAAAACATCCTTCGTGGACATGGTGAAGAAGATGGCACACGTGCCCAAACCCGCCGTCCCACTAAAAGTCAAGACAGTTCCCATCCGCCCTGCATCGGCGGCCTCCTCTCACAGCACTGGCAGTGGCAGTTCTTCCAGCGATGGGGGAGTAGTCCTGAAGGTGGCAAAAACCACGGGGGAGAAGAAGGTGAACTGGGTGGATGATCAGGAGAAGGGGGAGGGAAAGAGGAGGGAGAGGAGAAGGGGCAGGCGCCTTAGTGGTGCTGCCAGAAAAAGCAGAAAGATGGCGGCTCAGACCGGCCAGGAGACATTGGCGACCGCGGCCAAGACTCAGCGAAGGACTACTACTGACGGAAAGGCTACACCCCCCGTTGCTGCCGCCCCAGTTCCCACGGTGCAAACACTCTCGTCAGGGCCAGGCGCCCTCTGGAGGATTTATAATGTGGTACGTAACATGATCCCTCGCGACGGCCCTCCTCGCAGCGCCAGTCAGCAGGGGCCACTGTCGAAGCCGGCTCCACCCCAGTCCTCGCCTACCCCGGATGCCAGGGGAAGGCACATTACAATGCGGTTCGCTACCCGAAAGGAATTGGCCCTGCCGGAGGGTGTGACAATTGAGGCCATTCGTGCCCGCATAAATGTCACCTTGTCCAACTCGCCGAAGGTTAGGGGTACTTGCCCTTAGGTCCATGCGGGACATATTGGGAATGAGATTCGGTGCATCTTCCTCACCCTGGCAGCCCACTCTGTTGCTGAGCTTGGAGACCGTATTGACAGGGCCTGGCTCGTGTTGCTGAAGGAACTTTCACTTCCGGAGTTCGTCTTCCAGAAGGATGTGAAGAAGGTCAAGATCATGGTGACGGGTGTCCGCCCTTCGGACACCGGCCGGGGTTCCATCTGGAGGGTTGACGGATGGATTGGGGAACATGCCTCTGATGGCCTACGTACTGACTTGGAGCTAGGAAATCATGCCATCGTCACAGTGTCCTGCCCCGACATTATGGGGTCCATTCACACCATGAGGCCAGCCAACACCGTGTCTTGCGGTATTCGCTTTGTGGTGGAAGAGAATGAGGCAGCCAGGGCTTCTTTGGTGGCTGGGAGGATCTTCCTTCGGGGAGGAACCCGGAATGTTAGGGTGTTTACTGAACACTGTACGGCGCAGGTTTGTGGTAAGGGTTTGCAGGTAGGGCACTCTCAGGCCACCTGTGCCCTCCCTTCCTGGTGTCGATTTGGTTTCGTGGAGCACCTGTCCCGGGAGCACATGTGTAAGGCTCTGGGGTGCCCAGGAGGCGTGTGGGAGGCCTGTGGGCACACTCGCAGGAGGTGTTGGCTATGCGATAGGGCCGACCACTTTGCTAGGTATGAGAGGTGTCCTGCCTTAAAAGCTGACTCTTGGACTCCTGTATCCTCCCCACCCATGACGATGGCGGCCACTGCCGCAGCCTCATCATCTGAAGTGCCCAACGCTACGGATAAGGGACCTGAGAGCAGAAGACGGCCACAGTGCTGGAGCAGAGGATGGTCACCGACTCCCAGGGTAGTGGTGGTGAGTAGTGATGAGGAAGAGGAGGCTGTCCCCCGGAAGAAGTCATTCAAGGCTAAGGGTAAGGCCCCTGAATGCTCGGTCCCCTCCCCCTCCCTCCAGCGCAGTATTTTACAGAAAAATCCTCTTCCCAAAAAGGGAGATACCATGTGGTTTACCCGGGACTCTGAGGGTTTTGCTAGTGACTTTGGCCCCTGTTGCCTTAGCGGATCTGTCGAGGCCCCCTTTTAATGCATATCACGGTGATAGCATTGAATGTGTGATGGAGTGGCAGGAATCGGGCGCTGGCGATTGATTTATTTTCTTTTGTTGATTTGTTTTTTGTGTTGGAACCTCCGCTGGATTCGGCGGGAGAGCATGTGTCGGTAGAGGTTGATGGTTGGGATTTGTTTTCCTTTGTTATTGGATCAGGGGTGGAGGTGTTTGTGCGCTGACATTTGTGTGGGTTATTTAATGTTGTTGGGCACGGGGATGCATGTGCCCAAATCGGGTTTTGGGAAAAGGGTGAGAAGAGGGTGCTCTCGGGCATTTACATCACACCTACGCACACCAAGGCCGAGTACCAATCGGGGCTGAGGGACGTCGGGGAACTGGATATCGCTTTTGGTGACTTTAATGCCAGACATCGATACTGGGACCCACGGGCAGAGGTGGCTAGGCAAGAACATTGCGGGCGATGGTTGCCGGAATGGATGGTACCACGATTGCTGAATATGTCGCCTCCTGATAGACCAACCTTCCGCTACATATCAATGATCGCCCACTACATGTACCGCCGACTATACCTACAGCACAGATACCTTGACGACGTTGGCTGCGAGCATGCTGCCCATACTATCCGAATCCATGTGGACCTTCCTGACAATCCCATTTGAAGGTAGCCTGCTTGGAAGAAGGCGGTGTGGGGAAAGGTTGGGAAAGAACTGGACATCCTGAAAGAGATGGATGGTGAGCAGTTGTGGGGAGGAGTGAGGAGTGTGGTGGACGCACTCCCATGGGCTTCGGGTGGCAGATGTCGGTGCGAGTGGTGGACGCCTGAGTTGGAAAGGATGAGGTAGGATGTGGCCTGGCTGAAGAGATACTCTAAACTCACGGCGGAGTGAACGGAGGACTTTAGGCTGGCAAGGTGTGTTTACCGGGCTTGCCTGTTGAGGGCTCGTTTCGACCACATACAAACCAAGTTGGCGGAGAGCAAGAACCCAGACATCTTGAGGTTGGCACGGATGTTGGAGGCTAAGCGCACACTACCTTCGACTGTGCGATCTGACGGCTCTTTGGCTACGACGCATGCCAATATCAGCGACCTGATTGCACAACAGCTTGAACCTGGTGGCCCTGCCCGTTGGGTGGCGAGTGTGCTTGACATGGACAGCGCCCAGGAAATGGAAACGGTGCTGGCAAGGTCTCCCACAAACACGGCCCCGGCCAAGATGACATTGGCTATCCCTTCCTTTGGTTTTGGAAGAAGAGGGATGCCATGACACTGCAACGCCTCGTTAACTATGGGCTACAATACGATATTCCGGACTGGCATAGGGCTGAGGTCGTGCTTATACCCAAGCTCGACAAGCGGCGGTATGATATCATCAAGTCCTGGCGTGTGATACATCTACTCCCGACCACAGTGAAGGTGGAAGAAAGAGTGATGTTGCTACGGCTGGCTGCCTGTCTAGAGCTCAGTGAGACGCAGTTCGGCTCCCGCAGGAGACGGGGTGTCCATGATGCCATAGCAGTGGTTCAGGAATTCCTCCACCACAACGAAGGATACAAGCATTTGATCCTGTCCATGGACATGGAAGGAGGGTTTGACTACATCGACGTCAACCTCCTGTCGGATTTCCTGGTGGCTCGTGGGTGCCCTCCCAACCTGTGTCAATGTGTTCAGAGATGGACGGGGTGTCGGTCTATTCGCTTCCGGTTCAATGGATGTGTTTCCCGGGTGTATCATGTTAGCAAGGGGGTTCCCCAGGGATCGCCACTCTCCCCCTTTTTGTTTGGCGCATACGTAGCTGATATTTTCACACCGCGGATGCGATACTCCCCTGGTGTCCGGCATTTGGTAGCCTCATACGGCGACGATGGGGTCATCATGGTTGCAGCTGACTCTCTTGATGCTGCCCGGTACCATACTAGGGAATTACTGCGCGATTGTGACCGTATTGCGCTGGACAGGGGAATGGGGTTCAGTAGGTTGAAGAGGCAGTGGATTGGGTTTGGTGATAGGGTGTGGGAAGGAATGGAACTGTTGGGAGAAATGGTGTTGCCATCTGAGGACCTGCGGGTTCTTGGATATAGGATTAATGTATTTCTTAACTTTTCTTCTGAAGTACATTATTGGTTGGATAGAGGTTTGGGTGTGAGGAGGAGGATTGCAGCGTTGGGGAGGAGGTTTGGGAGTGTGAGGGGATTGGGAGCGTGGCAAACTTACCGTTTGGGGCAGGCAGCCTACCTTCCGACCGTCTATTACAGACTTGAGTTTTTAACCGACTACCGGTCGTATATGAAGCAGATTCAGGTCCACGTCAACGACTGCCTCCGCTCGTTGTTCCGGACTCCGATGAAGCTGGCCAATAGTATTTTGCTGGCTGAATGCGGGGTGACGCCAGTCACCAGCCAAGGCAGGTACTTGCAACGAAGGTGCTATAGCCGGTTCATCAATTACCGGCATTGCAAGGACCACTCCTCGTTCAGGCAGATCCGGCTTGACTGGAAGGAGGAGGGTATGGTGGCCCACCGGCAGAACTGGGGCAAAAAAAATCCCCACCAACCTACTGTTACGATCGGAAAAGGGAAGGAAGCCATGGCCCTGAGGCACACCGAGGAAGTGAAGGAGCTTAGTAGAGGCTCAGATCTGGAGGTGTATACCGATGGGTCCAAGATGGCTGAGGGTACTGCTGGCGTTGCTTGGTCCGTGTGACAGATGGGGACTTCGCTTAGGATAGGGGGGTGTTCGGTACCAGCCTCCTGGAGCATTGTCGCATGCGACCTGTTTGCCGCGGTCTGCGCCTTGAGTGAGGTCAGCCATTTGTCTATGCGACGCAAGGTGCATATGTTCTTAGACTGTGTCCCTGCCCTGCTCCTAATTGAGAACATGTTGCCAGAAGGGGACTCGGCCGAAATGTGGGATGTCATGGCGCCATTATTGGAGGCTCTGAGCACGTCCCTTGGCTGGGCTCCTGGACACATGGGCATACATGGCAATGAGCTGGTCGACAGGAAGGCCAAGGAGAGTACTCGCTTACCGTTGCAACCTTTCCGGTGGGAGGGGATCAGCTTTAATATAGGCCAGGCTGCTTTAGCTCGCGAGTTGATGAAAGGGGAATGGGAGGCCTGGCATGGTAATGAGGGCCACGGGTATTATGCTCGCAGGCCTAAGGCCCCCGGACACCTTCGCGGGCTAACAAGGATGGATTCCTATGTGTTGACTAGGATTCGCAGCGGCACTGGCCTAGTTGGACACGACGAGTGTGTGGGATGCGAGGAGAGGCATCACTGGTCTTCATGCCAATGGTATAGTTGGAAACGACCAACGAGGGAGGACTTGTTTAGGGACTGGGCGATCGCGGGTTCGATGGACTGGTGGTTGGAGCACAAGTGGCTGGGACTGGGGATCCCCTGTCATGTTAAGGAGGTGGACGGAGAGTTGGTGGTCGCAGGTAACCCGTTTGATGGCATACTGACGGTGGAGAGGGATGGGAGGCGAGTGTGCATAAGGACGCCCGATACATGTTTGCGGTGCAAGAAGAAACATCCTGGGGGAGAATGCATACTTCCGAGTAAGCATCTCCCCTCCAAGTGGTTCTTTCTTCCGAACTCGGTGGCTACACAATGCCCGAGCTGCGACATGGCGATTACCTACCAAGGCACCTCCACACGGCCCTCCTTCTCAGCTCACTTCGATAACAATCCGGGTTGCCTTCTCTGCGAACCATTACCGGTTCTGGCAGCAACATTGGCATGGTTGGGATAATCTCATGCTATCTCTATGAATGGCAGTCGTGCTGACGTGGGCTGGGATGTTTGGATTTATTGAGCAAGCGCGTGCCCCTTCTGTGACCAGCGTTGGATCGTTGGGAAAAGGAAGAGGATGGGGGAACATTATCGCAAGAAATGCGGATGTTGGGACAGACTGTATGTTTCCTTTGTTGAGTATGTTGACGAAATTGTGTTGGAGGCGGGTTAATTGTGTTGGTATGGTGTGGGTGGATGGGTTGCGAGAGGGGGAAGCCACGTTAATCCCGGATATCGCTAGCCGACATGAGTGCCCGTGAACCCCTTACATAGTGAGTTTTGGATTTGTGTTTGGGAGGAGCAGTTGCGGGACGGGATTGTGCCTGTGATAGTGTATTTTAGTTAGTGGTTTTTGGGGCATGGGGGAGACTGGTCATATGCCGGAGTCGGCGGTACTAGTATAAATACATTAGCTTGAACCACTTAAGTCTTTCCTCCTACTTATCTTCGCTCCGGCTCCGTAGCGAATTTACAGTGACAGGCCAATCGGTGCCCTTGATTCTTATCTCACAATAGCTTCAAGTGTTTAGCTTCTATCACGATAGTTGCTACTCCTCCTCCTACGATTGTTTGAAGACCCCGGGTTGTTCATTATGCCTATCTACGATTTCCTCACTTTCAGCCTCGCCTCTTTACGGTCGCTATGGCTAAGCGAGCCTCTCCCCCCTCCGCCACGTCCGCCTTGCGCTCGTAGGTGGTTCTGTCGCGTGCCGTCGAGAAGAACTTCGCCTTGGAGGCTGAAGTCCCTCGCCTTCTGCATCACATTACTGTCCTTTCTCGGTGGCTTCATCACGCTGAGAAGGAGAACGCTGCTCTGTCAGGTTCGCTACGCGAACCTGAGGTTCCTGCAGTTATTCCCTCGTCACCAACTCCCTCGGTCGCTTTGGTTGCTGCGGTTGTTTCGGTGGGGGATGGGCTAGACCCTGATATTTCTCAGGGTCCTGCAGAGGAGCTCCCTCGGGGAGTTGTTACGCCAGCGGTTATTACAGCACCACCCTCCACGTATGGTGGGGTGGGTGGGCCCCCATCTGATTCGTCAGATGTGGTGGTAGAGGCGTCCTCTTCGGTGGGTGGGGTGGTGCCCCCTGTGGTGGCGCCGGCTGAGGTGGCATTGCCTGCTTTGGGGGGTCAGGTGCCTGAGTTCTTTGTGGCTGAGCCCACGGCTGGTCGGGGAAGCGCCTCTGGTGGCGCCCCTCCTGTGGCGGTGGGGGGTGTTAAAGGTGGCCCGTCCGCCCGAGACCGTAGGCCTGCACCTGGGGGTAGGAAGAGGAGGAGAAATAAGAAGCGACGGGTCAAAGAAGACCAGACCCGACCCGTGCCACTTGTCCCCGGTGCTGATGAATCGTCGCCCTCACCGGTGCGTGCTCGCGTGCGCCCAGTACCTCGTGGCCCCGGCAGAATGGTGCTGTCGGAGGCGGAAGCTGAGTTGTGCTGAGGGGGCTGTCCTAACCCTGGGTGTCAGGGGGCCCGTCTGAGTGGTTTGGTCGGTGGCCAACGTGGAGCGCTCTGTGGTTCTTAAGATGCGTTCCGAGCGTTTGCCTATGACTGAGCTCGCTCGGCTACGGAGCCCTCGCCCGGTGAGACAGCTTTCCTTCGGGTCTACGCACATGGGTCTTGGGTGTTTCTTTTGTTTACGGGCTTTTTTGGGGGGTGTTTGGTCATGGCGGTCGGCTGGGGGTGTCCCGAGATCATTGAGTGGGGGTATCCGGGTTGGTTTCAATTGTGGAGGAGGGATTGCGGGGTCATATTTAGATGGCGGTAGTGGTTTTGTTTTTTGTACGAGGAACTTGGAGGACTGGTACCTTGCTCGGCTTCAGCTAAGCGAGGAGGTCTTCTGGCATTGGCTACTTGGCTTGGTTGGGCCCGTACCAGCGGGTCTACGGTGTCACTGCAAGGAGGACTCTCTTTACCGTTGATGGCATTGTATTTAGTATTCGTGTTGGGGCATGGCGCGGATATCTTAGAGGTACGGGGTCAGAGGTTTGGATTGTTCGTAGCTAGTGGTAGATCCGGTTTGCGTTAACCTCATGCCGGCGGGCACTTGTCGTATACCGGAGTCAGCGGTACAAGTAAAAACAAATTTAGATTGAACCACTTAAGTCTTTCCTTACTTCTATCTTCGCTCTGCCTCGGTAGCATTCCTTTCGTACCATGATGGTCTTTCGATGCCTTTAATTCTGGGGGAGATGTCTGAGTTCACTCAGTAGTTCCTGGGGTCTTTGGTGTTGAGGCTTTGTCGTTTGGCGGTTTTGCGTTGAGGTTACTTGCTTTCGCCTCGTCGTCGTTGTTAGATTCTCATGATGATTTCGCTTCAAGCCTATCACCTTTGGCGTCTACGAGCCCTCCTTCGGTAAAAGGTCTTCGGCTTCTCTGTCTATTGTCTACTCGCAGAGTTTCGCATTCGGGGGATTGGGGAATTGGAGGTTGCTGTGGGGGTAAACACCCGTGTCGTTCTTTGAGCCAGCTCATGTTTCTTGTTGGATTTTAACACAGTCCTTAGTATTCACGATACAAACCGCCCTTGGGTTAGACTGATGACCTTCCCAAGTATCAACACGTCGTACCGATCGCATCATTCCTTAAAGGAGGGGGGCCTCACCGGCACCGCCCTTCGTCTACTATTATCACGGTCGGAATCCTATGATGTCGTTTATCACCGTTCTCTTGATTTCAGTTCTAGTGGCATTTATGCTGCTTCAGTCAGGTGTCTCCTCTTCACTTCTACGTGGGGATGGTTTTGACCCTGAAATCCTTTACCTCCTGGTGCGGATGAACTTCTACCCGGGGTGGTGTGGGGCGAATGGTTGCCGGGCCACGCGTGGTCTAGTGAAGGGGTCGATGTGGTTACGGATGGTGGTTGGCGGTCACACCCATTGCAAGTGGGGCCTACCTTCTGTTTGTCTCGTTTCCTATCCTGGTACCCGCCCTCTCTGAAGCGTCAGTTTGGGAACCTTTCGTCTGACTTTGGTGTGGCCTTTCGGGGCTCACCTTGGGGAGCCTTCCGGTTCCCTGGTTTCCCTCTTGGCCTGCTCGAACTTCGGTTTGGGTGGGATGGGACTGTGGCAGGTGCCGTTGGGTGCTGGCCCGTATGTTGTGGTACTGCGTTGGTCCTGGTGGCCTACCTCGGCTAAACGGTGCTGGGGGATGGGGCTCTGTTGGTGTGGCCAAGATTAGTTGCTGCCTGGTGGGATCAGGTATCGGCTGTCCTGTGGCTGTTGGGCGGTTGATCTGCCTTAGGCGCTGAGGGGGCTGGATGGGGGCTGCAGTGCCTGGTGTGTGGGGCTTGGCAAGGGCTGACTTGGCGGGGTGAGGCACCTGCGAGCACCGGTCAGGCCTTTGTCAGTTTGGCGAGGTCTAATTAAGTGTTTCCAGCTGGCTTGGGCTGTTAAGGTTAAGCTACTGAGTGCTGCAAAGCTTCCTGTCGCACTGGCTGGCTGACGGCCACCTGTGTGGAATGTGGGTTGCGACCTCTGGGTTGGGCTTGTTTGGGTCTTGCGTGCTGGGTTCTGTGGAGCTTGTTTGGTTTCTTTGGTTTGGTTGCGGGTATGGCAGGTGGGGGCATGGCACCACGGGTAGGAGATAGGCCCTACTGACCTTCTCGCTCTGTCACCACCTCTATGTATTTCTTTTGTTTATTGTGTTTTTTGTTTGGGGTTACGGGCAGCGGGTACAGGTCCTCCTCACCATTACGCTCTTCGAAGGCACTTGGCAAAGTGGGCTCATAGGGTCTACGGCCTGGCATGCGTATGCCAGTTGTGGACATGTTGGTCATGACCTCTCTGCCTTGGTGCCACCTGTGTCGATAAATTGTTGTGGCTTTCTACTCTCGGGGAGGGTTGCGGGACGGTATTCTGACCGGGCGGTAGTTGAATTTTGTTTTTTGTACGGGAAGCCTTGGAGACTGGTAACTTGTTCGGCTTCGGCTATACGAGGAGGTCTTGTGGCTTCGGCTGCTTGGCTTGGTTGGGCCCATACCAGAGGGTCTACGGTCTCGCTTTGGGGAGGACTTTCTTTACCGTTGATGGCTTTGTATTTAGTGTTCGTGTTTTGGGCATGGCGCAGGCATGTTTGCGATATGGAGTTGGAGGTTTAGGCTGTTCGTAGATAGTGGTAGTTCCGGTTTACGTTAACCTCGTGCCGGTGGGGACTTGTCGAATGCCGGAGTCGGCGGTACCAGTATAAACAAAAATTAGATTGAACCACTTAAGTCTTTCCTATACTATTAAAATCAATAAACTGGCACGCGCGTACAAACATCTCCCACAACATACATGAGATACAGGTCTCGCTTGTATAAGTACAAGGAGACTAAAAGATATATCGATAGACGACATCAGAGAAAATCGCGTATTCCTAGTGAGATCTCAGAATTATCGATATCCGATACGAGAATAGGTAAGACGTCGTTACCTGTTGAAGAACTAATCTACAAGGAGATAGGATCCTTACATTACCCAAGAACAATACAGCAAGTCAATCTTCTCACCATATGGGATGGAAAACTCAAGTTCTGTGTCTACACCCTTACCAAAAGGCATTCAACTTACGAAATGGACTGAAGACACGCAGATAGCAGACATCTCCATATACTAATCAAGAACAGGATCACTTATGTACTTGACGACTGGCACAAGGCCCGATCTAGCGTATACCATTTTATTTCTCTGACAATTCTCTTCTTGCCCTTCTTATCAACAACTTAGTGCTGCTAAACACGTCCTAAGATACATAAATGGAACGAAAGACATTGGATTATTCTGCCCATACATCAAGAAAAACGTGATATATGCGTACGTGGTTGCTGACTTTGCTGCTTGTCTGGATACCCGCCGCTGCTTTTCAGGATATATGATACTATTCAATGGTTCATGTATCTCCTGGTGCTCCAAGAAACAGGCCTCCATCAGCACTTCTACCACATAAGTCGAATATGTTGCGATGTCTCTGGCCGCACGACAAATGCAATGGTTACAAAAAGGTCTTCTTGATGTTCGACTCCATGTACTGATCGCACTCCATGCTGACAATACCGGCGCAAAATTTCTGGCGACAAACCATTAACTTAAAAAGTGAACCAAACACATCGATATTTACTTTCACAAGATACAAGAGGAAATCGAACGCAGTTCATTTAACCTCCTAAAAGTTTTGTGCTCAGATAACCTTGACGATATTTGCAAGAAGGTTTTAGCGAAACCGGCACAAACTCGAATTATGGGACTGTTGGGCTGCATATAATGTGGGGAAGTGTTGAAATTTCTTGATCCGTTTTATAAGCTATATTTCTTTGATAATAGCCTATATTCTCTCTCACTTAGTTAGTATTTTGGCATACCTAAACACCGCATACATTACTACAGTTACGATATGTTTCTTACGTTATTTCATTAGTATTTGGTGATAATGATTGGGGATTTGCACATGTGTTACTTTCTTTGGTTTACGGGATATTTCATCATCTTTACGTATTTTCACAGACTTTACAGCCGTGATTATTTCTTCAGACTTACTGTAATTTCCCTCACACCCTCTTTGATTCACGCATGTTTTACGGGAATATCTTGGCAGATTCTCAGGGTCAAACACGTTCGCCCTGATGTTTTTCCTACCTATGTTACCGTTTTAAATGATGGCACTTATGTTTCTCCCTAAAATATTTCTCTGTTACATGGGGTTTATGTGGAGGATGCAAACATGTATAAATAGACGCTACTGCTCGCTTCATTTACAAGAGAATTAAGGACAAGAATCTCTACCAATCTGCCTTCATACCTCTTACCTCTTCGCTAGAAACTTGCCCGTAATATACTCTTAACATTACGTCCGTATAATCTATATTGCTATTAAGATCGTACTGTTCACAAATTCTAATAGGAGTGACACTGCTAGATGATGGCTTAGGTGGTTTGATAGGCCCTTTCCAGGGCCAGATAGTCTATTGACCATAGTGAAGGCTACTTGAGTGAGGTCTAGGTATTTGGAGAAGTATGCATTGTTAGTCCAGTAGAGGCTACAGGAGGCTGGCTCAAACTAGTACCAGAGCCACCTTACAACACCCAAAGGACGGAACAATAAGCTATTAATTACAATAGGAAGATTGAATTGAAAGACCTTTTACTTATAGGTTTGCCAGTGAATGAGCTCAGTTTTTGAGATGGAGAAGGAGATTCCTAGCCTACAGCCCATCTGGGAGAGCATTTCAACCAAGGATTGGTGTCTCTAAACATTCCTTTTGTAGGAGTTAGAGGTGACTGTGACCGTAAAGTCGTTAACATAGGAGGAAATCAGGCCTCTAGGGGGCAGGAACTGAAGCGAAAACACATAGATGACAAAGAGAAACGTAAAATGGAAGAGCTCTGAAGAGTGCCGACTTGAACTGGTTTGAAAACCTTATGTGAGCTTTAGAAGAGAAGCCAGTGCTGTTAGCCCATAAGAAAGACCCTAATACAGGAGCAGAGGTATGGAGGCACTCCTTTAGGGTATAGCAGGTGGAAAAGGTGGTTAGAAGAGATGATATCAAAACACCCCTTAAGGTCTAGGAAGAGAGTTAAGACATACAGTCGAGACCACTGGAGAGTCTAAGCTGATTTCAATTGTGACCTGAGACATGCGATTGTATCTTTCTTGAATAAAATATGCGATATTCAGAGGATATCAAGGGCACGTTTCGTGAGGAGTAGTACTGTTTGAAGGTAGATTGGTAGAGGTTCTGTTCCTTATTACCGCTAAGCGTAGTGTGCTGGTGGTAGCTCCTATATATACAAGAGTGCGCTAACTCAGAATAAAATGCTCTCCCCCCCCAGCCTTGCACCCCACTAGGCTGCTACCGATTACCCTGAAGCCTACTCCTTGCCCTTGGTGCAGTTAAACTGACCTCACCACCCCCACTCCTGACCTAGCAGGCATTGGAGGCTTGGCTGGACTTTAATATTAACAGGGAAAGAACCATCCTGGTTCATCACATACCAATAAAAATACCATCACTGTGCTCCAAGCCCTGGTAGTCCAACACTCTCACAGACCTATATAAGGTCCACCACTCCAGTGCCAGAAATGCCAGCGCTGACTCTGATGACTGTTCTATGAAAGCTGCAAAGATGGCCAGAAATGTCTACTTTAGAGCCATGCAGCAGGCCAAGAAGAAACACAGGTCAGACTTTCTCCAAGGTGCAACAACCCAAAATGTATAGACTGTGAGGAGGTTTGCCTTCGGCAAGTCCCCTGAGCACTTTCCATCCCTCCCTGATGCTTCCTTGCTGGAAGAACTCAACGACGCCCTGCTATCCTACTTCCTTCCTCCTAAATATTAGGCGCATTATCCACACATTCTACTTTACTTCAAAGATGATCCCCCGCTGAGGCCTGAAGAGATGGCTGTAGCCCTTTGGAAGTCCTCCTCTTTGTCTGCCCCTGGTCTGGACCAGATCCCTTACAGTGTATAGAAATGGATCAACTCGGCATGCCAGTCTCTTCTGACCCTCCTTCTCTTTCCCTTGGTGGTCTTTGGCTATCACCCCTCCTTACTTACATTGGCTAATGGCATAGTTCTCAACAAGCCTGGGAAGCTTGCTGATGACTCACCAGCCTTATTCTGTATTGTCATTTTATTGGAGGCAGTCTCCAAAATACTATAGAGGGTTTGTAAACATCTCTCTCCTATTGCCTGCTCTATGAGCCTCTTAAACTATGATCAATATGGCTCTCTCCTGTGTCTCAGTACCTTCGACGCTTATAACATCCTTACTTACGAAGTCCAAACCCTTTAGTGCCCAAGCCTTAAGTTCTCTACTGTCTTCCTTGACATAAAAGGAGGATTTGACAACATCTCCCCCAATGACCTCTTCTATATGCTCTGCTCAAAGGAAGTCCTCCCATATCTCTGCTCCTGGGTACGCTCATTTCTTACTGATTGTCAGTGCGGGCTTCTTTTCCAGGCCTCCGCTAAGGTTTTCAAGCCGGTTCACGTTGGCATTGCTCAAGGGTCCCGCATTACAACGCTTCTTTTTGTCATCTTAGTCTTCTCGCTTCATTTCCTGGTCCTCAGGCAGCTAATACTCTCTTATGTTAAGGGCTTCACTGTCATGGTCACCTCCAGATTATACAGAGGAAATATCCAGTGTCTACAATCCCTCTTTAAGATGGTGACCCAGAGAGGCCGTAGGCTTGGGGTCTCCTTTTCCATTCCCAACACTGAACTCATTCACTGGTGGACCCCCAGGTAAAAGGACCCTACATGCACCTTCCCCATTGTGATAGACAACCTACTCTTTCACTCCTCCAGCATACTAAGGTGGCTTAGCTACTGGTTAGAACTAGGTGCTTGCAGCCTTTGATGGTCTAATGGTGCACTCTTCTCCAAGCGACTGGCTGTGGCACAAGGGTCCTTTCCATGGTCAAAAGGATGTCTGGTTGTAGCCAGGGCCTTGTACTCCATCCATGCCATCACCTAGTGGCCTACCTGATTGCAACTATACTCCTCTAGGGGGCTGACCTCGTCACACCATCTGCGGCCATAGCTGACTGCCTGACGGTCCTTTGGTGAAAAGTTCAGCGTTGGATCACCAACTATTTTAGTGAAACTCCCATGAGTATCCTCCCCTGTGAGGTGGCCCTTCCACCCATTTAATGCTTTATCGAGTACAGACAGTGGCTAGCAGCCGTGTGCCCAGTGTGCCTTCCCCCTAAAGGGAATCCAACCACTGCACGCCTCCACGGCTCCATCCCAACCACCTCCCATTGTCAGGCGCCTGAGGACCATGGCCTCTAAACCAACTGCTGCAAGTCAGGTGTTAGGAGTACCCGATTCCGATAGCCTAGGAATTCTTTATGTAGAGTAACCTTATCCGAGTTCGGAAATCACAATCTCCAACACCCGCCTCTGCCCCCCTTATGGGGCCCGCGCGTCATCATACACATTAACCCTAGTTGCATCCTGTGACTAGTTGATCACAGTATTGAAGGTGTCATAATAATACTGTAAATGTTGCTACTGTCCAACTGACCGAAGGCTGTTCTCAGGATATATAAGAGGGGACCTCTGGCAAGATCTGAGAATCACCCTCACCGTCCTCGACCCCTACACTCCCGCCACGTCTTACGCCCCATACTATCAAGCCCTCACCAACCGTCTCAACCAAGTCTCCCCGGTAGGCGACAATGCCTACCTGCCCTTCCGACCCGCCCCTAACGAAACCCAACTCGCGATCCACTCCCTCCCCCTCGCCTATCTCCCCGAGGACCAGGAAAACCTCCTCTCCCTCCTCCAGGAGTCCGTCCGTAACGCCACGGGAGTCACCATCTTCTCAGCCCGCTACCTCAACCGCGACCTGGAGTCCAGGATGTCCAAGTCCGTTACCTCGGTCGTCGTCACCATCGCCCCCGAGGATGTTAATGCCATGGGAACCTCGATCCACCTCTTTTCCAGAAGACGTCGTGTCGAACGCGCCTTCTCTGCCAACGGCTTCACCCAGTGCCGCAACCGCTGGAGGTTCGGCCATCAGGCCCCTCGATGTAAGCTGGATCACCCGATATGTCCAATCTGCTCCCTCTCGCACACACGTTCGGCGCACAGCTCCCAGAATCCCTCCTGCCCTAAGGCGGGTAACACCAAGGCGGTCGTCAACTGCTGCCCTTCCTCGACTGCTTCCTGCCCTAACTGTAAGGAGCCCCATGCGGCCACTGACAGAGACTGCCCGGAGCGACCCACAGCGACCCCCAAAGACCTCCCCACCTCGCGGCCTCTAGGTAATGACGACGAAGATGGCATGGACATCGGCTCCGATGGCCTCGACCCCGGTGCTGGCCCCGCCACCCCGAGACAAACTCTTGCCCCGCCTTTTGCAACTCCCCGCCGCCCCCGTCCTCGCGTCCCACCCGAGACACCCCAGACAGCCACTCGTTCCTCCTCCAGGGCTAGCATCCCCTCCACCCAGGGGGACTATGACCCAGCCCACACCGCAGAGAACCCCTCCGGCTTGTCCGGGTAAATGCCTTCTCCCGTCTCTCCTCTCTCCAGACCCTCTGGTAGGGTTCCTGGCCTGTTAAACCTCTCCTTTGTTCAACATAACTGCTTAGGTAGCTGGGATGTTTTTCTTTCCTTGTTTCAGAGTTTTTCTGCTTTGTCTTCCTTGCCTGCGGTTGTGGCCATACAGGATCCCCCTGTGTGGCGAGCACGTTTGCCTTGCTTTCCTGGGTATAAATGTTTTTCTCCGCCCTCCTCCTTTGGCAAGCCACGGGTGGCCTGCTACGCTTTTTTGTCTTTTCTTGAAGTTGTTTCCCTTTTGCCTGTGTGGGTGGGCCAGTCTGCCAACGTGATGGCAGTCGACCTGTTCTCCGATGCGGGCTTTTGCTCCTCCTTACAAACTCGCCTTCGGGTGTACAATGTGTACAACACCCAAGGCGCCTCAACCCATACACGTATTGTTCCCCCTGACTTATGTTTTCCCGATTTAAGTTTTCCCGTTTTTGTTATGGGAGACTTTAACCTCCACCACCCTCTTTCCGACCCATTGCGGGTCATTTCATCTGCCCATCTCAGAACGTCAGTTCCTTACTTTCAGCTGGCTTCGTTGCATGGTTTTTCCCTCCTCAATACTCCTGGTGTGTACACTTATTTTCCCTTTGCTTCACTGAGCAGACCTTCTGTTTTGGATCTTTCCTTTGCCAACAGTGCGGCGGCCCAACTGTTTGCGGAATGGGCTACACCACTCCCGTCCACTGGCTCTGACCATATCCCGATTCATGTTTTACTCTCCACTCCGCTTCTGCGCCCCCCTGCCCCCATCCCAGCCTGGGCTAAGACCGACTGGTCCACCCTTGGCGATGCCCTTAAGTTGTTTATTGTTTCTCCACCCCCTGCCCTCCCGACCCTGTCCTCGGCCAGAACCTGGTTCGACAGCAATGTCGACCGCCGCCGCACGACCCTCCTCCTGCACACTTCCCTCAATCGCATGTCGGCCCGCTCTAAGCCCTCGTGGTCGCCGCTTCTCTCCTCTCTCAGAATCGCCTATCACGCCACTGCACGTCGTGCCCGCAAGACCCCTAGCATGGACTCCCAGGCCCAGGCCCGGACGTCCTGTAACGCCTACTTTAAGGCCATCAAGCAGGCTAAGCGAAAGCACTGGGACAACATCCTCTCCTCCGCAACCCCAAGGACTGTCTGGACAGCCAAACGTTTCGCGATCGGGCGCCCCCCTGACCGCTTCCCATCTTTTCCGGAAGCTGACACACCACTTGCTGTCAACACCGCCCTCCTGACCCACTTTTTCCCCCCCAAAGAACCCTCCTCCCCCCCTACTATCCTACGCCCCTTCAAGGATCTAGACGTCCTCACCCAGGAGGAGATCTCCAAAGCTCTGGCGTTCAGCTCAAGCTCGTCCGCCCCTGGCCCCGACCACGTTCCGTACTCGGTCTGGAAAAGGGTGCACGGAACGAACCCAAAGATCCTCACCTCCCTCCTAAGCCCCCTCCTGCTATATGGATTCCACCCCTCATCCCTCAAACAGGCCAACGGCATCGTGCTTGATAAGCCAGGCAAGGCCTCCTATGACACACCAGCCTCCTTCCGAATCATTGTCCTCCTCCAGACCCTTTCCAAGATCCTGGAGCGTGTGGTAGCTGTAAAGCTAGCCGCAGTTGCTCAGGCCCTTGGCCTTGTCCATCCAAACCAATGTGGCTCACTGTCCGGCATGGGCACTTTTGACGCCCTTGCTAACCTCTCACATGAGGTCCGGCTGTCACACAGCATGGGCCTCTTTTCCTCAACACTTTTCCTTGATGTGAAGGGAGGCTTTGACAAGGTCGGTTCCGCTGCCTTGTGCGGCAGGCTTAGGGAAAGAGACGTTCAGCCCTACCTTGTTTCGTGGGTCCGGTCCTTCCTACACGGCCGTCAATGCCGCCTCCTATTCCAAGGTTCTCCTAAGGTCCTCTCGCCGGTCCAGATCGGCACCCCCCAGGGTTCACCTGTCTCCCCTCTTCTTTTTTTGATATACGTTTCCTCCCTCCACTTCCCAGTCCCCAACGGCATAATCCCCTCCTATGTCGATGACTTCGCCATAACAGTGGCCTCTCCCTCCTAGAGGCGCAACGTCCAGAAGCTACAGGCGGTCGCACGCTCGCTCACATCGAAAGGAAGGTGCTTAGGTGTGGCCTTCTCCCTCCCCAAAACAGAACTGATGCACTGGAGGACACCTCAACAGAAAGGACCCCCCTCCCTCCTCCCCGTCTCGGTGGACTCTGTCCCCTACAAGCCAGCCCAGGTACTTCACTGGCTGGGCTACTGGCTGGAGCCCGCGACCCCCGCGTTGAACAGGGCGACCTCCTCCCATTTCTCCAGACGCCTCGCACTGGCTGAGGCTGCCCTCTCCATGGTAGAACGCTTGTCGCGGCCGGGCAAAGGCCTCGCGCCACACCTATGCCACCGTCTTGCCTCCTCCCTGGTTCGCCCGATCCTCCTCTATGGCAGTGACCTGCTCTCCCCCAGCTCCAGAATGCTCGACAAGATGAGGGCATTCTGGCACCGGGTACAGAGGTGGGTTACAAACTGCTTCGCTTCCACCAACACGGCCGTTCTCCCCTGTGAGGCCTCCCTCCCACCGATTGACCTCCTGATCAAGCACCTTCAGCGTCTGGCTGCAGTCCGCCTTGTATGCCTGCCGCCTGAGATCAACCCAGCAACCGCTCGCTTAGACTGCTCTATCCCAACTACATCCGCCTTCAGGGCACCCAACTCCCTTCGCCTCCCTGGGTCTGTCAGAGGCCGGCACCCTTGGGCGGGCCCCAACTACAGCCCCCTCAGGTGGTTCACTAAACCGCCCTCCCCGCCCAACAGACGTCACCTCCCGGTCGATGCAGTCACCCATCGTATTCACTTCATCATCGGCAACCGCGGTGACCCCCTCCCTCCAGCAAACCCTCTTCTCCTTCCTTCCCTACAGGTAGCCCCGCTTGGGGCCCCGGTTCTCTACGCTTCGCTCAAGGCCCGATGCCGTGAGGAACTCCTCACCTCATGGCGCCTCCTCTCACCCCTCCCGCCCAATTATCTCTACGGCCCCACCCTACGCCCGCACCCCTTCATGGGCTTGGGGCGTTTCCTCTCAGGCCGGCTCCATCTGATGCGCCTCAGCAAGAGCTATCTGGCTGCCCAGCCCTCATGGCACGACACCGACCCCTCTCTCCTCTGCCCCTGGAGTGAGGAAGAGAACGAGACGTTCGACCATGTCCTCCTTTCCTGCCCAGTCAAGTCTGCCGCCCGCCGTCGCCACCTCCAGAGGACATCGGATATTGGACCTGACTCTTCCCTTTGGACCTCGATCCCGATGCTTCTGGGCCTCCATCGCTACCTCACCTCTACCAGGACTGGTTTCTCCCCCGATATGTATGCACAATATGCCCCCCGCCAGCCCTCTCTTTCCCCCTCCCCTTCCCTCCCTGCCTCGTCTCGGTTGCCGTTAGCTGGGTCGCCAGATGGTCTAAGTGGTGGGAGGTCTCCTGTTTGATTTCATTACTTGTTGTTATTATGAGTTTTGATTTGTTTCCGTTATGATGCTAGTTAGTTAGTAGTTTTCCTATATACTGTGTAGGCATTGCGTCGGTTATTGGACGCCATCGGAGGAACTGGTTGTGTTTTTTCTTTTGTTAGTTGGTTGATTTTGGGTTTTATTTCTGCCATAGCTAGCGCTGCACGCACGTTCTTGTACCTTAACCAAACAACGAATATATGATATAAGAAAAACAAAAAAAAAAAAAAAAAAAAATGGCAAGATCTGAGAAGTAGAACAAAGTCAATCAGTCAACCACTTGGGGAGTTACTAGGCTTCAAAGATATGACATCTGTGATATAGTCCGTAGGTAACAGGATGTTTTCATACAAGAATATGATTTGAATGCTAGGAGATTCAGAGCAAAGAACCAACACATTCACATCCACCCTTGAATAATTAGAAAGAATCTAGAACCACTAGAAGGCACTACTAAAGAAGCCAATGAGCTCCAGTGAATGTTGCAACTATGATACAGGGTATACTGCAGTTGCGGGAATTATAACTAACACAACACAAAGGTCCACCCCATCTACATAGAACAACTGGGAGTTGCCAACTGAGGAATTATGAGAGTATTCAATAGAATGACTCCTCCTCTACAAAGAAAGAGTTATCGGAATAAATTCCATTAGTTAGTTGTTGAGTTATCACAACTTGAACTCATCAACTCCAGCATATATGCAAAGGCACCTTCATATAGAGACTGATCCTCTCAACAATGAAAAGGCCTACTGGAGACAACATAGTTCAACTGGAGAACTCGGCTAGAGGTCTAAAAGACTCTGAGGATCGGATAATTACTACTGGTGATAAGTATATCTTCCAGAAGAGAAACAGCAATTACCGAAGATGGTGTGATAGTTTTCAGGGTCTCTCGGTGTTTGCACCTTTATGCAGAACTCGACATTGTGAGGTAGATTTGATAGGGTATATATTTTGTATATTAGATTGATGTAGTTTGCGAACACTCTAATGTGCGATATAAATATCGATGTTCCTTCCAAGCTTTAGATATCAACTAGCAACGGACACAAGATCTTAACAATATAATATTGTTCTTACAATTCTATTCCACTTTCTTGCACTCTTAGTAGTCATAAACAAAATGTGTTGCTTCTGAGCCTTCATAGATAAATCTCCGTCTATACGAACAAATCTCGATTGGCTTAGACAACCCTAATTCTTTATCGGTTATCTCTGCCTAACATCTGGGTACCTTCCCCTCATTTGGAGGACCCCAGAAACCTCATTCCCATCATACAGATACCTTCCCCTTGACACAATAGTCTACATGCTAGTCAACTAACTAGGTCCTTTGAGTAGAGTCCTCTCTGCCTCCAAGTACCTCCTCCTGACTGTCCTCCCGCTGGCGGTTCCAGGCGACCTGTCCTTTCTTGACCCCAAAAGATGCTGTAAACAGCTTCTCCTCCACATGTAGACTACGTAGCACCCCCCTCTTCCACATTACAAGTACTCACTGACACTGTCCCTTCATCCTTTCATCAAGCTGGAAAGGTTCATGGCGGGTTGTATTCACCAAATGTGGTCAGGACAGGGTTACCTGGCAGCCTCCACCCCCTGGCAGGACTCCAATAGCCTAACAACCTGTCCACTCTCTGAGATCAAGCACGAGACGTTCCACTACACCATCCTCTCCTGCTCATCTAAATAAGAAGCCAGGTACTCACACTTCCTGTGAATTGTGAGCTTACTAGGGGAAAATAATCGACTCTAGTCAACGCCGGACCTGCTTCACTGTCAGGCAAAATACATCTCAGTAATGGTGACTGGTTTCCCCACGGAGGTGCTGGCCCTAAAAAGCATTCTACCATTCTCCTCATTGTCTACCTCTTCCTTATCTGACTTCTCCAGGGTGTAATTTGGTTCTTAGTTAGTGTTTTCTTTATATGGTTTATGTATTTTCTTTATTAGACTGATTGTTTCCCTATATTTTGAGCTTTACGCTGTTACAGCGATATGGGTTGTTCACAATATTGGAGGATCTGGTTTGGTTTCTTTTATTATTGGTTTTCGGGATTAAGGTTTTGTTTATGCTATAGCTAGCGCTGCATGCGAGTTCTTGTACCTTAATAATGAATACATGATGATAAAAAAGAAACCAAAAAACAACAACTCAGAATAAAAACTATATAATCGGGAAAAACATAAGTAAGAACATGTTTCTCGCTACAGAAAACTAAGTGCAAACATGTTTAACCCTGAAAACCTCCAAAGAGAAATCCCAAAAGTGCCCATAAACCCAAGATACTGTATGGGAAATATTAAGGAAATATCACAAATCTAATATGTATTCACCATGTATAACTGTTGATAAAAGAACAAGAAAAACACAATTTTTTCCGGTAACCAGATAAGAAAATACGCATAAGATTCTTCCCTGTATTTAATGAAATATCTATGAGATTAATATAAATATGACTCAGCTGTAGCAATGTGAGTAGTGTACAGGTATTAACTGAAATACAATCAAGTGAGTGAAAATACAGTGTTTATCATTAAATATATGGGAACATAACAAAGGAAACAAATTTCAACACTTTCCCTCATTTACCTATAGCCTAAAAGTTTCATAATATACTCGTGGGCTGGCTTTACAAGTATTTTGGTGCAGATTTTGGCAAGGTTTTTCAAAGAGGCAACCTTCAAAAGTGTGAATGAACTGGGATCCAATTTCCTCTCTGATTTTATAAAAGCTGATATCAAGATATTTAGTTCAGTTGTTGAGTTGATTGTTTGATAGAAGGACATTTACGCCATTATTGTCTGCACACATGGTAATTGGTGTTTTGAGACAAGTATTGTGAAGACCCTTTTGGAACTATTGGATTTGTCGTATTACTAAAGACATCGTAACGTATTCTGCTTCAGTTTTGGACATAGAGACGGAGGGTTACTTCTTGGATCGCTAGAAAATACATGCTTGGTTATATAAGATAATACATCCGCAAAAGGATCAGTGAATATCGAAACAGGTGGTGTAGTTGGCATCAACATAGGAATTGATAGCATTAGTTGTGGTGGTTGGGTAGAACTATTGAACATTATGAGTTCCATAAACGTATTGTAGGATGTATTTAGTGGCCTTGAGATGTTTTTCAGTAGAACATGAAGAGTATTGAGAAAAAAAAGAAATGGTATATGCCAGGTTGGGTCTTGTGCCAATCATCAAATACATAATTGATCCCATAATTAGATTGGTATAGGTCTGTGTTTGGTATTTGTATTTCCTCAGTACCTTTTGTAAGTCCAATCCCTTTTGGTAATGGTGTGGAGATAGAACGTGATTTCTCCATGCCATACTTCTTGAGGACTAACTTGATATATTGTTCATGGATAGGATAAATCCCGTCAGGTATATAGGTGAAATGAAGGACAAGTAGGAAGGTAGCTTCTCCTAAATCGCTAATCTCAAATGCCGTTTTCAGGTCCACCATCAGAGAAGCAGCTATGGGGATCTCAGCTGAGTATATTGCAATGTTGTTAACATAAACCGATATGTAGGTGTTTTATTTTCTTTAACCAAACATGGATGTGTCTAGGGTGGATGTCATAAAGCCGTTGGCGGTTAAGAATTTTGCAAAGAGAGCAAACTATTGGTGTACTGATTACTTATATCTATAGAGACATTGTTTAAGTTTCTATACTTTATCACCATCGCTGTACTCAGGTAACAGATGCATGTAAACTTCCTTTAATTTGCCATATAGGAATGCTGATTTAACATCATATTGTTACAGTTACTATTTGTTTTTAGAGTTAATTGCATGGAGGAAGTGAAGAGATTGGTGACATATGATGGGAGCCAAAGGGTCTTTGAAGTTAAAGCCAAGAATTTGAGAGAATCCTTTGGGAATGACTCTTGCTCGATATCTTCTCGGAGTACCCTCAGTGTTTTTTTAATACTGTAAACCTACTTACTATCAATCAGTTTTCTTCCTATTGGTTTGTCAAGAATGTCGAGGGTATTATTCCATTCTAGTACCTTTATTTCTTTGTTCATAGCTGTAATCCATTGGTCCCTAAATGAGCTTTTAAGGGCTTAGTTATAGGTGGTTGAATCTTCATCAAGTAGTTCTATTGTATGGAAGCTGAAACGTACAGGTGGGCAAGTGACTCTTTCAGCTTGTATTTGTGTTACAAGTAGCTCTTCCAGTATCAGTAGTAGTACTGGTTGCTGAATCTCTAGTTGTTACAGCGCCGGTATTGGAGAGGGTGAATCAAATCGAACGCAGGTCTCTGGTTCAAATAGTAGTAGAGAAGGTGTACTTTGATTGTTATTTATTTTGAGAGTTCTTCTGATTTCAATTTCTTGGTCTTATTCAGTTGTTGTGAGGATAAAGGAAGTGATAGTAGGTGATTTATTCCAAATGTTGGTTGCAGAGTCAAAGAGTTCCTTGGTCTAAGTGGTATTATCATCGTGGTTATCTAATAAATCTGTGGCATTTACAAAATCTTATATTGCTGAGGAAGATATATCTGGTACATTTTACTGGAATTAGTGTATTAAACAAGATAGTTTTTAATCGCCCAGAGCTGTAACTTTGTTCCTAGTAGTGGAGATTTCTCACGTATGTGGACAAAGCATTGGATTTTGTATGACTGTAGGTACTTTGTGAATGGCTTCCGGTTATGGAGAGATTCATAGTGCATTGAGTTACTTATGGATTGGTTAGAAAGTCTGTTTGGAAGATAGACTACTGTGCCAGTGGCAACTACTTCTGTCCAGAGTTGTGGTGGCAAGCCTTTTAGCATCGAAGAGTAGCTGTGATAATAATATAGTTAAATTATTCAGCAATGCTATTAGATTCAGGGGAATAGGGAGGGGTTTTTTCAAGTACAATTCTATGCTTATTGAAAAGTGCTATCATGTTGTTGTTAACATAATAACCTCTACCATCTGTTCTGAATTGTTATATAGTTATGTTATTCTAGGTTTGCCATTTGTTGATAAACTTGTTGAACAGTGTGACCGCATCAGACTTTACTTTGAGGGGGTATATCCAAGCATAGAGAATGTGATTATCAATAAAGGTAATGTAGTACCACGATTTGCGGAAGAATTAGTTAGAGAACTTTAGCTCAAAAGGTTTATCACATTGTTTTTCCTTAGACGCGCGCTTGTCTTTGGTGGACTTAGAAGTAATACAAGTATCACAGTACCAGTCTTTAAGAACATAGAGTATATTGGGATTGTCGGAGTAACTGCTACTTTTGAGGTAGAGAGGTGAAGGACGACTGAGGGCTTCATTCAATTGTTGGTAGGTCATCTTATTTGCATTCTCTCTTTTTTGCTCTTATATAATATAATACTGTCTATTTAATTTTCTCTATCAAACTTCTTCATTATCTTCCTTAGAAAGATACATATCCTCCTCAGAACTCTATAAAGAAAAACCTTTTCCTAAAGAACAAATAGTGTGCCACGAAAGCCAATTACTTTAACCCAACTTAGGAATCTAAAGAATATATTGAAGGATGACAGGTTTGATATGACTATTAAATATTTTGGCCATTATCCTAACTGATCCACGGGCTAATAGACTCTCTTACTAAGTTATCCCCCAACTTAACAGTTCTGTTTTCTAGTTTGAAGTCTATAAGAAGATCTAAGTTGCATCTTATGTGCGAGCTTGAGCCTCTATTGATTACCCAGTTGTATGGGTAAGAAGTTGTTTAAACAGAGCAGAGAGAGGTAGAGGTACTGACTGGTTCGGATGTCTCTTTCTTTCCAATCTTAGCGGTATTACTCACATTTCTTTTCTTCTTGCCTTAGTTGTCTGGCTTAAGGTTGTAGAATTCACTCCCGGGATGTCCTTCATAGAGAGCAATAGCTAATACCTCTTGCCATGGGTAGATTCTTTTAAGGTGGCTGATGCTGCTGGTGTTCGAGATGGTGCTTCCAGCCACTTTCCTTTGATATCTATGATTTTATATGCCTTATCACCTTCAAGTTTAGGGCTAACCGATATCTTAAGGTCGAATAACCTGTTATACAGTTGGTCGTAGGTGAGGTCCTCCTTGGATTGGATGTTACAGATAATAATATTCATCAATTCCGGGAGGGAGCGAAGGAGAACAGCAGCTTTTACTTCTCATGATTTAAAAACTGTCCGAAATGTAAATGGGAGAGTATACCGATTATTGGTGGTTGCATTAGAACAACTGTATTGTAATTGAATTCTATAAGGTATCAAAGTTATTGACGTAGCCTGTAATAGATTTGGACGTATCATACTTGATATCAAAAACAGCGTTGAGTTGGTTGAAGAAGGAAAAGTTATTTCTCTATTGAATTTAGCCTGGTTTACTGTCCAAGTGGCTATAGGGATCTTGTGGGTTGCCAACAATAAAAGCCATTGTGGATTAATCGTTTCATGGAAGTATGCAGAAGCATATTGGTAGCAGTTACAAAATTGTTCTATGTTGCCTACATTTTAAGGAGTTCTATCATTTCCAATAACCTGCTCAGGTGCGATATCTTTACTATAAACAATCTTCCAACAGTTAAAGAGGCTAAGAACATATTCAAAGATATCTCACCAAATGCTGTTGTTCTCCTTTCCAGTCAGCTTTGGAATGGAGTTGAGTTTATAGCTGGGAGTGAAACCATACTTTGTACTGTAGGCATGTTGTGAGCCAGGGTCGGGAGGTAATGGAATATTTGTAGGAGTTGATGCCTCAGCCATTTGAAATTATTTCTAAGTCAGAAATATGCGAATTTTGGAAAAGACCACACAAACCCTTAAACCTAAGAACTAACTTAACCGAACAGGAGGCCTGAGAATAGTGACTCAAAATCCTCTAGATCCTATACAAAGCTGGCTCCCTTCTTACACAATCCAGGAAGGTATATACTTGGGATTAGATGTAAAAAGGAACTGGTCCAACAACGGGGTGGAGGAGTGTGTGGAGACAAGAGCCTGGGAGGAAAGAAGAGAATGAGGAGGAAAAGTGCATTAAATCTCCTAATAAAGGTTGGCTCTTAAAGCTTTCTGCTAAGTGCTGAGATTTTCTTTTGCTAAGACTTTTGTTGAGAGTTTGTATTGCAAAATTTTCTGAGACAAAGAATTTTCGTTCTGCCAAGACTTTTTAGTTTTGTTTTGCTGTAGGAGGTCAAAGGTATTAGTGTTTATCATATAGATAAAGAGGAACCCAGAGGTCATAACCAGTTTGTAATTGTGACTTTAGAGGTACAATCATATCTATCTTGTGTAAACTAAGTGATATTAAGAGAATATCGTAGACATCTTTTGTGAAGAGTAGTATGGTTTGAAGGTAGATTGGTAAGTGTTTGGTTCTTTATTACTTCTAAATGAGATGTGTGAGCAGTAGTCCCTATATATACAGGAGTACATCAACTCATTATAAAAGTCTTGCTCCAAATAGGTTGTTTGCCCTTACGAATATCCCTTGCATGTCCACCTGATTTTCTCTGGGTTAACAACAGGCCTCCTCCATTATTGATTTGGCCTTTGCCAATGAGCATCTCACTCCTTACTTAGAGTCCTGTAGTATGGACCTCCCCTCCATGGACTCTGATTACATTTCTATACCAGTCAAGCTGTCTTCCTACCTACTCTCCCCTCCTAGTCCAGCTCCCCACTGGGCTGCCACACATTGGCCTGAAGCCTTCTCAGCGCTGTGGACCATCAAGTTGACCACTCCTTTACCACTCCCTACCCAACATCTCCTAGGCTCTTGGTTTAACTTTAACCTCAACAGGATAAGTGTCACCCTGGCACAACACATACCAATCAAAAGGCCATTCCTACACTGTAAGCCCTGTTGGTCGGACACCCTGACAGACCTACGAAAGGTCCACTATAGTTGTAAAGGAATACTGGTACCTCTCCCGATGACTGTACCAGGAAGACTGCCAGGGATGCCAGGAATTCCTACTTTAAAGCAATCAAAGCTGCAAAGAAGAGGTATGATCAGATTTCCTGGGAGGTGTGCTACGCCCTAAAATGTGTAGATAGTGACGAGATTTGCCTTTAGAAAGCCACCAGAGTGATTCCCATTCCTTCACAACACCTCCTCGCTGGAGGAACTCAATGACACTCTACTATCACAGTTCTTCCCCCTAAATCCCTAAGCACACTGTCTTCCTATTCTGTGGCTCTTTAAGGACTGCCCTCCTTTGGGGCCAGAAGAGGTGGCTACTTCTCTTCGCAAATCTTCATCCTCCTCAGCCTCAGGTCTAGACCAAATCCCTTACGGTGTTTGGAAGAGAATCAACTCAGCATGCCCATCATTGCTCACCGGTCTCTTGTCTTCCCTTATTGGCTTTGGCTTCAACCCTCCCTTCCTGAAAATGGCCAATAGTATTGTACTAGACAAACCTAGCAAACTAGCCTATGATTCCCTGTCTTCTTTCTGCATAATCGTCCTCCTAGAAACTGTGTCCAAGATACTTGAGAGGATATTGGTCAACTGGCTCTCTCCCATCTCCTGCTCTTGCGGCCTCCTAAATTATCATCAGTGTGGATACCTCCCCTGCCTCAGCACATTTGACACCTTTGATACCCTCTCCCGTGAGGTCCAAACTCTGTATTGGTTCTTGGCTTGAGGTCTCCACACTTTTCCTGGATATCAACGGTGTCTTTGACACCATCTCCTCTGTTGATCTGTTCCATATGCTGCTCTCTAAGGAGGTGTACCCCTACCTCTGTTCTTAGGTCATGTCCTTTCTTACGGGCTGGCAGTGCAGGCTACTCTTCTAGGGCTCACCTACAGTCTTTAAGCCGGTCTGCATTGGTACTTCTTAGCGATTCTCCATCTCACCCCTGCTCTTTATCATTTATGTTTCCTCACTTCACTTTTCAGTACCTAGGGGCCTGATCTTCTGCTACATTTATGACTTTACAGTTATCGTCTCTTCTTCTTCCTACAGAAAAATCATCTGAAGGCTGTAGTACCTAGTTAACGGCCGCTCCCAGAGTGGCCAAAGGCTAGGAGTTTCTTTCTCCATTCCAAAAACTTATCTCATTTACTGGAGGACTCCTAGGCAAAAGTATCTCCCTTGCATCCTCCTCATAGTTATTTATGGCCTCCTTTTCCACCCATTAGGAGTGGTTAGGTGGTTAGAATACTGGTTTGAGCCAGCCTCCTGCAGCCTCCACTGGGCCAACAATGTGTACTTCTCCAAATGCCTGTACCTAGTACAAGTGGCCTTCTCTATGATCAAGAGATTGCTGGGCCACAGGAAAGGCCTTTCTCCTCACCTCAGCCACCATCTAGCAGCCTCCCTCCTGGCACCAAGTCTTCTTTATGGTACTGACCTCTTCTCTCCCTCCGTGTCGATGACTGACCACCTGGTAGTCTTTTGATTTACTATCTAGTAATAGGTTACCAACTACTTCAGCGACACTCCCACAGGTATCGTCCCCTGTGAGGCTGCTCACCCCACTATTCAGTATATCATGGAGTATAGGAAACACCTCGTGGCGCTGTGACTGGTATGTGCTCCTCAGAATGGAACCTGGCTTCCCCAAGATGTAACAGGTTCTTTCCAGCCACCTCTAACTTTCATTCCCCTGAGGATCACAGCCGCGTTACTGTTCGCCACAATCCAATGTATCTGTCCCTTAACTGCAGTACCTCCAATCCTTCATCTCCAGTAGATAAACAACTGCCCATAGATGTGATAGCTCAGAAGGTTGTCAACCTTGTTGGCCAGCTAGGTAGGTTCCTCCCGCTACAGAGCACCATCTCCCAGCCGACCTCCTACTCAGGGCCCCCAGTGGCCTTTCCTTTATTTGACTCAAAAGGTGGTGCAAATAACTTCTCCTCCATACATGATCCACACAATACTCACCACTCCCACACTACATATACTTACCAACGTTTTCTCCTTATCCTTTCATGGGCTTCGTGAAGTTCATGGCCAGCCCATCCACCAAATGAGATTAGGAAAAAGCTACCTGGCAGCTCACACCTTCTGGTGAGATCCCAATTCCCTGACTACCTGTCTACTCTGTGAGCTGAAGCCTGAGACATTACTCCTCGCTCTGCTTACCTGCCTATTCAAGCTTGAAGCCAGAAACATGCACCTCCAGGGAGTAGAGAGTCTAGAGGAGGATGGCCGTCTTGGATCCACAGTCGGCTGGCTACACAGGCTTGCAAAATACATTTTGATTACCACTACCAATTTTTGGCCCGACATGTCTACCCTTAGGAGTGTCTCCTCGCCCTCTCTATCACCTGAGCTGTCCCCTTCTACCTCCTCTTGTGCCTTTGATTCGTAAGTTGGGTTTCTTTTGTTTGGCTTTGTTTTTATTTTCTCCAAGCTAGTTTGCATGCTTCCACATATTTGTGCTTTATGCCTTTCCGTGATATGAGCAATTCGTGATTTTGGAGGAATATAGTTTGGTTGCCATTGTTGATGGTTTTGTGATCAAGTTTTTGTCTATGCTATAGCTAGCACTGTGTGCAAGATCTTATACATAAACAAAGAGCAAATAATGATGAAAAATAAAAATAAAAACCAACATATAAGAAAAGAAATATAATTGTGAAAAATATAAGTAAGAAAGTGTTTCTTGCTAGAGAAACATCTGTGCGAACCTGCTCGACCCTGAAAACCTGCCAAGAGAAATCCCAAAAGTGTCGTTAAATCTAAGATGGAGTACAGGAATTATTAAGGAAATATCACAAATCTAAAATGTAATCAACATGCATAACTGTGGATAAAAGAAAAAGAAAAACCCAAATTTATCCCATAACCAGATAAGAAAATAACGCATAAGTTCTCTGCCTGTTTTCAATAAAATATCTATAAGATTAACATAAATATGACACAGCTGTAGTCATTACCGCAGGGTATAGGTATTAACCAAAACACAACTAAGTGAGTGAAAATACAGTTTTTATCATGAAATATATTGAAATGTAACATAGGAAAGAAATTTCAACAGATTCATGCATGTTCTTTCAAGGTAAACACAAATTCTGCATACCTGTTTACATTCACGACCCTGCAATATACTTCTGTGAAACATCTGAAACTGCATTTCTGATACAAGACCTGAAAACAGCATTTGAGATTGTAAATTTAGGCGAAGCTACCTTCATACGTGGCCTCCAAATTACCTATACCCCAGACAGGATTCATCTTACTCAAGTACAATACCTCAAGTCAGTACTTTAAAAGTATGGCGTTGAGGAGTCATACTCTGTATCGACATTTTTACCATAAGCCATTCAACTTACGGAAAGTACTAAGGAAACAGAGATACCAACCATTGACATATACCAATCTATCAAAGGATCACTTATGTATTTAATGACTACTAGTATTATAAGACTCGACTTGGCATATACTATTTCATTTCTTTCTCAATATTCCTGATGTCCTACAGAAACAACTTCCCAAGGCTGCTAAATACGTCCTAAGATATGTTCATAGAAGTCTTTTTTTTTTCTTTTTCTTTATTATTATTACGTATTCATAGTTAAGATACAAGAACTCGCATGTAGTGCTAGCTATGGCATAAATGAAACTTGGTTCCAAAAACAAGCAACAAAAGAAATCAACCTTGTGCCTTCAAAATTGTGCATAGCTCATATCATAGTATAGCCTAAAGTACTAATATAGGAAAACATACAACATAATAAGGAAAAACCACTACAAAACAAATAATAAAAACCAAATTCACAACTCAATCTGTATCAGAGAAAGCAGGCAGGATAGCAGTAGGCGAGGGAGGGGAAGTGGAGGAACCCCTAAGTACGGCCATGTCAGGGGGAAAACCAATAGCGGTAGCTGAAATCTAGTTGGCAAGACCGCAGGGCAAGTCCAGTATAGACCAGAGTGGGTTTTCTTCACCTAGGCTCTCAACCTCCAGAAGGTAGGAGTCCCTGGCTTCGAGTTTGAATGGGCAGGCAAGGACGGTGTTGTGGAAAGTCCCAGTTTTCGGCTTACAGAACAGGCAAGTAGTTTTGGTATCTGAGTCCTGCTAGGATTTGTGGGCTGTCAGTGAGCTTTGGTGTAATCTTATCTGGTAGATAAGGCTGGCTATGAACTTTCTCAGGCATATAAAGTGGCCTAGCGATATCGTTGGCGAGTAGACATAGCGTAGGGGAGGCGGTTACTACAAAGCCCATATGAGGAGAAGAAGTCACTTACAGCTTCTCGTAAGGCTAATAAAGCAGGGGTCGCTAGGGGCCTAAGGCAGGAACAGTGCAGGAAGAAGGTGCTTAGCAGTGAGGGGGACTCTAACCAGGTAGCCAACTAGGTTGACTACCCTCTGGGCTATTACGTCAATGAGCTAGTATTTTTGTACGAGGCATGAGGGCTCGCGATTCATTCTCTTAAGCAGCAGGTATTATGAATTAAGACCAATTGTGAGAAGGCGATGATCTTCAGTCGCACGAAGGTTAGAGGTGACTGAGAAGGAAGTATATAACTGTACTGTAGCTGAGTTTAGCTCATTAGGGAGGCATACTAGTTGTAGGGCTGCTGGGTATTGTCTATATTGGATGATATATTAAATAGAGGGGAGGGCCACCTCACTGGTGTAGATGCCTGTAAGTATATTGCAGAAACAGTTGGTAACCCATTGATGGACCTTCCACCAGAAGACCGCCAGCTGGTGTCAGTACCATGGAGGTAGTGAAGAGGTTGGCACTATAGAGTAGTATCGATGCATGGAGAGAAGCTATGAGCTGATAGTACAGATGAGGTGAAAGGCCTTTCCAAGTTCCAGACAGTCATTTGACTATAGAGAAGGCCCCTTGAGCCAGGCCAAGGTGTTTAGAGAAATGTATATTGTTAGCCCAGTGGAGGCTACAGGAGGCTGGTATCAACCAGTACCCTATCTACCTTACCACTTGCGAGGGGCAGAATAGTAGGCCATCAATCACTATGTGGAAGGTGGCAAAGAGGCTCCATTTGCTTAGTGGTCTACCAGTTAATAAGCTTAGCTTTTGTGATAGAGAAGGAGAATCCTAGCCTAAAGGCCCTCTGGGAGAGCATTTTGACCAAGAATTGGAGTCTCTGAATATTCCTTCTGTAGGAGTTGGAGGTGACTGTGACTATAAAGTCGTTGATCCAGGAGAAGATAGGCCCCTAGGGACTGGGAAGTGAAGTGAAGAGATATAGATAACAAAGAAAAGAGGTGAAATAGGAGAACCCTGAAGAGTGTCGACTTGGACTTGTTTGAAGATCTTAGGGGAACGCTGGAAGTGGAGCCTGCACTGATGGCCTGTCAGAAAGAGCCCGCCCACGGAGCCGAGGTAAGGAGGTACTCCTTTGGAGTGCAATATATGGAAAGGCTCACCAGGGAAAACATTGTCAAAGCCATCTTTGATATCTAGAAAGAGAGTTAATACCGCAAGCTCAGGCCGCTAGACAGTTTGGACTGAATAGAAAGGGTGGTGCAGGTGTCAAATGTCCTGAGACGTGGGAGGGACTGAAATTGCTGGTAGTTGAGGAGGATACAAGAGCAAGCAAGGAGAGTGAGTCGGTTGGCCATGATCCTCTTAAGGATCTTGGATGCCATTTCAAGCAGAACGATAATACGGAAAGAAGACAGAGAGTTGTAGGCTGGTTTACCAGGTTTGTCAAGCAGAACAACATTGGACATTTTCAGAAAGAGCGAGCGGAAGCTAAAGGCTATCAGGTATGATAAAAGATTGGTGAGTAGTAATAGGCAGGCGGTATTCATGTTTTTCCAGATCCTACAGGGAATTTAGTCCAGACCAGGAGCAGATGAAGACAAGGATTTTCAATGGGCGGCGGTCACCTCTTCAGACTTCAGAGGGGAGTAGTCTTCAAAGGACTAGAAGTTAGGTGGGCGATGTACTTGAGGTTTTGGAGGAAAGAAGTAGGATAATAGGGTGTGGTGGAGTTCCTCTGATGAGGTGGTGTTGAGAGAGAAGGAAACCGATTAAGGGGCTTCTTGAACATAAACCTGTTTGCTGTTCATATGTTCTGGGGTGTACCACCCTTGAGGAAATCTAACCAGTACTTCTTCTTCACATTTTTTATAGCTCAGAAGTAAGGAATCATTCCTCGCGTACTTGGCAGTTTTCCTGGTACTATTATCTGGAGAGGCATGGGTATTTCTTGTACAGCCATAGTGAACCTGACGTAGGTCTGTTGGGGTATCCGACCACAAGGGCTTAGAGCGTAGTGATAGTCTCTTTATGTGTGTGTGTTATATGAGGGTAACCATTACCCTATTAACGTTGAAAGATAGCCAAGCAGCTAGGACCTGCTAGGTTGAAAGTGGGGGAAGAGTAGTCAGTTCGCGAGCCATAAGAGCCAAGTAGGTCTCTGGCTATTCTGGGTTTAACCAATAGGGGGCCAGATCAGGAAGAGAGAGCCCGGGAGGGGACAGCTTGACAGCAATAAGGATATGGTGGGAGCCAGTAGTGGGAAGGTTTGCATCACAGGATTCCAGGTACTGGACAAGGTAATCATTAGCAAAGGCGAGGTCAGGGACGCAGGGAGTATGTTATTAGCCCAAGGAAAACCAGGTGAAGACACGCAGGATACTTACTAGTGCAAATGACAGATCCAGAGTAAGATCTGTATAAGGAGCTGAGGTGCGAAGGTGGTTCTCCAGGAGAGAGCTGAGAGGGTCTCATGTCGGGTAGTGCAGGTTAAACTCCCCCATAATCAGCAGGGGGTAGAGCGAAAGCAGGAAGGCCTCTTCTGGTAAGATAGCCAGATACATGGAGGAAAAGATTCAAAGGGAGTAAATATTGAGGAGATGAAACCTGGTGTAGTGGGTGGGAAATAAGCTCCAGGGAGTGTGGACATCAAGTGCTATAATGCTGGGGTTGTTAGACAAAGCCGGGTCAGCAAATATAAATTCAAGAAAAGTACGCAAAACATAGGTGGCCACTCTCGACCTTTTGTCTAAAGTAAACAGGAGGGTAAAATATTTGAAGCCATTAAATTCTAGTAGCTTGCCGCGATAAATACGAGGGTCTTACAGGATGACACTCAACGGAGGTGATGGAAAAGAAGTAATCAAGCTATTAAATAAAGAAAGATATACATTCCAACTTCCCAAGCAGTTGAGTTGAATGCGGGTAAATGGCGCAGCACATAGGGAATAAGTAGTAAAAACCTGCGAAAGTGGAGGAGTATAATAGTGACGATCCATGACCAGGAGTAACCCAAGGTAGACTATTGGAAAGGGGTAGGAGTTCCGTGGTCCCAGGAACGGGAGGGATTTGCTCCTTTGGACCAGGGTGGAGTGTCGGGCAAGGCTCCATTAGAAAGGTAGTAGGGTAAGATGAAGGAGGGATTGGGAATGTGTCTGTGAGGGAGACTCTCTCCTAGGTCCAAAGTAGAAGCAAGGCGTTAGAGCTGTACAGGTTAGGAGGAAGGACTCTCTCCTCAATCGTCCTGCCTGTCCATCTCTTCATCACCAATTGGGGGAGGCATTTGTGGTAGCGGGAGGGGAGATCGGCCACTGAGGACAAGAATGCTTATAGGCTGGGTGGATACATGAGTAGTTGGCGCAGCTGGAAATGGAGGTAGGATAGCAGTTGACAACTAGTTTGAGATTACACCCTTTGGGGCAGGTTGGGTTCCGGCAGCAGAGGGTAGGTCTAGTGTGACTAAGTACGCAGATCGGGCAGATTGAGTGGTTGACCTTGTAACAGGCCGCTTGGTGGCCAAAGCCCCAGCAGCTCTTACATTGTCTGAACTTATTGGTAGACTATGCCTGCTCAATACAGTAGCAGAAAGGGTAGAAGATAGTCCTACCCACCATCTTGTCCACCTCTAATGGGGCGACTGTGACATTACATAAGATATTCAATTTCGTGAAGTATAGTTTCTCGTCATATACAATGAAGTCGGCAGAGAGGATTTAGACCTCCTGGACATTCAGGATAGTGTGCTTAAGTGTTTGGAGGAGAGACACAGAGTAGTCGTATATGAAGGAGATGGATAGGGAGTGGATTGCAAGCTGTAGCTTGTCGAATGTGGGTTGAAAGCAAAGGCAGGTGTTTTCACCTAACGGATAGGCTTTGTTTAATCTCGAGTTAATCGCCTGGTAGTAAGGGGCATATCTGGTGGTGGTTGTGTGAGGGTCAGGAGCCAACAGGGTGATGGTACTATAGTAATTGACTTTTGAGGTGAAGGCTTTAGGAAGGCGGCAGTTGGCCTCTTTAAGGACTAAGGCTGCGAAGTGGTGGAAGGATACCTCTATGTTACCTCTACAGAGCTGGTGGGCGGGGAGAAGCATTAGGCGAAGAACCACCTTTTGGCAGCAGGCAGTAGCCAGGCGTCAGGGGGCCTCTACCTTCTATGGACTATTTTTATGACTTGTGTTGTAGAGGTGGTTGCTGAGCTGAGCTTCTTCTTACTCTGTTGCTTCGAAGAAGAAGTAGCGGTGGAATAGTATGGCTTGGCTGAAGGTGAGGGGGTATTTGAGATTAAAGCTCCAGGGAGGAACTCAGAGGGGTCAGGGTATGTCTCATCTCTCTACTACTCCATCTTCAAGGTCCTTTGATATTAGACAGTGAACACAGTACGATTACAATGGAGCTTGTCTTTTGCAGTATCGTAAACAATGATGTCAGTATCATACTCCACTGGGTAGCTGGATAGGATTACAGGAAGGGAGGTAGGGGCTAACATGTTGGTGGCTAGCTCTTTGCCCTTTTGGGAGGGTTGAGGGATAGAGACAGTGGAGGTCAATCCTGGAGGCTTGTAGGGCAGGATGGGATTGACCACAATCCTAGTGGACAAGTTCATAATTGACACTTGGAGAGAGGTCACAGTACTTGCTGAAATATTGGCTTTGTTGGTAGGCTTAGGTTGGGAGGGGAGAGTGTTCGCAATCTCAGAGGTGAGGTGGTGCATGCATGTATTAATGTTGTTAACGGTGTTGGAGAGGGTATTAAGGCTATGAACTAGGGAGAACATCAGTGGGACTAGGTAAGTTTCACCTGTGGAGAGATAAAAGAGGTCCTAGGAAGAGGAGGGAGCAAGATGGTCAGAGTGCTGGTTGAGGAGACCCCTAGAGTACGAGATAAGATATACTAGATTTGTCTAGTCGTGGAGTAGTAGAGCAGCAGAAGAGGAGTGTGTTGATAGTTGGGAGTTGACGCCCTGCCGTTTGACAGGAGTGCCGCAGGGTGAGTGGGTAGAGAGGTAGATGGCCAAGGCTAGGTGGAAAGATTACACAGTACAAGGTAAGGAGAATCGTGACAGCTGAGGGGTTTTTCATCAGATGCTAGTAGTGTTGAGTACAGGAGTAGAAATATAAGGGGAGGAAAATAGAGCACACAGACCATGATAGAGGGGGTGTACATTTACAGAATTCAACACACTGGATTGATTTACCCACGTACTACAACTAACACTATTGATACTTATGTTGATGCCAATAAGGCTCCCTACTTAGACACTCACTAATCCTTTAGTAGATACATTACTCAATATATTCAAGCAGGTATCTCCCCATCGTGATCCAAGAAATAATTCTCGGTCTCCACATCAACAACCGAAGCTGAATAGATCGCGATGTCCTTAGCAATATAAGGAATGCAATGGTTCTAAAACAGTCTTCACAATATGTGTCTAAATTCACTACTCGATATGCAAATCGACAATACTAGTGCAAATTTCTGGGCAGTAAATGATCAACTCAATGACAGAACTAAATACATCGACGTTCATTTACAAAAAATCACAGAGCAATTGGAACATAGTTGGTTCACACTCATACAGGTCGCTTCATTAGAAATCTGTACTGATAACTGTACTAAAATACTTTTAAAGCTGATACACGAGTACATTATGAAACCTTTGAGCTGTAGGTAATGAGTGAAAGTGTTGAAATTTCTTTCCTTTGTTATGTTTCAATATATTTAATAATAAGCACTGTATTTTCACTCATTGGTTGTGTTTCAGTTAATTCATGTACCCTACAGATATTACTACTACAGCTAGGTCATATCTACATTAATCCTATAGATATTTGATTAAATACAAACAGGAAACTTATACATTGTTTTCTTATCTGGTTATGGGACAGAACTCAGTTTTTCTTTATCTTTTATATACAATTATGCATCGTGATTTCACATTAGATTTGTGATATTTCCTTATTATTTCCCACATACTATTATAGATTTATGGGCACTTTTGGGGTGTTCCTTGGCAGGTTTTCAGAGTCAAACAGGTTCACACTTACATTTCTCTAGCAAGAAATATGTTCTAACTTATGTTTTTCCTCATTTACTATGAGTTAACTTTTTTATTATTATTATTATTATTATTATTATTATTATTATTATTGTCATGTATTCATTATTTAAGGTACGTACAAGAACTTGCATGCAGCATTTAGCTATGGCATAAACAAAACCATAAATCAAACAATAATAACAAAGGAAAGCAAACTAGTGCCTCCAATCTCACGAACAAGCTATATTACAGAGCAGCCTATCGTACATATATAGGGAAACATTCAAACAAGCTTACAGAAATAAACAATTCATCCAGGAAAAACTAACTCAAGAACAAAACTAGTTACCAGAGCAAGCAGGTAGGGTAGACATTGATGGCTAGACAGGTTACCGCGATGGAGCTCCCCCAAGTGCAGGCTTGTACGGCAGGAAACCGATGGTGGTGGTTAAGATGTATCTTAGAAACCTATGAAGCAGGGCCAGCGTCATCAGCAAAAATTCATCCTGCATCAGGTGCACAAGCCATGCGTCCAGACGTGGGTCGTGTACTTTGTATGTCCTACACGTCCTGTACATCTGGAGTTGTGTCGCAATCACTTGGGCGTCCAGTTTGTCCTGAGTTGTCACACCCCTATTAATTGCCTCCTGGTGTTCTCTCTTATGAGCTAATGTCCTGCACAGGTCCGATGGCAGACATATCCATACTCATTTTTCGGATACTCACCCTTGCGTGTTGCGCTATTATCACGTCCTGACACTCAGTCCACATCACTGACTCTATGGGCGCAAGCCTGGCTTCATGATCCATTTCTTCCTCACCTCTTGCTCCACTACTCCTTCCTTTCACATCACGATGCCATCGAATATTTTTGGTAATTTTCAGACCCGGTCCTATTACTCCTACCTCTTTCTTCTCTCTCCCTTGTATCCTGATGCCCTGTTCTTATTCCCTTGTCACCAAGAGGCCTTAATGCACGGCACTGCCACATTCCTTTTCCACTGAATTGTATACATGTTCTTGCAGCATCAGTAGCCCGCCCTAGCAGTCTGGCCGCCTCCCCCATGAACTTGAATTGCCACCTGGACTCCTGTAGTGTCTGTGCGCGTCATGTCCGTAATGTCCCGCTGGTACTAGTATCACTAATTCTCTTGACATTTCCTTGATCTCTCTCTTGTACGTTTAATTACAATCGTATTATTTCTACATTCCACATACTACCCCTTAAAGTATCTACCCCAGTGACTCTTCAGGGGTACTATCTGCTTCTTTTGATAAGATCTTGCCGTTACCTTCTGACATGGTTGACTGAATTTGCTCTAATCCTATTGATTGTCGCCATAGTGATGATGTTAGACCAAATCTCTTTTTCTCCTGGATGCTATTGATCACTATCCGGATTAGCAATAGCCACTAGAGGAGCGTCAAGGCTTCATGAAGCCACGTACTAGTCCGTTCTCTCGATTTGCCTCTTTGTCAATACATCTCATTGAATGTCCGTAAAACAATTCGGCTGTTGACGAGCCATTTCTGGGCTGCTATGGGTATCAAGTGTACCAGGCCGACAATGGTTCCAATGTCCACTATCGTAAACCTTGCCAGATTATGATTTGCTGGTAGCTCTACAATGACCAAATCGTGTGATTCTGATGGGCGGCCAGAGATAACAACACTCAGCCGCTGAACACCTGCTAGTCGGTATACTCTTTCTCGGTGCTAGCTGTCTCGAGTTTAAAGAGTGCCAGAAGTTTTCCAGGAAGGTGGCCCCTGAGTGCACCATACATCTGATCCCCTCCGCTCTGTACCCACAACTGTTAAGGGGTCCTGTTCCTATATCAGTTCACGCGACAGGCAACGATACTTCTCTTATAGTATCTATGACACTATGTCTTTCGTACTAATAGTGTGCGTTCACACTATTACTTTTCTTCGTCGTTCTCGTATAGTGTGCGTTCACACTATTACCTTTTCTCTTGTTACACTTAGTAGTCGTAGAGGCATTCCTCTTCTACTAAGTTCGTGTAACTATCGCGAGGTAGATAGAATAAAGTAAATTCGTTCTTAAAACAATAAGTAGGAAAATAACTTAGATGGTTGCGTGAAGAACTAACTAACTCGCCTCCAAGGACTCCTTATATAGTCCTTCCCTCAACCCGCTTACAAATCAAACCATAGGCAGTCTGCCTTGCCAGTGTGCCTTGCGCAGCCCCCTTGCGCAGCCCCCTTGCGCAGCCCTATGACCACTGAATAGATCATGTGCGTGAAACATAACGTAAAACATAACATAAACCTAACGAGTCTGCCTTGCGCACAGCCTCGTTGCATAGCCTCCTTGTGCAGCCCTGTGACTTCTAAATAAGTCTCGTGCGTGAAACATAACAAATGAAACCCCAACGAGTCTGCCTTGTAGTCAACCTCGTTACGTAGCCCTTATAGTCACATGCCTCTATATAGGTCATATGCGTGAAAGTAAATCATAACATAAAACAAACTACGTAAATCAAACTACGTAACAAAGGAAACTCATAAATCAATTTCATAACAAAAGAAACTTACTATGTCAGAATAGAATCATGACAACACCTAATCATTGCGACCCGGCTGGTTTTAGAAGAGTTCGGTGCCTGTACATCGCGCGCGGTAGATGTTGTAAACATCCGCTTCCTGGAATACTGGCACAGCAATTTCAAGCTGAGTCAAGAGTTCAATTGCGAGAATTTGCAGTATTCCAGGATCTTCTGGAAGGTGGCCCTCAGCGGGGAGGCTACACCTGCTATATCGAACCAATTTGATATACATAGTCTCGTCTGAGATGCCCAAGACTTTGCAAAGATCTCGAAGGTCGGTAATGTTACCACACTGTCCCTTGAGAGCCTTGCGATATGAGGTTGGCGGGGATTCAATCCTCAGGTTGGTTTTGTCTAAGAGATCCAAGACGTCCACGGGAATCACGGCTCCAGAATGTCACAGGGCATCTAGGTTCAAAAGTCTCAATCGGATTGAGTGGCGTCGCCTGTAGTTGTGGAGGATCTGTCTGGCATTGTCATTTTTATTGGGATGTTGCCATCCGTCTTTGATCTGTTCCTTATGTGCCAGCTCACTAAACTCAGTAGAATATTGTAGAATATTGCCAAACTGGTACACAGGATCGCAGAAGCGACTGAGTAGATGCATCTTAATGAAGTTGAAATGAGATTCCGCTTAGCTCAAATCCATACATTTTGGTCGTTCTCTTCTTGTCATTGCTCCTCTTGCACATGCCACCACTACGATTGAGTAAGAGGTTGATTTGTAGCGGTCTCAGGTTTTGTAGCTTTGTGCGCTAGTCATGAATCTTCGCTTGCATTCGTTTTAACACCCGAAACTCCAGAAAGATATCCTTCTTCGCATGTAACTGATCAAGATATTGATCCAGATAATTAATGTTAACAGGCATATCACTTCGGTATTGCGCCATCAGACTGAAGTTTAGTAGTGACCTGATACAGATGAGTGGACATTTAAAAGGTCCCTGTTAAGTGCTATGTGGGTGTGACAAGGCCACGCCTAGAACTCCTAAAAGGCAACGTCCCAAGTTTCTCATCTCCATTGCTTGCCACTGACTTACCTCAGCGTAAGCTTTTTTGAGTACAAAGAATCCCAGCTATAGTGGCAAAGCTTTCCACATACTATCAAATACATCCAGACGTCCGTGTTGCTTAAGAAAGGCTTAAATCCAATTCATCATGTGCTTGAATAGTCCAAGATAAATAGTATGAAGGAGATCTGGCTAGTGCAGATCAGTGGCAGAAACAGCAGAAAGTCGATAAAAAATATTTCGCCCAATCTTGATACCGAGTGCATCCAAAGTGGCGTCAACGTCGGCTGACGTTGACTCCTCTGACCCATCCAGAATTCCTTGCTACAGGCACTCGTATTTCGCATAGTCTCTCGGTAGGTACTTCTCTTCACCGTGCGATCCTAACATATCTCAGTGTATCTCACATTTAGGACATGCATTGGATTTTACACCATGTAGTACGACATTTTCCATATGGTCCGCAATTCATGCCTACAAGACAGGGATACACCGCTGTACTTTGCTGTCAGCACAGTCTATTGGGACACTATCAATTCCGGCCTCCTTTAGAGCCTTGAATAGGAGCTTGAATACACCTTGCAGTGTGTCGGCATTGATCTGTCTCTGGTGTTTGTTTATGGAAGAGGACTGTGGGGATTTGGGCGGAATGGGCAATAGGGTAACAAGGAGAACTGCCATTGTGCCAGGCTTGTTACGCTTAGTAGACAGGAGATTTCCAATTGTAATGTACACAGGCTACACCTTCTTGTCACCAGAGAAGTTGCTGAGGTGCCTCTGATCAGACATTCCAATAATTGGCACTACCGTCACACCACGCGGCCTTGAGTCCTGTTATTGGTTAGCCTACGTTTCGTTAAAAAAGGCTCCTGCAATGCTGGTTCTGTACCTGAACATCCCACCAGCAGTTAGCTGTATACATTTCCGCAAATACCTTTTATCCATCAGAATTGTATTCAGATCATGGTAGGTAAACAAAGTCAGCTTTATAAGCTGTCTGCCGTAAAAGATAGCGGACACAACAAAGAAGGTTGCAATAGAAGAAAGGTAAAGTTCTATGTGCATCCTCAACTTTGGCTTCGAACCTTTGCAAATACGGACTGTACAGATCTAGTAAGGGTAGGTGGTTCTCTAGTGTATACATTGAGCTGTAGCATATGTCTGCGGAATTTCCCAGGCCATTTGACAAGTATTCGTTAATCGATATTTTCAATACTTTGCTTTGTATGAACCAATGTGCAAGTTTGAAATCCCGTGCACTGGCAAAGGGAGCCCATGGGTCATCGCATAGCTTTCACCGTTTATCAGCATATCCATTTACCTCTCCGATAGGTTCACCAGCACCTGGATAATACTCCGTCGCGGGGGGTGTCGAAGACGCATTGGCCATCTGGATTGATCCTGTGTCAAACTCATGCGCAACATCATTTGCTGTAGCAGGTTGTCAGCTAAGGGGTTTAGGGTCCGATTGAACATCGGAATCCGGCGGATCGCCATCACGGTGCTGAAGGTCATCGGGCAATCCGTCAGATCCCAGGTCGCACCAGCTCTGTGAAGGGTGAGTAAGCTGTATGTCCGACGTGAGAAGAGCACTGAGAACAGCATGCACAGTTTGTATGTGTTTCCAATATCACCCCGCGGAGGTGTATTTGCTATGACAAAATGAACATTTAGTAGGCATTGCGCGAGATCACTGGATTCTTGAAATGCCTGTGTGTACTCGGGTACTATAAGGCGTAAGCAGAATGCTCTTGTTTACGTTTACGGACTCCAGCGTTGGCCTAGTGCATGTTCGGACGATCTGGGACGCTGCTAACTTGACTAGTCGACATAGTTTAGCGCATCGGTGGAGCTGTCTTAGATATTTCAACATTCAAACACTAAGGTATCTTGTATATCTTTCAGCTTGCTGAGAACACTAGGGAATATGTTATTCAAACTGAATTGATCACGATCGAAGAGGGGTCATAACAAGAATAATAATCACTACATACACAATATTAAAAACTTGCACAGCACTTACAAGCATCACACTGGCAACGAACTGCACGACATGGCCCAAAATAACAACATGCAGTACATTCACATGCTAATCATTCCTAAAGAACATGTAGCTCCCCCAGGACACATGTACCAGCTTCCTGGTATTACTCTGGTGGGTGCGATTACTGCGGCGAAGCCTAGCAGTCAAAAGGTCAGCCTATACAAGACGTGGTTGCAGTTCACCACGGACAATCCAGTGAGGCAGCTCTATACGGCCTCACAAAATACTGTCAAAGACCAGATGTTAGCAAGGAACTATACGAATATCAATGCATTCTCTGCCGACAATTTCAGAGAAAATTTCCATGGTATGAGGAGATTCTGCCCAGCGATGCTATGGCCTCGTGATGGCGGGGGCCAGTGACATGCCGCCGAGGTGGCTGGTTGAAGATGCCATCATTTCTCTAATTAAGGACTGTAGTAAGAGGTTAACTGACACTTTTCGAAATAAAGGTACATCTCAACCTGTGCCTGACGCTCCCGCAATTGTCTCAGTACATGTCCTGGTGGAACAAGTCTTGTTGCCGCCGGGAGCTACGGTTCAAGGGGGAGAGAATGAACCTCAAGCTCCTGCTCCACAAAATGTACCGGGTGGTAATAATGGGCAGGACGACCAGGATGGCGATGAGAATGACAATGACGACGATGACGACCAGGACGACCAAGATGACCAGGACGATCAGGACTACTAGGGTACTCGTAATGGCAATGAAGCTCCTCTAACCAGTTGACGTTGGGTCAAGGATCAAGCAGCAGAAAATGTCAAAACTGTTGAAGAGACTCCTGATCATGCGGATCTCGATGCACCTCCTACTCGCAGGGATTTCAAAAGATGTCGGGTCATGGAGCCTGCAACAGAAGATGTCACAATTGCCGAGTAGCGTCCAGATGTTGGAAACCCCGACCAGTGTCCTGCAATGAAAAAACGTCGCGTTCATGAATTAGCCGCGGAAGGAGATCAACGCTAGGTGAATGATTGGACAGGTCAGTTTGTTTTCACACAAGTGCTTAGACTTGAGCTTCCAATTACTAACTAAGAAAATGTAGATTGGAATGCATTACTTGGGTGCCCACGTGCCTTCCGTATCGTGTTGGTTCAGCCAACAATTTGTAGTGCTGGTACACATGGCCAAGAAAGGGTGTCGGCAGAAGCCTCCCCCGAGGAGTTTACTGGCGACCCCTCACATCTCTGGAGTTCGGTTGGGTCAGCTAGATTCCTCTCCTATTTATGGATTGTACGCTATGGTCTTAAGACACGTACTTGTGCAGAGGATTCGCTACATATGGGATACCACAGGTGAAGGTAGCCACATAATTCGCCAGCGTCCCACGCCACGACTTTCCCACTGGGAATTCATCTTCATAGAAGGTAGCGAATCGGTTCGAGCGTGGTTGCTTTCAAATCCAGTGAAGCAGGACCTACTGGCTCTCTTAGTGTATTATTACCGTAATCAAAATGACCCCCAGCAGGAAACACCACCACTCATAGGACAGCCCTATTTTCGGCGGGATTCACTTGCAAATCTGGCTCCAGCTGGTCATACGGATCCAATAGCAGGTAGAGCGCATACCAGGGTACTCGCCCCAATCCCAGGGGCCGATGCTGCTGAGAACGATGAGAATCTGGAGGGATAGCTGTTGGACAGACACACTACACGGTAGACATTGCCTGCTGCCAAGACTAACAAGCTTGCGCCTCAAAAGGTTTTATTACCGTGACGATGCATATTACATGTTTTTTCAATTTAATTGTATATACACGAAAAATCTATTGTCACTCTGAGGACATTTTTCTGCTGATATTAGTGTAGAGTATAAAGTCCATGAAATTTGTCTTTTATACTATCTGTGACCACGATTGCCTGGAAGAACTGGATTGCGCAGTTCTGTGGACGTCTCTTAGCATGAGAGTGAGTGTGCAGCTCGTCTCTTAGTGTCCTCATTAGTACTAGACGTGGGCTGCAAAGGTTATCTCCTGCCCCGTAGTGCAAATATCATATGATGCTTAACTAGGAACTTGAATCATATCATGATGGTTAGAAAAGAATTTATGCGTCTAGAATAATTTACTATGTTATCCCAGCAGAGGGCTGAATGACATCCGACGACTGTGATGTCATAAACACATCCTAGTGTTTTTTCCTGTATGCTCCTCTTTGGCGTTGTTTGCCAGTGGACGTCTCTTAGCTTCAGAGCGAGTGTGCCACTCCGAAATCTGTACCTTAGATGACGTCTCTTGGCATCCTCATTAAGGTTAGGCTGCAAGGCTTATCTCAAGCCCGTTAGTGCAAAAATCCCATGATGCCCCTCTAGGAACCCAGACCAGATCACAATGGTTAGATATACAATTTATGCGTTTGGAATAATTTACTATGTTATTCCAGCGTGAAGTCCCACGACCATGACGTTGTAAACACATCCTCGCGTTTTTCCTTGTACGCCCCACCCCCCCTTGGCGTTATTTGCCTCACACCTAGCCCTAACTGTCGTATCTTCCATATCCTCCTAACCACCATTGTAGTCGCTTCCTTATCCCCCTAACCCTGGTTGTCGTCTCCTCCTTATCTCCCTAACCTTGGTTGTCATCCCTTACTTATCCCCCTAGCCCTGGGTGTCTCCTCTTCCTTCCCTACAACCGTCATCTCAACCCTTCTACCCACACCATGACTACTACGGTTCTCTACCGATCAATCGTCCTTGAGATTTCTGGCTCTAAGCCAATACATCTCTGCTTGACATCTCCTCTCCCCCTTTTGATAAACTTTTTTTTTTAACAAAAAAAACAAAAAAAAAACAGGTTGCCTTCCGGGTCCCAGAGACCACTGGTGCCACTCCCAAGGTAAATTCCCATCAGAACTTCACTTCAGACCCGTATTCACTGACCATTATAACATAGACGAAACGCCACCTCAGCTTATGAAAGGGACGTGAGGAGAGGCAAATGGCCCATGGCACACCCCTCCAAGGAGGATATAGGCCGAAGTAAATGCCAGACCTTGCATGCAGATCATGCGTCGAAGCAGCCGTTTGAGCAGGCCATGGAGGACTTCCGGTGAGTGAAAATCCCAACTCATTCGTTGTAATTAGAGACACATAAACTAACCTGTTCTACTTGGAACAGGGGGCACTTTGGCAACATAGCATACGCCAAAAGCTAGTGTGGGGTCTGGAATCCTCACACCACCACTGCTCAATATATAGAGTTGTGAGAGCAGATCCCGTCCTACATTACAGCGTGTGCCTCGGACCCCCGGCTAATCAACTTACAAATTCAGTTGGTTATTACTTCCGTGCGGGCCCTTCCCCCTATCACGGACTGGATCAAGCTTGTTCAGAGTAAGCACTGGACCGATGACATGTGGGAAGTGGTTCGTTATCTAAAGATCTTGGTCCTGGACACGGCCAAGAAACTTCAGATGAGAAACGAGAGAATTTTTGCGGTCTGGGTTGTGATGGCGAAGGAGGAGCGACCTCCACGTAAGTATCTCTCTTCATCTTAGCCCGAATTCTGGTACTAATATATTTTGTTATTCATCCAACCTAATTGGTCCTCACCGTATTGCCCACAGGCAATACAGTTCCAAGTCGTCTGCCGGACAGGTGTGCCAAATGATGAGCTCCATGTCCGGGATCTCTTTTGGCAAGCGGGAGTTGTCGATGGGTGCACACCCTCAGAGGAGGAGGCAGTGGAGGAGGTGAAGGAGGAGGCAGAGGAGGAGGAGGAGGTAGCGTAGGAAGAGGAGAAGTGGGGGGGGGGGGGGAGTGGTGCTTGGAGGAGGGCGAGTAGTAGAAAGAGTGGGAGAAGGATACCATGGAGCCGGACGATGAGCCGAATAAGGAGGATTCGGCGACACCAAATATTATTGACGTTCTAAGTTCTTAAACCCATGATTGCAAATAATATCTTGAACCAAACTCTTTAGCTCAAATTGTATGTAGGACCAAGTACCTGATGCTCCCCCCTCCCTAAGACCGTCCTGTAGCCCACCTCTGTCACGGGTTCCTGAGGATGTAATTTTCTGAGCGCAACTTTCGTTTCGATAAAACAGTATGGAGCTAATCACCCTCATAGGCTGAAGACAAGTTTGCCCTTCCCGGCCCTTTGTCACTCCGTCGCCCGGCCCGTCCGGCCTTCGGGCACTCGCAGCTTTCCGATCTGGAGAAGCGCAGATTCATCCCAGTGCTGCTCCTGGAGGGACCCTGGATAGCTGAGTACATCCAAACTCCCAGGCACCATAGTGGGCAAGATGGGGCGGAAGACACCCCTCCACACATTTCCCCTGAAAGCAGTACCGAAAGTACAACCACTACCCCCTTACAAACACCCCTCGGGCCTACCATTGCCTTACCACTAACCACCCTGACTGCCCGATCTACCCCGCCTACCACTGCAAATATGGATGTCCCGAGCAATCCCTCATCCACTTCGACCACCTATTCCGCGACAGTTCTGTTGGCTCCTCCTCTCGCCCATACTCTGTCTATTCTGCCAGCTCCCCCTCTTGTCGGTACTGCTTCTGTTCTGCCGGCTCCCCCCGTTGGTACCACAATGACTCTGAGCCCGTAGTTCCACCCTTTTGCTTGTCCTGCAACTGCCCTATCAGCCCCTACAACCTCTGTACGGCTGCATCGTAGCAATAGATGTCCATCACTCCCCCCCAAAAATAGATCTTTTTTCTTTTACTTTGGTTTGCTTTTCTTTCATTTCCTTATATTTCTATTTTAAATGGGCGATAGTTCGAGGGACAATGGGGGAAATTTTTCATGCACTGTATGCTTAGCTAGTACTGAATAGTATTACTATTGAATACCCTTGCATCTACTTCTCATATTTGTTACTAGTTCGACTACTCGTACCCAAAACTGTACTAACACTCGAGTCCAGTACTCAAGTTTATGATAATGATACCAGTAGCCTTACGCCCCCTTACATTAGTGTCTTGAATTCGATACGTACTGGCATCTCACATTCTCAGTTCTTAACTCCTTACTACCTAGCCTGGTGCCGGCCATGTGAGCGCTTATTCGACATCCTGAGATAAGTCCAGATACCTCTAATCCTTTTCTGGAGTGGTGCGTGTTTCAATGTAAATGGGGTCGCTAACCAACACCGATTGTAGCTAGATTTTGCTAAGCCATCTGCTTTAGCGAGACCTTCATTTCGCCTAAGTCATTCATAGTCGAGTCGCCGAGTCTCAAGCCCTATAACGTACTATATTCAGGTATGGCACGAGCCCGAATGCCTTTGAATCACAAAGATAACTTGAATGATCGAGCCGAACTCTCACGAAAAGCAAAACAGTGTTATACACAGATTATGCTGAGGCAGCTAGTACAGTGACAACTTCCTCAACTAATTCTGACATGTCTGAATCTTTGATACCTTGACAATTTGAGATGTCTACTATATATCACCAACACACAGCTGAAAACACGGCAAACTTCAGGAGCCAATACCGAGTAATAGTTTGTGATTACAATAACCCTAACTCCACCCATTCTTCTTCGCGTATAAGACCTGATACGTCCCCTCGAACACCAGCGAATGACAGAATCTCCTCGTCGACTGCCAACTTGAGTTTCATATTGTTAGGCTACGTCCTGAATCTTACCTGCCTGACATTTACTAATGACTTGCAGGATGCATAACAAACATTCCTATATTGGCAGTCAGCCTGCTCCCCGAGTAGGCAATCAGGCTAGACATAGGCATGACATCGGGCTTGGCACTGCAGGGTCGGGAAAATTGATATCGGCACTGGCAACACAGTCTAGAGAATATCGTAGCTCCCAGAACACACAAATGAACCATCAGTCGCTAGGTTGAGACTCTTCTCCGCGGCTAATTCTGATCATGCATCTAGGAAGACCTCCAAGGGGCCCTCGGAACAACGCAGTACAGACCACCATATCTGCCGAACTGGCGACTGAGTCCACCGGACTAGGAGAGATGGAAGCGGTTCCTCTGGGAGATCCGAGCACTGATGAGTACCAAAGGTGACAAGTATCGGATCTCTGTTAAATGGAGACAGAACCCGATCCAGAAGACCTTGATAAAGCCGATACCAATAAACCACAACACACTGTGGTGTCCCAAGTAGCCAAATGAAGGAGAAACTGTTGCACAACGAGAGTGCACATTTCAAGTGGCTCTGAATGACAGGCGGTTAATTGCTTGTCCCGCACACCAGCAGCGCATGGACGAATTCATCGTGGTTAGGCCGATAGTCCTCCTCCATTTATGTTATCCAGCATTCCATGATTTTCCTCGCCACTGAGTGGTTGGAGTGCTCCTACATCTGATATCAGGAGCACTAGTCCAACCAGTAGCCTAGGCACCCCCTACCAGGATAACTGGTTCGTAAGGAATTCTCAGGGCAATTTGCTAACAGGCGCCGAAAGGGCCATGATTGAGTTGGCAAAGTTACTCATTCTTTAGTACACCCTGTTCGAGAACCCAATCCTTACTATCGTTGCTTTGACTGGCCAGGTGCTTAAAATCTGCGGTGCCGTGGTGGAGACGAATGAAGAGACTGAAGCTGTCGCGCCTACAAAGGAGTGCATAAATTTGGTAAGTTGACCCAGCGTGTGTAAGGTGATGTAGAGCGCAGTACTAACTTAGAAAGATAAGTTAAAAGCACTCGAGTGTACAGTCACAGTTCATATACCATGTGAAGAAACACTTTGTAAACTTATATGAACTGCCAGAAGATCCGACAGCTACGGCACGTCGTGTGGAAAATCTTCTGGACCAGGATAAGTTTATCTGTGACCCGAAAGGGTACAAGGTTTGTTTCCACCAGGTGGCTACCTCATACTGGTAAGGTCAGAACATTTGTGAACACAATCGCTATTGCGTACCACAAAAATCTTTACAGATTTTTTGCTCATATGCAATAGCGATCTTGTTCACAAATGTCCGGATCTTACAAGTCGTGAATACCGGTTAAGATTTAAGGCGATGCAGAACCTTGGCTTCCGCTTCCTTGCTTCCCAGATTCCGGAAACAATTTATGGCAAGTATTTCACGGATAAGAAAATACGCGAGATAATGGATTCTGAGTTTTCTGGACGGATCAACAGCACTATTATCTGCTTGACGCACGCTATAATCTGCCATACACTATGTGCATGGAAATCTGGAATCAATCAGGAGCCAAAGGACTTCAAGCTGGAGTCTGTCGCAGGTAAGACTTTGCTATTGTTGTAACAGATCATCGGTAACCAAACCGCTAACTTGCTGCCAGACACAGAAGACCTTTTCACACGACAGAAACAAATATGGGGCAAGTGCCCACTCAATATCCAAGATATAATTCTGGAATATATCTGTAGGACCATACAGAACAAGTTGGAGCAGGTTCACGGGGTCCAGCAAGAGCGGTGTAAAGAATATGACGACGAGTAAGAGGCTGTAAAGCAAGAGCTCGTGTGCCGGACATCTGAAACAGGAGGAAGGCCTGCACTTCAATGGGCCAATCCCCGCTCCTTGACCTTGGAGCAGCACTTGGAAAGGCAGAATTACTCACAAGGAATGAACACCTTGTTCCAATACAGTAGCCAGTCGTCAATTACCCGCGCACTGGCATTTATAAATTCATACCATGCGGGTCCAGATGATATGGACGATCTGGGTGTGGGTCCGGGGGCTCGCGGCCAGGGGAGCCCCTCTCTATCTAGCCATCTCTCACTACCCAAGGAGGAGTCCCAGGACAGCCAGCCACTACAGATCTGGGATTCGGATTGTCAGCCGGACGTTGAGGAGTAGGTACCGGATAATAGCGCCGGCGTGGGAAATTGATACAGATTGGATTCGGGGCATGTAGATAGTAATATATTTAATTTGTGGAACTGTGACGTGACGTAATGGGCCATAAAAGTAATAAATGGTCTCCATAAGTAGGCATTAATTAGAAAAAAATGATAAACAGTGGCGGTCTCTAAGACATCTAACAACCACAATGTACTAGTACTGGTGATCGTGTGTGAATAGCATGATGCATACCAGAAAGAAGATACAACCTAGCGATGGTGTCTGGAAAAGCCGTCACTCATCAAAGGACATCCTGGGGACGTCCAGATGGGAGATACTAGTAACAGGATAAGACTACAAGGGCAAGGCTCAATCAGGTCACGTCAAGTATAGCAGGCCAAAATCCCAATGGCAAGGGAGTCAGTAAAAAGTATCCAGACGTGATAGCCAGACACTACAACACACCACAACGCAAGGATAAGCATCATCGCATCATAAGCAAACTGGAGAACAGTAAGGAATTATCAGGAGACATGGAGAGATTTCAGGAGGCAGGAGGGCAGAGGAGGCGCTATGCCGGGGAGGGGCGGAGATCGGATGTTTCAGGACTTAAGGCGGCTGGATCAGACAGTATCCGGGAGAGTAGGAGGAGGATCAGACATTTTCAGGACTCACACGACGTAGGGGCGCTTTTCAGTACGGTGTCAGGATGCGGGACAATGCACAACAGAAATCAGGACACGATGTTGGGCCAACATCATATCTTGGTTAACAGTTAACGTTTAGGTGTCCAGTGCGTCAGATGCACAGGACGTACAAGACGTAAGTAATCGTTTTTGCTGATGGAAGACCAGAGTAGGTGGTCCTCCCCTTGACTCGTAATCCCCTGGACATGGGAGTTCCTGGCTTTGAGCTTGTATGGGCATGTAAGGATAACATACTGAGAGTTTCAGGTTCCAGCTCACAGAGCAGGCAGGTAGTTGGGATGTCATGGTCCAACTAGGAGGTGTGGGCCACCAGAAAGCTCTTTTCTGAAGACATCTGGTCTATCCAACCTGTCGGGAACTGCCCCCGGCCCACAAACAGTTAAGGGGATAGTAACAATGATTAAGCATAGTGAGGAGACAGTAACAGCGAGTAAGCATAGTGAGAAGACAGTAGGTGTTTTAAGTCTATGTGTGGAGGGGGAGTTATTCACAGGCCGTTTTAAGGCTAAGAATGGAGGAATCCACACGAGCCATCGGTGGGTGGTGAGCTGGTAGAAGGCACTTGGAGGTGGAGGGGACTTTATTTAGGTGGCCTATGAAGTTGGCCACCCTTTGGGCTATTAGATCTAGGGACAGGTGTTTATACCCTGGAGGCAAAGGTTCAAGGGTCTTCTAATTTAGAGTCAGGTACCCTGGGGTGAGTGTAACGAGACTCCAGCGAATACTATTACAAGTAGCCAAACCTATACTCATACTAGAGTCAAGAGACAACCGCAGTAAAAATGGCATGTTATGGGGTCCTGTTCCTAAATCAGTGTGTGTGACAGGCAATGATACTTCTCTTCTAATATCTATTGATATTATCTCTTAATACTTATAGTGTGCATTTACACTATTACTTTCTCTTGTGACACTTAGTAGTCGTAGAGGCGTTCCTCTTCTACTAAGTTCATGTAACTATCGTGAGATTGATAGAATAAAGCAAATTTGTTCTTAAAATAACAAGTAGGAAAATAACTTAGATGGTTGCGTGAAGAACTAACTAACTCGCCCTTTTTCTTTTTTTTTTTTTTTTTTTTTTTTTTTATCTCATATATTCACTGTTAAAGGTACAGGAACCTGCATGCAGCGCTGGCTATGGCAAAAACAAAACCTGTAAACACGCACGTTCCTCCTCCATCTGAGGCAAAAACCAAGAACCCCAAGCCCCTCTGGTATGGAGCCAACCGCACATCTCGCCCTAAATCAAGCCCCCCCTACAGCCCAGACGAACCAAGCCCTAAAAGAAACCCAGAACAAGGAAAGCAGGAAGCCCAAGGAAAAATCCCCCTGGATATCTCACCACAAAAGAAACCAAACTCATACCCACCAGACCAAGCCCATAGCACGGCCGGCCTCTAAAAAGCTAACCCTAGATCGGGCCCAAGAAAGGACCAAGTGCACCGATTCATGTCGCGACCCCCACCGTGGGGGAAAACTTGACGAGGGGAGAACCCAACCGACAGGAGACAGCGCAATACCAGCCGGAGGGAAGGAGGCCAGGGCTGGGGCCCCCCAGAGAGAGGTAGCAGTAAGGTGCAAGCTCAAGGGAGCAGTAGGGTGCTAGCCGGGTGGCAGTAGGGTGCCAGCCGAAGAGGTGGAGGTAGCGTACCAGCCGGGAGGCAGTAAAGTGCCAGCTGGGAGAGCAGTAAGGTGCTAGCCGAGGAGCGAGGCAGTAGGGTGCCAGCCGAGGAGGGACGTAGTAGGGTACCAGCCGAACGAACCGAGGAAGGATGAAGGAGGGGTAGACCCAAATGCGGGAACAACTATCGGAAACATGTTCGTGTCTTAACTAGGCGGTCTCCATGAACCCCCAGTGCCCAGAGGTAGAAAACCACCAGTACAGGGTAAAGAGGAGGAGAGAAGCGAATTCGACCGTAGCCTGTTGAGAAAACCAACCACCAACCACCGACCGTGGGACTAACCCGTACCCACCAGCGGGACAAGACCCGGACCCAGCAGAGGGACTGACCCGAACCGACATGAGAAAAGCCGAAAGAATTCATTGTAATCACGTACCGCAAACCGTATTCCCAGGCGTCTGTTGTAGGGAAAAAGGAGGAACCCAACCGTGCTGATGCTAAGCGAGGCTAGAGCAAAAGTGGGGAAGGAGAGGAATCCAGCGACGAGGGCGCCAGAAAAGAGTAAGGAGGGGTCTCATGAGGGTAGACCTCAAGAGCGAAAGTAGGAGAGAAGTTTTGCCGTGGCAAAAAGATAAAAGATGATGGCCTAGTCCCCCCCCGTAGGGGGAGGACCAGACGCGAAAAGTGTTGATGATTCCTTGGTGTTGAGATTTCAATCACCGGAGGTGTAGCGGAGACGGTCGTTGACTAACTAACTCGCCTTCTTTTTTTTTTTTTTTTTTTTTTTTATATCATATATTCATTGTTTTGGTTAAGGTACAAGACCATGCATGCAGCGCTAGCTATGGCAGAAACAAAACCCAAAATCAAACAACTAACAAACAAAATAACAAAGCCAGTTCCTCCGAAGGCATCCAATAACCGGCGCGTCGCCTACTCAGGTCTTATAAAGGAAAACTACTAACTAACTAGTATCATAACGGAAACAAAACCAAACTCGTACAAGCAAGTAAAGAAAATCAAACAGGAAACCTTCCACCACTTAGACCATTTGGCGACCCAGCCAACGACAACCGAGGGGAGGCAGGAAAGGAAGGGGAGGGGGAAAGAGAAGGCTGGTGGGGGGCATAGTGTGCATACATGTCGGGAGGGAAACCAGTCCGAGTGGCAGTGAGGTAGCGTCCAAGGCCTATGAGGGCCGGGATCGAGGTCCATAATGAGGAGTGAGGTCCGATATCCGTTACCTCCTGGAGGTGGTGGGCGCGGGCAGCAGACTTGACTGGGCAGTGGAGGATAGCGTGTTCGAAGGTCTCATTGGCCTCTTCACACCAAGGGCATATGGGAGAAGGGTTATCATCATGCCAGGCTGGGTGGGTGGCCAGGTAGCTCTTGCCATAGCGCATCTGGTGGAGCCGGCCAGAGAGGAAATGGCCCAAGCCCATAAAGGGGTGCGGGCGCATCGAGGCGGGATACAGGTAGTAGGGTGGGGGTGGAGAGAGAAGGCGCCAGGAGGTGAGAAGCTCTTTGCGGCACCTTGCCTTTAGTGAGGCATAGAGGGCTGGGGCCCCAACCGGGGCCAGCTGAAGCAGGGGGAGAAGGTCAGAGTTCGCCGGAGGAAGTGGATCGAGGCGGTTGCCTATCACGAAGTGTACTCGGTGGGCTACTGCGTCTACTGGTAGGTGGCATCGGTTCGGCGGGGAGGGTTGTTTGGTGAACCACCTGAGGGAGGTGTAGTTGGGGCCGGCCCAAGGGTGTCGGCCACGAACGGAGCCAGGGCGCCGGAGGGAGTCTGACGCCCTGAAGGGTGATGTGGTTGGGACCGTACTAACTAACTCGCCCCAAGGACCTCCTTATATAGTCCTTCCCCCAACCCGCTTACAAATCAAACCATAGGCAGTCTGCCTTGCTAGTCTGCCTTGCACAGCCCCCTTGCGCAGCCCCTTGACCTCTGAATAGATCATGTACATAAAACATAACATAAAACGTAACATAAACCTAACGAGTCTGCCTTGTGCATAGCCTCATTGCATAGGCTCATTATGCAGCCCCGTGACTTTTCGAAATAAGTTGCGTGCATGAAACATAACAATAAAAATCCAACAAGTCTGCCTTGCAGTCAACCTCGTTGCATAGCCTCCTCTTATAGTCACATGCCTCTGTATAGGTCATGTGCATTAAAGTAAATTATAACAAAAATCAAACTTATACCAAAGGGAACTCATAAATCAATTTCATAATAAAAGAAACTTACTATATCAGATTAGAATTGTGACATGGGGGTAGACTTAGGTCTACTGAATAGAGGTAGCAGTAGTTAGGTATAGTTCAAGTAATTCAAAAAGCTTACCAAAGAATCCCAAATCCCAAAGTTTTAAAGGCTCCACACTCACTGATAAAATTAGCCTAAAGAAACCGGTTTCATAAAGAGGAAGAAAAGGAAAATCAGAACAGGGTTTATTTTTTCCAAATAAATTTGTAAATAAAAATCCTTTAGGTCCTGTTCGGCATGCCACAAAAATCACGATTTTTCCGCTTTAACGTGATTTTTGATATAATCTAGATTAATTTAAATTGGGCCGTACTCGGCTCGCTACAAAAATTGCAATTTTTTAAAGTTTTATCTCGATTTCTTTTAATTTTTAATTTTTTAAGATTCAAATAGGATGTAGGATAATCAACCTCTACAAAGATAATGTACAATTGAAATACAATAGAATATATACAAATTTATTTCATATATTGTATTTTAAGTCTTCAAATTTATCTCCTTTCCTATATTTCAAGAAATATCAAGAAATAACAAAATGAATACAGCAGTTAAGATATGGAATGATTGGGAAGAAATAAATAATGATTATTAATACTATGAACAAGAGAAGAAGAAAAAGTTATAATAATTATTATTATAATATTATTATGTTATCATATAATACTAGAACATTTTTGAATCCAATAGGTCAAAACACTTTTTGAAATAACTGTTAGGAAATAGGGTAAAATAAGAATATAATAAAATCTTAGTGGTTACCGAGCACTAATATTTTCAGAAAAATTCAATTTTTCCGTTTTAGGACATATCCTATGTTTGACTTTTATCATGATTGATTTAAATTGTTACATGCCGAGCAGGGCCTTAGAAATTGAAAGTTTGTATTTTTGGTGAGAATGTAAAAAAAGTGTTGGGTCAGCCACACTTTCCTATCTCTAAAACCATAAAATAATCTTCTGAGTTTTATAATTTTTATGCTTCCTCGATACTTAGCCTACAACCTAGCAAAAATTACACAAGCGCTTATATTAATTACATGATAATATTATCATAATATAATATAATATTACTATCCTAATATTAGTGAACTGTTCAATATTATAACAATTTTCATACATATATCATACAGATGATCATTCATCCCATTTCTATCAACGAAACTATCTTTCCTCTCAATTTTGAATTTGATACAAATATTTGAAATCATGCCTTGATTTAAAAATGCCAAAGCATCAAGCCGGCGAGTAGGACACTGTAATGTTCCTAGCTTGTGGTAAACTAATAGCGACGGGTGACGATACTTCTCTTCTTAATTCCTATCTTATTTGACATAACAGTTCTTAGATCCATTGATCTACATTATCGCAATTCGTCGGATAACGCCTGTTAAATCCTAACTAAGATAACTTCACCTCACGTAGGATCGTGAGAAATGTGTCGGTTATGCAAAGGTGATAAAGAGCGTAAAGATGTTTTATTCGTAAAGTAATAGGTAAGGAAATTACTTAGAACATTCAATCTAATTTATTTATACTAGTACTGCCGACTCCAGCATACGACCAGTCTCCCCTGCGCCCCAAAAATCACAAACTAAAATACACTACCAGGGGCGCAATCCCGTCCGGCAACCACTCCATCCAAAATCACTACCTAAGGGGCTCACGGGCGCTCATGCCGACCAGCAACATCCCGGATTAACGCGTCTTCCCCTTCCCGCAACCCATCCTCCAACAACAAACCAACACAATCACTCCGCCTCCAACACAATCTCATCAACATACTCAACAAAGGAAACATACAGTCTATCCCAACATCCACGCTTCTTCCGATAGTGCTCCCCCATCCTATTAACCTTTCCAGCAACCCTCCGTTGGTCGCAAAAGGGGCACCGTTCCTGCTCGATAAACCCAAACAGCCCGGCCCACTTGAGTACGACGGCCGTCCGCAAGGGAAGCACCAGATCGTCCCAGTCAAGCCAGTGTCGCCGCCAAAAAAGGTCAAGGCTCGCCGAGAGGCAGCCCGGGTTGTTATCGAAGTGAGCAGAGAAGGAGGGCCGTGTGGAGGTGCCTTGGTAGGTAATCGCCATGTTGCAGCTCGGACACCGTGTAGCGACCGAGTTCGGAAGGAAGAACCACTTGGTGGGAAGATGCTTACTCGGAAGCACGCACTCCCCCCCAGGATGTTTCTTTTCACACCGCAAACAAGTATCAGGCGTCCCTATGCACACTCGCCTTCCGTCCCTCTCCACCGTCAGTGTTCCATCAAACGGATTACCTGCGACCACCAACTCCCCGTCCACCTCCTTAATATGATGGGGGATCCCCAGTCCCAGCCACCCGTGTTCCAACGACCAGTCATTCCATCCCGGGATCGCCAAGTCCTTGAACAAGTCCTCCATAGCCAGCCGTTTCCAACTGTACCATTGGCATGAAGTCCAGTGATGCCTCTCTTCATTCCCTTTACACTCGTCATGTCCGACCAGGCCAGTACCACTGCGAATCCTAGGCAACACGTAGGAATCCATCCTTGTCAGTCCGCGAAGGTGTCTGGGGGCCCTAGGCCCACGAGCATAATATCAATGGCCTTAATTGACTTGCCAAGCCTCCCATTCCTCCTTCCTCAACTCATGGGCCAACGCAGCGTGCCCTATACCAAAGCTGACCCATTCCCACCGGAATAGCTGCAGCGGCAGGCATATACTCTCCTTGGCCTTTCTGTCGACTAGCTCGTTGCCCTGAATGCCCATGTGCCCCGGAACCCAACCAAGGCGTGGACCTACAGCCTCCATCAAAGGCGCCATGACTTCCCACATCTCAGCCGAGTCCCCCTCGGGCAGCATATTCTCAATCAGAAGCAGGGCGGGGACGCAGTCCAAAAACACATGTACCCCTCGTCCCTCACACATACCACTAACCTCCCGCAGGGTACAGACCACGGCAAACAGCTTGCAATCGACGATGCTCCAGGATGGTGGTACCGAACACCCGCCTATCCTAAGCGAGGCCCCCTGTTAGAACACAGCCCAAGCGATACCAGCACCCTCGGCCATCTTGGATCTGTCAGTGTACACCACCAGATCCGATCCGCAACTGAGCTCCTTGACCTCCCCGGCGTGTCCGAGGGCCGTGGCTTTCTTCCCCTTCCCGATCACAACCGTGGGATGGTAGGAAAGCACTTTGTCCGAATGCTGTCGGTGGGCCACCATGCCTTCCTCCTTCCAGTCCAGTCTGATCTGCCCGAATCAGGGATGATCCTCGCAATACCGGTAATTGATGAACCGGCTGTAGCACCTCCGTTGTAGGTTCCTGCCCTGAATAGCGACAGGCGTAACCCCATATTCTGCCAGTAAAACGTTATTAGCTAACTTCATTGAGGTCCGGAACACCGAGCGGAGGCAATCGTTGACGTAGACCTGAATCTGCTTCACATACGACAGGTAGTCGGTTACAAACTCAAGTCCGTAATAAACGGTCGGAAGGCAGGCTGCTTGCACCAAACGGTAAGTCTCCCACGCTCCCAAACCCCCAACACTCTCTGTAACGGGGGCTCCCTCTGGGAAGATGGATCCCGAGGTTGCGACCGCACCGAAGTATTCTTTCAGAAGTAAGATAAAGATAATCAACAGTAGAGTTGAAAAAATAAACGATAAAACTTAATATCGTTAAGCCACAGCTTTACTCAATTAAGTCCTGATCTCGAGAGGTAGTTGATTGCCAGAGTAGAGGAGAACTCGCATATACTTAAGTAGGTTTGGTATGCTGCCAGTTACTCCCCATCACTACTCTGCGTTCGCGAGCACCCAACTCCCGTGGGCTGTCTAGCCAACCTCTACGGGTCGGACCAACGATCCTCCGTAGCGAACTAGACCACTCGATGGTGTTCTAACATCTGCCCGATAGAAGTGTTTTAGCCGCTGCATCTCCAATGCAACCGCAGGAGTAAAAACTCTTCATATCGTGGTCATGCCAGTGGCGAGCTGTCATGCCCGTGCGGATACTATACCAACTATGGAACTCTCTACCCATATACACTTAGTCTTCTGCAAGCATTCGCGGCTCCTGAACATCTATCCGGTTCTACTCATTTCCATATCACTCCGGAAGATAGCCACGTAGCTCCCCCGATAGACCACTCCGGAGGTTGACTACCAATAGGCGCTACCCACAGTCAACCCTGCTAGAAGTAGGTCATATCGTGGCCCCAGACTAGTGTCTTAGAGTCCTTAACGATTCTCCAATACTATTACTCTTTCGGGGCAACGGACTTCGGTTACCTCGCCTACTGGCCTCCGGTAACCTCACATACTACTCTTGACTTCAAAGCAGTATTACTCCGTCAGTTTTGGTCCGTTTTACACGAAACCACCTGGAGGCTATTCTCCAGGTTCTCCTCTTCCCCCTCATATATCCTGCGGACAGCTTCCGGTCGGACGGACGGCGTGAGCGCATACGGTGTTATGGAAGCATCTCCACCTGGAGACTTTTGCTAGACTTACAGCAACTCTTCAGGCTGTAGCCCATGACGCCAGGGACTTATAACGGGGCCGGAGGGGGGTGTTAGCAACCACACCTCCAAGTTACAGCTTGTTCGGAGCTCAACTGGTTGTGCGGGAGTGATCCGCACAACCTGAGAATCGAACACCCTATGTAGTTTCGCGTGACAAACAATCTAGTAACTTCCCCCGAAGTCCTGCGTAACAAGTTACTTTCAAGGTAGGGTAACTTGACTCCATAGCAGGGTAACCCGTGGCCCAAGGCAGGGTAACCCTAGTCCGAAGGTAGGGTAACTTTACCTGGACTCTCCGTCGAGTAATTCAGGGTAACTCCCAAATTGACTACTTGGGTTACCCTACAGAGTAGGGTAACCCCCAACCATTACTAGGACCTATGTACCTTTGGTATGGCCTAGCATGCCCGACTGAGGTACCTAACCACCGGTACCTCCACCCGGTAGACCTAAGTCTACCGCCAGCCCTACCGCGGTAGTCTCTTGACTCCGGTATGGGTGTAGGTTTGGCTACTTGTAATAGTACTCAGTGGAGTCTCGTTACACTCCCAAACCTCCTTCCCAGCGCCGCAATCCTCCTCCTCACCCCCAACCCCCTATCCAACCAATAACGTACATGAGAAGAAAAGTTAAGAAATACATTGAACCTATATCCAAGAACCCGTAGGTCCTCAGATGGCAACACCATTTCTCCCAATAGTTCCATTCCTCCCCACGCCCTATCACCAAACCCAATCCACTGCGTCTTCAACACACTAAACCCCATTCCCCTGTCCCGCGCAACACGGTCACAATCGCGCAACAATTTCCCAGCATGGTACCGGGCAGCATCAAAAGAGTCAGCTGCAACCATGATAACCCCGTCATCGACGTATGAGGCCACCAAATGCCGGACACCAGGGGAGTATCGCATCCGCGGTGTGAAAATGTCAGCCACGTATGCGCCGAACAAAAAGGGGGAGAGTGGTGACCCCTGGGGGACCCCCTTGCTAACATGGTACACCCGGGAAACACACCCATTGAACCGGAAGCGAATAGACCAGCAACCTGTCCATCTCCGAACCCATTGACACAGGTTGGGAGGGCATCCCCGCGCCACCAGGAAATCTGACAGGAGGTTGATGTCGATGTTGTCGAACCCTCCCTCTACGTCCATTGACAAGATCAGATGCTTGTATAGCTCATTATGGCGGAGGAATTCCTGAACGACCGCCATGGCATCGTAGACACCCCGCCTCCTGCGGGAGCCAAACTGTGTCCTACCTAGGTCTAGACAAGCGGCCAGCCGGAGCAACACCACCCGCTCCGCCATTTTAGCCGTGGTCGGGAGTAGGTGTATCATGTGCCAGGATTTGACAACATCATACTGTTGCTTGTCGAGCTTTGGTATAAGCACTACCTCAGCCCTATGCCAGTCCGGAATGTCATGTCACCGCCCATAGTCAACGAGGCGTCGCAGTGTCGTGGCATCCCTCCTCTTCCAAAACCTTAGGAAGGGATAGCCGATATCGTCTTCACTGGAGCCCGTGTTTGTGGGAGATCTTGCCAGCGCCGTTTCCATCTCTTGGGCACTGTCCATCTCAATCACACTTTGAGTCCATCGGGCGAGATCACAAGGACCAAGCTGTTGTGCAATCAGATCGCTGATCTGGGAGTGAGTGGTAGCCAAGGAGCCGTCTGACCGCACCGTCAAGGGCAGCGTGCGCTTGGCTTCCAACTTTCTTGCCAGCCTGAAGATGTCGGGGTCCTTGCTTTCCGCCAGTTTGGTCCTAATGTGGTCAAAACGAGCCCTTAACAGGCAAGGCCGGTAGACACACCTCGCCAGCCTAAAGTCCTCCGTCCGCTCCGCCGTGCGCTTGGAGTATCTTTTCAGCCGAGCCACATCCAACCTCATCCTTTCCAACTCAGGTGTCTACCACTCGCACCGGCCTCTGCCAATGGAAGCCCGTGGCAGTGCATCCACCACACTTCTCACTCCTCCCCACAACTGCCCACCATCCACCTCTTTTAGGGTGTCCAGCTCCTTCCCGACCTTTCCCCACACCGCCTTCTTCCAAGCAGGCCTCCTTCTCGTAAGATTGTCAGGCAGGTCCACATGGAGTCGGATAGTCTGGGCGGCATGTTCGCAGCCGACCGCATCAAGGTACTTATGCTGTAGGTACGGTCGTCGGTACAAGCAGAGGTCTATCATTGATATTTCGCGGAATGTCGGCCGGTCAGGCTGAGCCATGTTCAGCAACCGTGGTGCCATCCATTCCCGCAACCATCGTCCGCAATGTTCCTGCCTGGCCATCTCCGCCCGTGGGTCCCAGTCTCGATGTCTGGCATTAAAATCACCAAACGCGATATCCGGTTCCCCAACGTCCTCCAGCCCTGACTGATATTCGGCCTTGGTGTGTGTAGGTGGGATGTAGACGCCCGCGAGCACCCTCTTCTCACCCTTCTCCCAAAACCCAACCTGAGCACAAGCGCCCTTATGCCCAACAACATCAAACAATCCGCACAAATGCGAGCGCACAAACACCTCCACCCCCGATCCAATAACAAAGGAAAACAACTCCCAACCATCAACCTCCACCGGCACATGTTGTCCCCCCGAATCAACCGGAGGTTCCAAAACAAAAAATAAATCAACAAAAGAAAACAAATCAAACGCCAGCGCCCACTTCCTGCCACTCCTCCCCACGTTCAATGCTATCGCCGTGATACACATTAAAAGGGGGCCTCAACAGATCCGCTCGGGCCACTGGGGCCAAAGTCGCTTAAAAAACCCTCAGAATCCTGGGCGAACTACACAGTATCGCCCCTCTTGGGAACGCGTTTCTTCTTTGAAATACCGCGCTTGGGGGAGGGGGAAGGGGGGGGTCGTTCAGGCTCCTTACCCCTAGCCTTGGCAGACTTCTCCCACGGGACAGCCTCCTCTTCCTCATCGCTACTCACCTCCACCTCCCTGGGGGTTGGCGACCGTCCCCTATTTCGGCGTCGCGGCCCCCTTTTCTGCTCAGGCGCCTCATCCTTAGCTAGCCCGGACGAGCTAGTTGTGGTGGCATCAGCTGCCGCCGTGGGCGGCGAGGATACCGGAGTCCTAGAATCAGCTTTTAAGGCTGGGCACCTCTCATACCCTGCAAAGTGGTCGGTCCTATCGCACAACCAACACCTCCTGCGAGTGGGTCTGCATGCTTCACCCACACCCCCAGGGCATCCCAACGCCTTACACATGTGCTCTCGGGACAGATGCTCCCCGTAGCAAAAACGACATCGGGAAGGGAGGGCACAGGTGGCCTGAAAGTGGCCCACCTGCAAACACTTACCACAAACCTTCGCCGTACGGTGCTCAGTAAACACCCTAACATTCCGGGTGCCTCCCCGAAGGAAGATCCTCCCAGCCTCCAAAGCAGCCTTAGCCGCCTCATTCTCTTCCACCACAAAGCGAATACCGCAAGACACGGCGTTGGCCTGTCTCATAGCGTGGATGGACCCCATGATGTCGGGGCGGGACACAGTGACTATGCCGGGGTTACCTAGCTCCAAGTCAGTGCGTAGGCCATCCGAGGCCTGTTCCCCAATCCATCCGTCAACCTTCCAGATGGAACCACGGCCAGTATCGGAAAGAGGAACTCCCGTAACCATGATCTTCACCTTTTTCACATCCTTCTGGAAAACAAATTCCGGGAGTGAAAGCTCCTTTAACAGCGCCAACCGGGCCCTGTCGAGACGGTCCCCAAGTTCAGCAGCAGAGTGTGCCGTGAGGGTAAGGAAGATACACCCAATCTCGTTCCGGATATGCCCAGCCCGAACGTAAGGGCAGATACCCCTAATTTTCGGCGAGTTGGACAAGGTGACATTTATGCGGGCCCGGATGGCCTCAATTGTCACACCTTCTGGCAGGGCCACTTCCTTGCGGGTGGCGAACCGCATTGTGATGTGCCTTCCCCTAGTATCTGGGGTAGGCGAGGACTGGGGTGGAGCCGGCTTTGGTGGTGGCCCCTGCTGACTGGCGCTGCGAGGAGGGCCGTCGCGAGGGATCAAGTCAGGCACCACGTTGTAGATCCTCCTGATGGCGCCTGGCCCTGACGAAAGGGTTTGCACCGTGGGTACTGGGGCGGCAGCAGCTGAGGGTGTAGCCTGTCCGTCAGTAGTAGTCTTTCCCTGAGTCTTGGCGGGGGTCGCCGATGCTTCCTGGCTGGCCTGCGCCACCATCTTCCTTCTCCTTCTGGCAGCACCACTCAGGCGCCTACCTCTCTTTCTCTCCCTCTTCTTTCCATCCCCCTTCTCCTCCACATCCACCCAGCTCACCTTCTTCTCCTCCGTAGCTTTCCCCACCTTCAGGACTACCCCCCCATCAATGGACGAGCTGCCACTGCTGGTGCTGTGAGAGGAGGCCGCCGAAGTGGGCCGAACCGGCGCTGTTTTGCCCTTCAGTGGGATGGCGGGTTTGGGCACGTATGCCATCTTTTTCACCGTATCCACAAAGGATGTCTTAGCAGCCGGAGCTGCCGGAGCAGCGCCCTGGCCCTTGGCAGGGACTTCAGTATACCCCTCTGACGAGGAGCAGGGGATGGGGGTGGTCTCTGAGGACCCAAAAGTTGCAGAGGGGGAGCGATACCGGGGGGCCAGCCTACCTTTCAGGGTGGCAATTTCCTCCTCCTGCCGGCCAACAATTTCCGTCAGGGTCCTAACCGCCCTTTCTAGCCGATGAAACCTTCGGCCAACCCACATGATGGGGACCGTTTCCACAACTTCCCCTTCCATCCAGGTCTGGACATCATCAACTGTGTCGTCCTCACCCGATCCTTCCACACTGGGGGTGGGTGACAAGTGGGGCTGGGTGTTTCCAGACCGGATGTCCTCGAGGCCCTCCAACATGGACCCCACAATACTACCAGACCTTGAAGCAGGGGAGGGGAACTTACCGGCCACCATCATCTCGTCCACTCCAGCCATGATTAGGTCGGCCCTAGCCATGGCAGCATCAGCATCCTCTGGCTGGGTCTCCGGCAGCGGTTCCTCCAAGGGAGTGCTCATGCTGCGAGGGATGTCTAAAGATCCTTCCAAAATACCCCCAGGCAACGTGGGAGGCAGAGAATTGTAGTCAGGAGGGGACGAGCCAGGGACAGGCGTACTAGGAAGACTGGTGGCATGAATGCTGTCGCCCAAACCGGTCGCTTCCGAGTTCCGTCCTTCCTCCAGGGCCATGGGGGTGTCCCGAACAATCACCTCCGCCGAGGGTACCACTTCCTGGGTGATCAGCAAAGGGGGGGACGAGGGGGGAGAGTCTTCAATAGTGGAAGGAACTAGCACAGGGGGGGCCAGGCGCTTCCGGTGGGTGTCCAGGAGATGGGAAAATTCCTCATCCGGGACAATCTGTTTCTTCCGACCCTCCTCAACATCAATCGCCTTCATGAACCGGGGCTCAAAGAAGGGACTGGGGGCCGGGGCGGCACGCTTGCGCGGGGAGGAGGAGCGGGCACGACGGAGCGTTCCCTTTGCCGGAGGGGCATAGTCCTCATCGGCGGGATCATCCAACTTGAACTTCCCGGTGGTGTAGAGGGCTTTTTCTCCAGAAGACAGCCCAGACAGGAAAGATGGGGTCGAGGCAGTGGAGGCTCGCTTAGCGCGATCCCAGGCCACTATCCTATCGAACGCCACTCGATGGGTGGAGGGAGAGGCAGACCATGAGCTGGCCTCAACCGTGGTAGTGGTCGAGCCTTGCCTCGCCGGTTGGAGGAGGAATGACTCCTGGATGATAACCTGCGAGTCGGTGGGGTGAGAGGGGGTGGGCACGGTCGGTGTGTACACCGAACCATGATCGGAGTTAAACCGATTGAAGAGGCCTGTGGTAGAGGCGTTGTCGAAGCCACAAGTGGCTGGACAACCCTTCCCAAACAGGCAACCCTTCACAAAAGTCTGCACCTCTTTCATCGTGACAAGGGCGGCAGTAGCAACCGAGCCCCACACTAAATCATCCAGCGTCAGGTTCACCGCGTTGGGGCAGGCATGATCATGGGCGAAGGACAGAAAAGCGTAATCCCCACCAGGCGCAGCGTATGACCATGTAGTTGTGGGGATAAGGCCATGGACAGCCTCAGAAACAGGCACGAGAGACAAGGCGAGGCGAGCCGTCTGAAGCGAGGAGGAGGTGTTGGAGTCGAACCGAACCGGGGATGACATCCACGAGGTGGGGACAGAGTCCGAGGAGGAGGAGGCAGACGAAGTCGCCATCCTCACTCAAGCCTGTCTCCAGAGACTACCGGGATCAATCACGGATATCTCCCTCTGGAACACCTTCTCAAGCGAGAACAACTATTCTATCACCTAACCGCCCGACAAACGATGATGAAAACGATATAAACCATTGAAGTTATCGTGAGTAGGTGAAAGTGGGTTGCGTGAGGTTGAAGCTCGCTACCGTGGCGGAGCGAAGATAGAAGTAAGGAAATTACTTAGAACATAGCGTGAAGAGCCTATCTTCCTCAGTCATATCAACCTCCTTATATAGTGCTCTTCCGCCAACCCTAACCCTGATGACTCACAAGTGTGAGCCTCGCAAAAAGCCTTACCAAAGTCATATGACTCAAATGAGTCATACGCGCGAGACCCATGACTCATAATTGAGTCATGTGCGAAACATAACAAATCATAACATAAACAAGTCATATGACTCAAATGAGTCATACGCATGAGACCCATGACTCATAATCGAGTCATGTGTGAAATATAACAAATCATAACATAAACAAGTCATATGACTCAAGCGAGTCATATGCGCAAGACCCATGACTCATAATCGAGTCATGTGCGAAATCCTGTGCTACTTGTCACATCCATGACAATCACCTCCACTTCTTACAGAAGGAATATTCAGAGGCTACAATACCTGGTTAAAGGTCTCTCTCATAGAGGTCCAAGGCTAGGAGTCTCCTTCTATATCCTACAAACGGAACTCATTTTCTCGAGAACTCCCAGATAAAACGATCCCTCGTGCAACCTCGCCTTAGTTATTGACAGCCTTCTGTTCTGCCCCTCGGGGGTGGTTAGATCGCTAGGGTACTGGTTTCAATCGGCCTCCTGCAGCCTCCACTGAGCTAACAACACACACTTCTCTAAATGGCAGGGCCTTGCACAAGGGGCCTTCTCCATAATCAAGAGGTTGTCAGGCCCTGGGAAAGGCCTTTCTCCCCACCTCTGGCACTGCCTAGCAGCCTCCCTCCTAGCACTAATCCTCCTTTACAGGACCGACCTCTTCCTCCCCTTAGAATCGATAACTGACTACCTGGTGGTATTCTGGTATACCGTCTAGCAGTAGATCATTAACTGCTTCAGCGAGACCTCTACAGGCATCCTTACCTGTAAGGTAGCCCTTCCTCCTATCCAATATATCATTGAGTATAGGCAACACCTTGCGGCACTACGACTGTTGTGCCTCCTCCCAAAACGGAATCCTACTTCTGCAAGACTTCATAGTTTCTTTCCAGCCACCTCCAACCTTCATTCCCCTGAGGATCACTGCTGCCTTATGGTTAGCTTCACTGCAGAGTATCGACCCCTGAATTGGAAGATCCTTGAGCCTTCACCCCCAGTACACAAACATCTGCCCATAGATACGATCGCCCACAGGGTTGTCAACCTTGTCGGCCACTTTAGTGGGATCCCTCCCACAGCTGAGCAACTTCTCCCAACTGCTCTCCCACCCAGGGCCCCTGGCGACCGCTCCTTTATCAGCCTCAAGAGGGGTTGCAAACAACTCCTCATTTACATGTGGATCACGCAATATTCTGAACCCTGAGCTCCAAGTACTCACTAACGCTCCCCCCTCATTTCTTTATGAGCTTGGGGAAGTTCAAAGCTGGCCGCATCTATCAAATGAGATCAGGAAAAGCTACCTGGTAGCCCACACCTCCTGCTGGGACCCTAATGCTCTGACTACCTGTCCTCTCTGTGAGCTGGAGCCTGAGACGTTCCACCACGTGGTTCTTGTCTGCCTATCCAAGCTCAAAGCCAGGAACACCCACCTCCAGGGTGTTGAGAGCCTAGAGGAGGACGACCCTCTATGGTCGACAGAAGCCCAGCTACATGGGCTCGTAAAATATATTTCACTTACCGGTACTAGTTTTCCATCCAATATGCCAACTCTAATGGGTGCCCCCTTACCCTCCCCTTCACTCGAGCTGCCCCCTCCTGCTTCTTCTCGTGTTTCTAGTTCATGAGTTGAGTTTCTTCTATTTTGTTATTTGATTTTCCACTCTAGCTTGTCTGCTTCCAAATATTTGTGCTCTAGGCCGTACTGCAATATAGGTTGCTTATAACTCCGGAGAAATAGAATTTGGTTTCTTCTGTTGAAAGGGTTTTTGAGATTAAGGTTTTGTTTACACTATAGCTAGTGCTGCACATGAGTTCTTGTACCTAAACAATTAATACATGACGATAAAAAAAAAAAAAAAAAAAAAAAATTCTATCTAACTCGATTCCAATAGTTTTCATAATGATTTTTTATTATACAGCAAGTTAGTAAAAAAATATTAGCATGCATCTGAAATATGAGTTTATAGTGCCAAGCTGCTGGAGAGTATTTTGAATGTATCTAATACTGTTCAGAGTATCCAGATCTGATACCTATGCATACCCTAAGTAGTTGTTGGGTAACTTCACTCCGAATTGGAATTCTTGGACTTCAATACACCTTTCTGTTCACATAATCATATATATTGATCTTAGTTACCTCCTGTAACTGTAATGATATAGAATTAAAGGTGTCAGAATAATACTGTATATGTTACTGCTATTGGTCTGACTGGATTTTTTCTTCTTTTCTCTTTTTATTATTGTGTGTTTTTTATTGAGGTACAAGAACTTGGGTGCAGTATTAGCTATAGCGTAAATAAAACTTCAATTTCAGAACAAAACAATAAAGAAAATGAAACTAATTTCCCCAGCCTTGTCGAACAAACAATATCACAATACGCTTAAAGCTAAAATATGGGTGAACACTTAAAACTAAATAAAGGAAAATCTTAACAAAGGAAAATAACTAGGTGATATCTACTTCACCAAAGCCAAGTGATAAGATGTAGCTGAGGTACTGGGTGAGTCAGAGAGAGCGAGGTGCAGGAGGCTACATACAAGTGGGTCCTGTATGTGGCTATGTTGAGAGGAACTCCATTGAAGTAGAGGAGATATAGGCAGTAAAGCCACATAACCGGGTATGGGATCACCAGAAGGATTCATCTGAGTGCATTTCTGTGAAAACTAGTAAACTTTACAATCACCACAATTTTGACTCTGTAGTTCTCAGGCTTTAGTATATGATAGAATATCTTATAACTATTGGGAAATATATTCAAATTTAAAATTGGAGGAGAAATAGACCTTCCAGTAGAATTATAAAAATTGTACTACAAACCTTTTTTCCATAGCAAGATAGCCTGTATGAAGATCTATCTACTATTATTGTTTTAAATATTTTCAGGAGTACAATTTGATGTTATTGAAGATTATCTTAAAAGTAGAAATTTTAAAATATTTTACAGACATTATAAAACAATACCAAGCATTGCATTGTAATGAACCTTTGTAGCTATTAAGAGTAAAAACACGATTAGTGAGAGTAGGTATTATGGTTAATATTGACATTTTTTCTTAAGAAATTTGACAATAGAGCAATACTCTGAAATAGTTTGAAAGTAATAGAATATTATTTATTCAAAGTAGTTTTTTCATATAATCTCTTATAAGTGTTCTAGCAAAGAGGCTATGTGGGCATCCTCCTCACTCTAACAACAAGTAAAAGGCAGTTAATAACAGTTAGCTACTATGTAAAACTTGTATTAACGTGTCTTATAATTCCTTTTTTTTTTTAGTCCAAATAATTAAGCCCTACTTGAATATAAAACTCATAGAAATAGAAATTTTCCAGCATAGTATAAAAGAAATAAAAATAAAGATTGATCGCATTATATTCTTATTTATTTTGACTTAGGAATTGTTAAGTTATTTGAATTTGTTTGTAAAAAAACGTTTTTTGTGTTCTCTGAAAAGTCTCCTGGTTGCTATGCAAACTAAAAGTGCCTGTAACTCAAAATATTAAAAAATGTAAGTTTACCACTTTTCACAGAAACGCACCCATCTTTACTTAAATTCTCAACCCTTGGGAGGTGGCAGTCTGTGGTAGTCTTATATGACAGGCAAGTTAGGATAGCATGGTAAAAAGATTCAGGCTTCAATTCATAGTAAGAGTAGAGAGTTGGAGTCCTGGCTTCCTACCAGTATGGGTGGCCAGCCAGGTAGTTTTTCCAAACCTTATTAGGTAAATACAGCTCGCCATGAATTTGCCAAGAACTATGAAAGGGTGAGGAATGAGTGAGAGGTAATATATATATTTAGGAGGGAGGCCTGTATTGGGTGTACTATATATGAAGAAGTACTAGCTACTAGTAACCCTGCTTGAAGGCTGGAAAGGATAGATCCCAGAGGTTGAGAGGGGAAAGAGGGGTTTAGAGGAGAGATTTAGAGGCTGGTAAAACTCAGAAGAGGTAGCTAATGAACTTGATAACTATAGGTTATGGTATTGATTGGAAGATATTTCCAGAGAGGAGGAGAGGGTTCAGGGGTTCTTCAGTTGAGTGGGAGATAACCTGCTGTGAGGTCTGTTATAAGCAGGCAGTGGTGCTCTGGCGACCAATAGCCTGAGGTTGTGGGAAATGCATAGTAGAGGTGTGGTGTAGCCAGGGTCCTTGCAGGTAGTAGATGTACCAAATGAAGGGTAGACAGTACCTAGCAGTGTGTGATAAGATATTGAGTTGGGAAGAGTATAGACTCTCAAGGGAGTATATTGGTACAAGTCTCTTTGAATCAGTTAGTGATCAATCTCTAGACCTGGTGTCCGAAGACTGCAAGGCGATCCAGTACGAAAGACGAAGATGTGAACAGGTCTACTCCGTAGAGCAGCATTGGTAGTAGGAGGGAGATGGCCAGCTTGTGGAAGAAAAAGGGTGCAAGCCCTTTACTTTGACTGGAGAGTCTCAGTAATGGGTGCACTTTCTAAGAAGATAGATTCCTAGGTTGTCACAGTACTGAAGTGTTCTTTTTGAAATAAAGATAAAGATAATCAACAGCAGAGTTGAAAAAAACAAAGTAGTACAATTTAATATAGTTAAGTTACAGCTTTACTCAATTAAGTCCTTATCTTGAGAGGTAGTTGATTGCCAGCCTGAGAGCAGAGGAGAACTCGCATATACTCAAGTAGATTGCGTATGCTGCTAGTTACCCTATATCACTATTCTGCATTCATGGGTACCCAATTCCTGTAGGCTATCTAGTCATTTTCTATAGGTTGGACTAAAGATCCCCTATAGTGAACTAAACTACTTTATAGTTATCTAACATCTGCCTGTTAGAAGTATTTTAACCACTGCATTTTCAATGCAACTACAGGAGTAAAAACTCTTCATATTGTGGACATGTTAGTAGTAAGCTGATATGCTTAGGTGGATACTATGCCAACTATGGAACTCTCTACCCATATACACTTAGTCTTCTATGAGCATTTACAGCTCCGAAACATCTATCTAGTTTTACTCATTTCTATATTATTCTGAAAGATAGATATGTAGCTTCTCCGATAGACTGATGTAGAGATTGACTACCAATAGGAACTACCTACAGTTAACTTTCTTAGAAGTAGGTCTAATCATGACATTAGACTAGTGCCTTAGAGTCCTTAATGATTCTCCAATACTATTATACTTTTAGGGCAACTGACTTCAGTTAACTTACCTACAGGCATCTGGTAATCTCACAGACTACTTTTAACTTCAAAGTGGTATTACTCCATCAGTTTTGGTCCGTTTTGCATGAAACCACAAAGAGGTCATTCTCCAGATAGTTCTTCTCTTCTCACTTATATATCCTGTGGACAGCTTTCCGTTGGACAGACAGCTAGAGTGCATCCAGTGTTATATAGCAGCATCTCTACTTGTAGACTTTTATTAGACTTATATCAACTTTCTAGACAGTAGCCCATGATGCTAGGGACTTATAATGGGGCCAAAGGGGGGTTTTTATTTAGTCACTATACCCCTAAGTTATAGCCTGTTCAGAGCTCAACTAGATGAGTAGGAGTAATCTACACAACCTGAGATTTAAACATCCTATGTAGTTTCATGTGATAAACAATCCAGTAACTTCCTCCAAAGTCCTGCATAATAAGTTACTTTTCAGGTAGGGTAATTTGGCTCCATAGTAGGGTAACCTGTACCCATGTTAGTGTAACTCTAGTCTAAAAATAGTGTAACTCTATCTGAACTCTCTATCAAGCAATTTAGGGTAACTCCTAAATTGACTACTTGGATTACCTTAGAGAGTATGGTTACTACTTGTTCTTACTAGTACTTATATACCTCTAGTAGTACAATTTAGTATGCCTGACTGAAGTACCTAATTAACTGTACCTTCACATAGTAGACTCTTGTCTAACATTCCTACTACGGTAGTCTCTTGATACAGGTATGAGTATACCTGTGGCTACTTGTAATAGTACTCCATGGAGTCTTGTTACAGCCTCCTGACTATAGAGAAGGCACCTTGGGCTAGAGCCAGGCAATTTGAGAAGTACGCATTGTTTGTCCAGTATAGGGAGCAAGGGACAGGCTCAAACCAGTAGCCTAACCACCTTATCAAACCTGAGGGGTAGGAGAAGAGGCCATTGACAACAACTGGGAGGGTTGAGAGGGGGGGACCCTCTGTTATAGGGTATACAAGTAGATAGGTTCCATTTTGGAGATGAAGAAAGCAAATACTGGTCTTCTATATCTCTGAGAGGGCAGTCTTCTAAGGACTATAGGTACTGGATATTTCTGAGGTAGGAGCCTCAAGTGATGGTAACTGCAAAGTTATTGATATAAGAGAGGATTAGTCCTCTGAGAACTGAGTAATAAAGAGAGGGTACATAGAGGATAAATAATAAGTGAGATATTGGTAACCCATGAGGGTGCCCACCTGAATAGGGTTAATGACTTTAGAAGACCCTGGGAATAGTAGATGATGCTGTATCCTTGTGGGGAATGAGCAAACTCATGAATATAGGTACAGGAGCACTCCTTAAAGTGCAATATGTGGCATAGGTCATTGGGGGAGACATTGTTGAAGCTCCTCTTAATATTAAAGAAGAGGGTAGTGACCACTAGTCTAGGGCAGTGAAGTATTAGGACCCTAAGAGCCAAGGTGGCATACATGTTGAAGGTGCTAAGGCCTAGAAGTGAGCCATACTAGTAGTGGTTAAGGAGGTGAAGTGACTCAGTAATAGGTGAGAGGTAGCTGGCTATGACCCATTCCAGTATCTTGAAGACAGTTTTAAGGACTATAATGAGACTCTACAGAGTTCTATTATAAGTAGTCAAACCTGCAGCCACTTGTCATAAGTGTTTGTAATCTGAAACCTGTTTAATAAGTGATGGCACAATGGTGGGACACTGTAGTAGGATTGCAATTCGTGATTGTATGAATAAACAAGTGAACAGTCGACCATAATAAACAATCAACCAACTGATTAACCACATCAGCAAAACATTATCCCACATTTGACGCTTAGGCACTGTGTCCAGACGCATCTCATTCATTGGTTACGCCTCCTGTATCCTATGCATCTGGAGTTGCCTCGCAACCACACCGACGTCTCATTTGTCCTATGTTGCAACCTCCCTTCGCTTGTGTCGTGTACCCTGTATCCTACAGCCCTGACTTCTGAATCACGTCCCGCATATGTTGCCCTAATTTTACCCTCTGGGTGCTCCACTCTCCTGACTATGCCATCCCCATGTCTGGACGCTTTGCCCATGTCGCCCAATATATGAATGTGCTCTGAGCGCCCTAATTCCTGGCGTCATTGTATCTCGTTCTTCAGAACTATGCTTTCATAGTCAAGACTGTGTCTTGCATGCTCACAAACCTCCTTTCCTCCTAGGACAGGTCTAGTATCTCTCCCCCTCCTTTCGCTGTATCCTGATATTGGTGAGTTGTTCTGTTGTCACTATGCAGCCACATTGCCTTTCATCCAAATCTGCCATGCGTCCCGACTACATCCGAGTCTAGTCTGGGGAGTTTCAAACCGTAATCTTGTCTCCAGTCTCGGAAGCCTCTGAGATCTCTACTAGGCCGTCCCATCTCCTCAGTATCCCCGCTCATGATGTTCTTAATATCAGAATCACAAGATGCCTAATTCTCTTAAGAAATCTGTCATCCTATGTACTTTTAATTATTATTGTCCATAATTCTACACTCAGTTTACTATATAATAATTTATATAGTAGTAATACAGAGCCCTCGTGTACAGTGTTATCTCTGTCCAAGTCTATTCTGACGTTCCCTTTCAGCCAGGATAGCGGGGAGATTTGGTCTAGCACTATTGTATGTTGGTACGGTAATGATCTTAAACCAAATCTCAGATTTAATTTTTTTCTTTTTTTTTGTGGAGATGCCGAAAACCTCTACGTGATGTCATGGCCGATGGCAACAAGGGGTCTTGAAGCCACCGTCATTTGTTCGAAAGATTTGTCAATTTCTTTCATTGAACATCTGTAAATCGATTCAACTATTGACAAGCTATCGCTGGTCCATCACAGAGACCAAGTGGGCCGGGCCCACCATGGTACCTATGTCCAGTACTATAAATCTTTGGGTCTCCGGCAGCAGTACCGTGACAAGACTATGCAATTCCGATACGCGTTCCGAGTTAAGTACATTCAATATCTGCACACATGCCAGTTGATAGACCCTGTCTTGGTACCAGAAGTCGTGGAGTTTGAAGAGTATAAGGAGTTGCCCAGGAAGATGTCCCTTCAGTATGCCATACATTTATTCTTCTCCAGCCTGTACCTATACCCAATTATTGCAACTAACTTTGTTTTGGAAGAGCTCAGCCCCGATGCATTATGTGCGGTAGATATTGTAAACATCAATTTCCTAGAATGCGACAAGTGGAATTTCAAGTTGCATTAACTGTGCCACAGAGAGGAGTCGTAGTATTCTGAGGTCTTTGAAAAGGTAACACTCAACAAATAAGCTCTGTTGACTATAAGGGAGCAATTTGACACCCATAGTCTCATTTGAAATACCCAAGACCTTGCAGGGATCTCCAAGGTCGGTAACATCAGAACAATGTCCCTTCAGAGTCCTACGATAAGAGGCCAGTAGACATTCATTACCTATCTTGTCCAAAAGATCAGTGACTTCTGCCAAGATATCAGCTCCTCCACTTCACAGTGAATCTAGATTTAAATGTCTCATGCGGGTTGAGTGGTTTCTGCTATAGTGATTAAGAAACTACCAGGTGGTATTATTATTATTTGAATGTCGTCATCCGTCTTTTATTTGTTCCTTATGAGCCAGCTCACAAAACTATGTAGAGTACTGCAGAATGTTGCCAAACCAGTAGACATGAATCGAGAAGTGACCATTAGATGCATCTTGATGAAGTTGAAATGGGATTTGGCATTGATCAATTCTGTATGTTCATTATTATCTTCCTCTTGCTATCGCTGCTCCATATGGTGTAGCTGGATGGCAGGGAGATTTTGATCAGCAACAGTGTGATGCTGCTTTTTCTCATTACGCTGGTTTCGAATCATTGTCTGTATTCATTTAAAAGTTCTAAACTCCAAGAAGATATCTTTAGTCACGTGGAATCGATTAAGATATTGATCCATATAATCCAGCGTCTCAGGCATGTAGCTTCGGTATTGAGCCATCAGAGTGAAATCTAGTAATGACCCAGCACACGCGAGTGCAATTTTGAAAGATTGCGGTTCCGTGCTATCTGGGATTCTCCATCCTACCATGAGAACTGCCAAAAGACAACATCCCAAGTTCCTCATCTGCTTTTCTTGCTACCCCGTAACCTCATGGTAGCATTTTTTGGGTACATAGAACCCCAAGTACTGTAACGAGACTCCACTGAGTACTATTACAAGTAGCCAAACCTACACCCATACCGGAGTCAAGAGACTACCGCGGTAGGGCTGGCGGTAGACTTAGGTCTACCAGGTGGAGGTACCGGTGGTTAGGTACCTCAGTCGGGCATGCTAGGCCATACCAAAGGTACATAGGTCCTAGTAATGGTTGGGGGTTACCCTACTCTGTAGGGTAACCCAAGTAGTCAATTTGGGAGTTACCCTGAATTACTCGACGGAGAGTCCAGGAAGAGTTACCCTACTCTGTAGGGTAACTCGGGGTGCAGTTACCCTACCTTTGGACTAGAGTTACCCTGCCATGGGCTAAGGGTTACCCTGCTATGGAGCCAAGTTACCCTACCTTGAAAGTAACTTGTTACGCAGGACTTCGGGGGAAGTGACTAGATTGTTTGTCACGCGAAACTACCTAGGGTGTTCGAATCTCAGGTTGTGCGGATCACTCCGGCACAACCAGTTGAGCTCCGAACAAGCTGTAACTTGGAGGTGTGGTGGCTAACACCCCCCTCCGGCCCCGTTATAAGTCCCTGGCGTCATGGGCTACAGCCTGAAGAGTTGCTGTAAGTCTAGCAAAAGTCTCCCGGTGGAGATGCTTCCATAACACCGTATACGTCACTGCCGTCCGTCCGACCGGAAGCTGTCCGCAGGATATATGAGGGGGAAGAGGAGAACCTGGAGAATAGCCTCCAGGTGGTTTCGTGTAAAACGGACCAAAACTGACGGAGTAATACCACTTTGAAGTTAAGAGTAGTATGTGAGGTTACCGGAGGCCAGTAGGCGAGGTAACCGAAGTCCGTTGCCCCGAAAGTGTAATAGTATTGGAGAATCGTTAAGGACTCTAAGACACTAGTCTGAGGTCACGATAAGACTTACTTCTAGGAGGATTGACTGTGGGTAGCGCCTATTGGTAGTCAACCTCCGAAGGGGTCTATCGGGGGAGCTACGTGGCTATCATCCGGAATGATATAGAAATGAGTAGAACCGGATAGATGTTCAGGGGCTGCGAATGCTTGTAGAAGACTAAGTGTATATGGGTAGAGAGTTCCATATTTGGTATAACATCCGCTCGGGCATGTCAGCTCGCCACTGGCATGACCACGATATGAAGAGTTTTTACTCCTGCGGTTGCGTTGGAGATGCAGCGGCTAAAACACTTCTATCGGGCAGATGTTAGAACACCACCGAGTGGTCTAGTTCGCTACGGAGGATCTTTGGTCCGATCCGTAGAGGTTGGCTAGACAGCCCACGGGAGTTGGGTGCTCACGAACGCAGGGTAGTGATGGGGAGTAACTGGCAGCATACCAAACCTACTTAAGTATATGCGAGTTCTCCTCTACTCTGGCAATCAACTACCTCTCGAGATCAGGACTTAATTGAGTAAAGCTGTGGCTTAACGATATTAAGTTTTACCGTTTATTTTTTCAACTCTACTGTTGATTATCTTTATCTTACTTCTGAAAGAATACTTCGGTGCGGTCGCAACCTCGGGATCCATCTTCCCAGAGGGAGCCCCCGTTACAAGTACAGCGGTAAAGATTTCCAGGCATCATCAAATGCATCCAGATGTCTGTGCTTCTTAAGAATCTCTTGAATCCAATCTATCATATGCTTGAATAGTTCAACATAAACCGTATGGAGCAAATCAAGCCAGTGAAGATTGGCGGATGAAACCTGAGGAAAACTATGAAAAATATTTCGTCTGATCTTAACGTGAACAGAATCAAAAGTGCTCTGCATGGTGGCTGAAGTCTGGTCTACTGACCCAGACTGGATTTCTTGTTCCAGCTGCTCATATCTGATATAGTCTCGACTTGGATACCCCCATGGATGTTCAATCCTAACATATCAGGAGGTATCTCACATTGAGGACAGGCATTGGATTTTACTCCATGCAGTGTAATGTTTTCCATATGCTCTGCAACCCACGCTGTCAAAGTAGGGAAACACATCCGTACATTCCTATTAGCACAGTCAATTGGCACACCATTGAGAGAAGCCCCGCACAAGGGCTCAAATAGGAGCTCAAATACACCTTGTAGTATGTCAGCATTAATCTGTCTCTGGAGTTTGTTCCCACAAGAGGACTGTGGCAATTTGGACGGGACAGGTGATAGCATGAGAAGAAGAACTGCCATCATTCTGTGTTTATTACGCTTAGCCAATAGAAGATTTCTGATCGTAATATACACAGGCCACGCCTTCTTATTACCTGAGAAATTGGTGAGGTGCCTCTAATCAGACATTCCAATAGTTAGAAGCACCAGGGCAACAAATGGCAGTGCTTCCTGTTATCCGTTAGCTGTCATATTTGACGAAATGGGAGCGTAAAACTTTGGCATAGTACCTGAATATCCCACCACCAGTCTGCCGTATGCATATCTGCATACTCTGTCTGTCCACCGAGATTGTATACACGTCGCAGTGTATAAACGAAATCATCTTTGAATGCTATCTGTCGAAGGATGTACCGGATATAGTCTAGAAGGTTATGGTAGAAGAAGGGCAAAGTTCTCATGCTATAATGAACTTGACCTTCATGCTATTGTAGATACGGACCATATGGGTCAATTGTCAGTAGAAGCTTCTCAAGTGTATGTACTGAGGTGTACAAAATGTCTTTGGAATTGCCAAGGCCTTTGGAAAATATTCATTAATTCGTGACTTGAATATCTTGCTGTGAATAAACCAAGATGCAAGTTTGAGTTTGTGTACACTAGCAAATAGGACAAATGGGTCCTCATACAGATTTTGCTGCTCTTCCGCAAATCCCATCAGGTATCCAATGGATTCCTCCGAATGAGGATAATACTCTGTGTTCCCAGGTGTCAAAGGCACGTCCACAATCTGGACGGATTATGTGTCAAACCTGTGCGCAATATCATCTCTAGTCGAGTCTAGTTAGCAGTTAATTGGATCGGCGTCTGATTTGTAGTCGGAATCTGGCTGACCGCTATTCCACTTGTGGGGTCGTGAGGTAATTAGCTGGATCCTAGTTATGAAGACTCACTGCCGCATCAGTATACGACATTTGCGACGCAAGAAGGACACTTTGATTGGCATGGGCAGTTCGTATGTGTTTCTCATATGAACATGCAAGTGAGTTTTTGCGGCGACAAAATGCGCATTTGGTAGGCATTGTGGGATGACCAGGTTTTTGAGAAGCTTGGAGCTACGATGAGCAAGCAGAATACTGACTTTTACATGATGGAGTCTGGGGTACAGCCAAGTACAGTCAGTATGAGACACAGCTAATAGCCTATTCAGTTTAGCACATGCGATAAAAGCAGACCTGGGGGCGTAGTAAATGGACCGCAGAATGCTTGGAAGTCTCAACTTTGAATTTCTAAATAATAATGAAAGATTTTCAAGCTGGTAAGAACGTCAGAGACTCGGGCAGCATCTAAACTTAAACCACAAAGACCAAAGGAAGGCCATACCAGGAACAATATTCACAATACCTATTATGCTTACAATACCACCACCCAGAACGAATTACTGGATGGTCTAAATAATAACCACATGCAGTATGTGCACATGCCAATTGTTCCAAAGCGACACAAAGATCCAAAGGGGCACATATAAGTGCTACCAGCTGTTCCTCTTACTGGCGCAATTACTGTGAGGAGCATCGGCCATGAGAAGATCAGCCGGTATAAGACATGGCTTACGTTTGGCCAGGACGACATCGGGAGACAGCTCTATGCAGCATGGAGAAATACTATTAAAGAGCAGATGTTAGCGAGGAATTATAGCAATATCAGTACTTTCCCAGAAGACGATTTCAGAGAGACCTTCCATGGGATGAGGAAATTGCGCCCAGCCTGTGATGCTCTGAAGCCGGCGGCGGCTAACCCCGTGCCGCAGAGGTATCAGATAGAAAAGGCCATCATTGCTCTTATCAAGAACTGTGGCAAGAAGCTGACTGACTCTCTTCTTAAAAACCTTGCTCCTCAATAAGCGCTGGGGATGCCAGTAATTGTCATGGAATAAGTGTTAGTTGAAGAGATCTTGTTGCCGATAGTTGCCGTGACTGTATTGAGTGTTAATGCACAATAAGCTCCTGGGCCGAAAAGTGCTTCATATGCTGAAATTGCAGAAAATTATGCAATCCTCTGGTCTGCACTGACGGACAAGAAACGTCGTGATAGTAAACGTGCTGCCGGAGGTATCTGTTAGGCATATAGGACCTAGTGTAGTTGTAATGTCATATGTCTGACCATAGAGGTCAAGTGACTTGATAAGATGGTTGCGGCAAAGCTATATAGGAATTATAATAATTTCTAATCTATAACTCCCTGACCGCAAACCATATAAGACCACTCGCAATATGTGAATAGCCGACCGTGGGATTTTATATCAATTAGATACAAGACATCTGGCGCTATCATACTACACCAGAAATTATCAGTACCTGTTCAAGATTAGGTGTATGTTGGATGGCTCCAATAGGAGTCCCACTTAGAGGCAGGAGGTCTGAGGGGAACCATACCTGGATTGAAAGACTGGAGATGCATGAGTCTCTCTATGATACTGGCGTGTCGAGAGTCATGCATGCATATATTAATTATGCACCAGTTCCGGACAATGAACTTAGCTAGTTCTTGATCAGAAGGGACGATTGGAACAATAGCCACTCGGACTACATTTACATACTTAGTCCATTCAAGCCTAGAAATCGGAAAGAGATTATTGGGAGATAGGACGCTATCCCCTCAAGACAATTATCTCATCTCAATTAAGGTTGAAGTGGTATAAGAACTTTCAGGCTCAAACGGTGTTCACACATAGTAGAAACTAAAGTTAAAAAGCTTTTCGGTACAAGTTAGTATAGGAATGCTAAGTACCGGTAGATTAGTATAAATAGGTTTAAGGTCTCCAGGTTAGTTAGAGGAATCAAGCAACGGAGAAGAGACCTTAACAATATAATAACTTTATGTTAGGAGTACCCGATTCCGATAGCCTAGGAGTACCCTAGGTAGGGTAACCTTACCCGAGTTCGAGAATCTTAGTCTCCAACACCCCCCTCCGGCCCCCATATAGGGCCCGCGCAGCATCATACACACCCACCTTAGTTGCGTCCTGTGACTATTTGGGCATAGAATTGAAGGTGTCAGAATAACACCGTATACGTTGCTGCCGTCCATCCGACCGAAAGCTGTTTACAGGATATATAAGAGGGGACATCTAGTAAGACCTGAGAAGTGGAACGAAGACAATCGGTCAACTACCCAGGGAGTTACTAGGCTTCAAATATATGACGACTTTGGCATAGGCCGTAAGTAATGGGGCGTTTTTGCACATGGTCGAGATATGAATGTTAGAAGGTACGGGGTAACGAACCAACGCATTCACATCCACCTCCTGATAATTAGAAGTAGTCTAGAGCTCCTGCAGACACTACCAAAGAAGCCAACGAGCTCTAAGGAGTGTTGCAACTATGATATGGGGTGTACCGCTGTTGCAGGAGTTATGACCAACACAACACGAAGGTCCACCCCTCTACATAGAACAACCAGCAGTTGCCGACCGAGGAATTATAAGACTATTCAATAGAATGACCTCTCCTCTACGAAGAGAGAGTCATCGGCATAAATTCCATCGGTTAGTTGTTGAGCTATCACAACTAGAAGTCATTGATTCCGGCACATATGCAAAGGCAACTTCGCATCAAGACTGATCCTCTTGATGACGAAAAGGACTAGTGGAGCCAACATAGTTCAACTTGAGAACTCGGCTGCGGGTCTAAGGACTCTGAGAATCAGTGAATTACTACTGATAACAAGTATGTCTTCCAGATAGGAAAATAGTAATTACCGAAGAGGGTGTGATGGTTTTCAGGGTCTCCCGGTATTTGCACCTTCATGGAGAACTCGATGTTACGCATTAGTTTTGAAGAGGTACATATTTTGTATGTCAGATAGATGTAGTCCGCGAACACTCAGATACGGAATATAAATATTGAAGTGCCTCCCAAGCTCTAGACATCATCAAGCAACGGAGAAGAGACCTTAACAATATAAAATTGTTCTTACAATTCTATTCTACTTTCTTGCACTCTTAGTAGTCATAAACGAAATGAGTTGCTTTGGAGCTTTTCTAGACAAAATCTCCGTCTATATAAACGAATCTCGATTGGCCTACACAACCTTAAGTCTTTACCGGTTGTCTCCGCCTAACACTTTACAATCACGAATCTTTATCTTTTTATTCATGATTACTTTGCGAGTCTTCTAGACAATCTCCGATCAAAGATTCAGGCCCTAGTCCGACCTATAAGACTGATTTCAGCTACCACCTAATAGTATATTGTTAACTCTTTGTCACTAAGACTCGCCAATTTAGTCTTCCCGAGACTAAAACCTTAACTCGCTTAAGAAATCCTCCAATATCATCTAAATGATATTTTTTATCTATATTCTTATTAATACTTATATTCTCGGCTTAACTTATTACGCCAGCAGACAGAGGACGGTGGATACTGTATCCACCTCCGACGACGAAAGTTGTCACACAGATATTGACCACTATGCAGGTTACGAAAGCGACTCCACTCTGGACAATTTTCGCTTTCCTGACCCTCTGTGGAATACCTAGTATCCGGAAGAATAAGTCCCGGAAGATAACCAAGAATCCTCAGAGCCGGAAGATTTCACTCCCCGTCAGCTCCCTACCTCCCTAACGGATGGAAATCAAAGGGCTTGGAACTTAGAGCCAATTGCGCTCATGGCGCCTACCTTTCAACAACTCCTGAACGTACGCCACTCGGACTACGTATATGAGAACAGTTTGACCGGTGAAAGGCTTGCATCGCGGGCCTACCTAAGGCAAAACCCTTTACGAAGATCGGTGTAGTAAGCCCATTGACAACCTTTAACCTCCGAGACTTTGTAAAAATGTCTCTGCCAGGTCCCAACATTCCACACGTTCCGCCAGGTCCGCCTAAAGTCTTGGTCGATACACCTATGACTGATACGTCGGTAATTACGACAAACCGACCTCATTTCTCCAACCCACCTTTCCAAGTACCTTTACTGCTATCTCAATAATCAGGCCGAGGAGGGATCCCTAGGGGTACCTCACCACGATCTACAGATCATGAAGCCAATATGGCAAGATTGGCACCCAGAATAGGGGTTGTCGTGGCTAAATTGGATAAGAACTTGAAACAGTCTACCAATGTAGGAAATATGGCAACGAGAAGTCTATCATCGACAGCACAGGACCACCATGCTAAACTCTTAGCGGTCCAAGAACAGATAGTTAAGGAAGAAGAAATGCGGGAAGCAGATATCGCATTAGATGGCATGCAATGTGCAGGTTTGAAACAAGCTGTGAGAGCACATCTGGCCGAACTAACCCAAGCTATTGCCGAAGGTTTAGCAAGACAGGATGAACAACAACGACGGCATGAACAGGTTACTACTCAACTGCATGAACATATGGAACAACAAGGACAAGAAGCACTCCATCGTGACCAAGTCCTGGAACAAGTCCTAACAGATATCAATGAAAAACGGGCAAAGGAAATTGGTTCTTTATGGGCAGCCATCGCTCGGATAATGTAAGAAGGCCAAAGGCGCGAAGAAAGAATGTCTGCACTTCTCATGACACAACAAAGATTCACCGACGGACATGGCGATTTGTTGGGAATCCTGAAGGAAAAAGTAAAGGAATTAGAAAGGCCGACAACAAATGGTTCTCCCTCACGAAGACAAAGGCATGTGACGGTAGAAAGGTTTGATAGTGAGGCTACTTGAAATAGACAATCGAATAGAAGAGAGAAAGGAAAATGGAAGGAAGGAGATCCGCCCCCTGTTGACACACCATCTGACCCAGATGACCCTGATGATGCTAGCAGTAGGGATGGTAGCAGAGGTGATGGATCAGGGCGAAACCCTTTCAGAAGGTCCCGTGACATGACCTCAGAACAGACTGGGATGGTTAATGTATTGACGGAAGCATTAGCTCAATGCGCTAAACAACCAGCGGATCCCGCACCATTTTTTAAAGGAAAGAAACATCAAGATGTACATGTGTGGTTAACACAATGTATCGATTATTTCGAACGAAATCCCAAGACATAGGAGAAAAATCGGGAAAGAATCATATACACCTTAGGAAGGACAAAAGGTGAAATGGTAGCCCCCTTTATGACCTGGTATCGACTCGCTATGGATGGCTTGCGAGGCAAAGAATAAGAACCTGGCTTGAAAAAATGGTCGAGGTTTGAACATGAAATGATTGAACATTTTGCTCCTATGGAAGCGGCACGACAAGCTATCCGAGACATGGATAGAATCAAGTACGAAGGGTATATTCAAAACTTCATGGGTGCTATGCATAATCTCAAAGTCTGGGGACGTATGACTGGAGCATCTTGGAGAATACAGGTTGAATGGAAGCTCACACCCGACATTATACGCCGTCTATCATATAAAAATTACGACATCGACAAAGAATGGAAAAGGGCGTTAATGAAGTGTGGTATTTATCGGAATCAAGAAGAGATAAGTCAATCCGGGATAAGCCCAAAAAACAGATAAAGGGAGGAGGACCTTCTGAAGAGCTAAAAAGAGAAACAGAATGACCAACCCCAAACAAACGCTTAGGTGGGACACCTGCGATAACCCACTCCAACTGGAAGGAGGCACATGAAGGAATACCTCAATCGGTAGTGGATACTCGAAAGGGAAAAGGTATTTGTACAAGGTGTAGAAAGCAAAACCACAACTACAAAACCTGCTGGGGCAATATTCAAATATCAGCAGCTACTGTTTCACTCCGCCCGATAGGAATGGGAACTAAACGAGCAAAGTCAGCAGATATCATGAACCGACACAAAAAACCACTGCCAAGACACAGAGTCCAGACAGCATACCGAATATGGGAGTTAGGCGAAGATGAAGAAATGACTTAAAGTTATTATGGCACCAACAGCTACGGTGTTTGGGTAGTCTGGGTCCTTCGGGAACAGGAATCGAAATCGGGAACCCCCTTTGGCCGCGGTGTTGGAAACTACTCGAAAAAATCTATTAAGTATCGTTCTCCCTAAGTCCATAAGACCTTATAAACTTAGAATAGTGGACAGACGTGGACAGTATACTTCCTCCCTAAGAATGACAGGTTGGAAAGCTATGTGCACCCCCAATCCGGATAAACATTCTAAGAAAACATATACAAATGTTGGCAGGAAGCGACACAAAATATTTTTTGAAAGAGGTGGAATTTTCCATAAATTTTTGAAAAAATAATTTCCCTTTTTGGAAATTTTAATTTCCTTTTTGGGAAATAATTCTACCATTGTAATTACTCAGCTCACCCTGGGGGTTAGGGTGAGGAGGACACTAGGTGCCCACACCATGCACCAAACTGCTAGAGGCAGAGTGGCCAGGACCTTAGCCATAGAGCCTCAAGGCCTCCCTACTCCCCCCAGAGTAGTTAAGGATGTAGATGGCATGGAGGACCGCTCCCGACACCTAGAGTCTAAGGAGCAGAAAAGAGTAGGAAGCAAGGCACCTTTTATGGCCAGTTGACCGGTAGCTTAAGGCTAGTTAACCGGAACCTAAGGGTGGAAGAACGGTTGCAAGCGGCAATAATCCCTGCGCGGCAACCAGAAAACCACACCAAAATTTTTCTAAGCGACGCAACTGGACCTCACCTCAGAACTAATAGGCAACCGGATCTCACCTCCGAGATGACCACATCTTACCTCAGACTAGGTGGTAAGCGGAGCCACACATGGAAAAAAAAAAAAATTTGAAAAAGGAAAATTTTGGCATCCATCCAGAAAACTGGTCGCGCACAAAAGTGTATTGGTGAAACGCCAAAGGCTATGTATTATTCCTATCTTTATTAAAACCCTAACAAAAGATAGTTTGTCTGAAGAGACCTAAATGGTCGAAACTATGCGGGCATAGTAACAAACACCGTAGTCACACTATGCCTAAAGGAAAAAACGATGATGAACGGGGTAAGCCCCGAAGGTGCAAATTATATTCGCCGCTACCTAAACGATATACCTGCCCTGAAGGCAGTGCGAAACTTTTTATCCATTGCAAAAGACAAAAAATCACGGTCCTTTTAGACTCGGGGTCTAATGTCTTCGTCATGAACCAACAATTAGTTCAACAACATCGATTACCCTTTACCGAAAGGCCAGAAGCTGTAAAAATTTATGGCTTTGACGGTACTGCAGCCCCTTCTGGAGGAAAATTTTATACCTATCCTCTTATGCTGGAAATTGGGTGAAACAAGCACCTCTCTGAAGTAACATGTGAGCTTGCTGAGCTAGGAGTCTATGACATGATTATACCGTTCGGTTTGTAGTAGACAGACCACCCAATATCTAATATTGAAGACCCGGAGAAGTGGTCATTCGACGCAAAATGTTGCGAAAATTGTGTGGAGGAAGATGAGGAGATCGCTGACATGTTTGAATATGACGAGACGGTGGCAATGGATGAAGATGCAGTGAGAATAAGAAGGATTGGCATAAGGCATGATCAAGAGACAGTCGAGTTAACCTCCGTACTACGAGTATATCACGAGTATAGAAAGCTATTTCTGCCACAAACAGTGGTCAAGTTACCACCACACCGAATCTATGATTACAAAATCGAAATAAATAAAGAAAAGGGCAAACCATGGGGACCGGTATACCCTTTATCAGCTAAACAGCTAAAAGCATTACTGGAATACTTGGAAGAGATGTTGGCTCAAGGCAAGATATCCCCAAGTAAATCGCCTTACGGAGCACCCATCCTGTTTGTCCCTAAACCGGATGGAAAAATGCGACTCGTCATGGACTACCGAAACATAAATAAACCTACTATCCTCAACAAACACCCTCTACCGCTAATGTCAGAACTATGAGACCGGGTAGCTGGAGCGAAAATATTTTCCAAACTCAACCTAAAAGATGGCTATCATCTTATCAGAATGAAACAAGGCGATGAGTGGAAAACAGTATTTCAAACTCGATATGGATATTACGAGTATAATGTAATGCCCTTTGGGTTGGTAAACACACCTACGACTTTCCAAAAAATGATGAACGAAGTACTTCAGGAGTTCCTTGATTGAGGAGTGGTCTGATATCTGGAGGATATATTAATTTACTCAGACAATGAGGCTGACCACCTGACGCTAGTCAAGAAAGTTCTAAAACAACTCCAAGAATACCAGCTCACCATATCAGTTAAGAAATCAATATTCCACGTCGAATCGGTCGAATTTTTAGGCTACATAGTAGCGGTAAAAGAAGTGTCCATGAGTAACCGCAAGGTGGAATCAGTCATGGAGTAGATACCACCAAAATCGGTAAAAGAAGTACAAATTTTTATTGGATTTGCTAGTTTCTACTGACAGTTTATTAGAAACTTCTCGGCCATCTGTGGACCAATAACCGAGACGCTAAAGGGAAGTCCAAAGGATTTCAAGTAGGAACTCGAACAAGATGCAGCTTTTGAAGATCTAACGCTTAAATTCATGACAGCTCTAATACTACACCACTTTTTTCCGGATCGAGAGACAGTGGTTGAAACCGACGCAAGCGATTTCGCCTTAGCTTGTGTGCTATCCCAATTTTTAGACAAATGGCTACACCCCGTAGATTTCCACTCGAGGAAGTTGAACTCAGCAGAGCAGAACTACGAGATACACAAGAAAGAGCTTCTGGCAATTCCGGAGGCTTTTAAAGAATGGCGGCATTATTTAATCGGTACTGAAAAACCAATTATAGTATATACAGACCACCAGAATCTGCAGTACTTCCTCACCTTTAAGGTCTTGAGTAGCAGACAGATCCGATGGGTCCAAAAATTGGTTGACTATGACTTTAAAATTGTCTATCACCCGGAAACCAGAGGAGGCAAACCAGATGCACTAAGTCGACGGCCGGAGTACCATTCTGAAGAGGGAACTACGCATCGCGAACAAACAATTTTGAAACCAGAACACTTCGAGACAGAAGGAATCCAGGTTTCATTGATCGCAATTGCTGAGAAAGACAAAATCATAGTAAGGATTGTGATGCTCCAGAATGCTAAGTCTTCTGAAGACCTCAATGCTTGGAACCCTAAGAGCGACATGAGCCAAGATCTACCATCAGACAAGACAGTGATCCAGGCCAGCAGGATGAATCCAAAAGCACAAATGCCCACAAAAGGTTCTAGGATGGCAGCGGGACACGATCTATATGCTATGGACGATGCAATCATACCAAAGATGGGACAACTGTTATTAAAGTTGGGCATTGCAGTCAAGCTACCGGAAGGGACATACAGCAGAATAGCACCTAGGAGCGGTCTTGCAGTTAGAAGTGGAATATCAACAGGAGTTGGAGTTATCGACGCAGATTATAGAGGAGAATTACAAGTCCTCCTATTTAACCATAAGGATCTGGACTGCCAAATATGAGCAAGTGATCAAGTGGCCCAACTCATAGTGGAAAAGATCAATACCACAGATTTCATGGAGATATACCAGCTTGACGACACGGAAAGAGGCAATGCAGGGTTTGGAAGTATCATACAGATACCGCTGTCCGAACCCTAGTTGTCAAGGAACAAGAACCAGTCATAACCTACCTTCAGGCTTCGGCTAGTGACAACGAATGCTGGTATAATCTAGACGACATACCGGAAAAAGTCTTAACGTCTAATGCTATATTGTCAAAGGCAAGTATGAAGACATTTAATCCAGACTTCCTAGCCACAATTCACACAGCCATCAATAAGGACCAAGACTGGAAAGACAAAAGAGAAAATCTAAAGAAATTACAAGATGATGGAAAAACACTTCCAAAGGATTAGGCAATAAACGAGGACCTGCTTTACTACAAACAACGCTTATATGTGGCAAAGGACCAGCCCCTCTATACGAGGATTGCGGAAGCTTACCATGACGCAAAGATAGCTGGACACTTCGGACAAGAAAAAACACTCGAAATAATTATGCGAGATTTTTACTGGAAAGGGCTAGCCGACTGGGTAAACGACTATGTAAGGTCTTGCGACGAGTGCCAACACAATAAGTCACTAAGGCACGCTAAGTACAGACTCCTACAACTATTACAAATGCCATATACCGCTTGGAGCTCCATATTAGTAGACTTTATAACTCAACTACCGGACTCTCAAGGATGTACCCACATCATGGTAGTAGTTAACATGTTCACTAAATTGGCACACTTCCTTGGCCTACAAGAAAGTGGGACAGCTAAAGATGTTGCGAATACATTCATAAGAGAAGTATGGGAGTTACAAGGCTTACCAACCGAAATCATCGCGGATATGGATTCAAAGTTTGCAGGAGAATTCTGGGAATCTTTATGCAAGAACTTGGACATCAAAAGAAGAATGTCAACAGCACATCATCCTCAGACTGATGGACAGATAGAACGAACTAACCAAGTGCTGGAAGATTACCTACGAAGTTTCGTCAACTACGATCAGGATAATTGGTATCAGTTACTACCACTTGCCGAATATGCTTACAATAGTTCGACAACAAATGCTCATGGAATATCTCCTTTCTATGCAAACTATGGTTTTCATCTTCAAACGGAATGGATGAAAGAACGCAAAGTTTAAAACTGCGGTGCCTCACTATACGCGAACTGGATCAAGACAATACAGGAACAAGGTAAGGAATCACTAGAAAAGACTCAAAAAGCTATGTCTAAATACTACGATCAAAAAGCAACTAGACAACCGGACTTTAAGGTCAGGGACAAAGTAATGCTAAATGCAAAAAATATTCGGACACAACGAAAATCGAAAAAACTTAGTCCTGAACTATATGGTCCGTTCCAAATCCTAGAAAAGAAAGGCAATCGAAGCTTCCGACTCGATATATCAGCCAGGTGGAAAATCCACAAAGTATTCCATGTGTCACTACTTGAACCCTATCGCGAATCGGTTTTTAAAGACCAAAGGCAGCCACCTCGTGAACCTGAGGAGGTTGAAGGAGATCTTCAATAGGAAATAGAAAGCATTGTAAGGAGCGAAGTCCGTACCTACAGAAAGAAAATACAAGGCCGATACTGACAGTTAAAGAAACTATGGTATCTGGTAAAATGGCAAGGATGTTCCGAGGATGAAAACACCTGGGAGCCAGCTAAAGGCATGGGAAATGCCGAAGAATTGGTGGAAAAATTCCACAGAAATAATCTGGAAATGCCAGGCAGGGCAGAAGCAGGACGATGAGGAAAAGGTTTTCCTACCATGGCCAAGCAAACGCGGGAGGTTTTTTACCCTGACCTTGTCGGGTCCCGAAAGGATATAATGAAAGGCATTCGGGGTGAAGCCTTAAAGGAGGGAGCTAATGTTAGGCATATAGGACCTAGCATAGTGGTAATGTCATGTGTCTGACCATAGAGGTCAAGTAACTCGATACGATGGTTGCGGCAAAGCTATATAGGAATTATAATAATTTCTAATCTCTAACTCCCTCACTGCAAACCATATAGGACCACTCACAATATGTGAATAGCCGACTGAGGGATTTTCTATCAATTAGATACAAGACATCCGGCGCTATCATACTACACCAGAAATTATCAGTACCCGTTCAAGATTAGGTGTATGTCGGATGGCTCCAATAGGAGTCCCTCTTAGAGGCAGGAGGTCCGAGGAGAACCACACCTGAATTGAAAGACTGGAGATGCATGAGTCTCTCGATGATACTGAAGTGTCAAGACTCATGTATGCATATATTAATTATGCACCAGTTCCTGACAACGAACTTAGCTAGTTCTTGATCAGAAGGGACGATTGGAATGATAGCCATTCAGACTACATTTACATACTTAGTCCATTCAAGCCTAGAGATCGGAAAGAGATCATTAGGAGATAGGACGCTATCCTCTCAAGATAAATATCTTGTCTCAATTACGGTTAAAGTGGTGTACGAACTTTCAGGGTCAAACGGTGTTTGCACTTAGTAGAAACTAAAGTTAAAAAGCTCTTTGGTACAAGTTAGTATAGGAATCCTAAGTACTGGTAGATTAGTATAAATAGGTTTAAGGTCTCCAGGTTTGTTAGAGGAATCAAGTAACGGAGAAGAGACCTTAACAATATAATAAGTTTACAATCACAAATCTTTATCTTTTTATTCCTTATTACTTTACGAGTCTTCCTAGACAATCTCCGATCAAAGATTCAGGCCTTAGTCTGACCGATAAGACTGATTTCGGCTACCGCCTAACAGTGTCGCAGCTATCGAAGAGTGTCCCAATGATACCAGCCTCTATTCTAAACCAACTGTCAAAAATATTTGTAGCGAATCAAGCTCCTCCACAGGTGTCGCAACTGCAAAAGAAGATCTAGATGATACCGACCTCTATTCTGCGCTGACCAACAAGAAAGATCAGGATAGTAAACACACCGCCAGAGGTGTTGCAGCTGTCGAAGATGGTTCTGACAACCGCGACATTACTTCTAGTCCTACTGTCAAAAGGATTCGTGTTGAATCCAGCTCTCTAGAGGTGTTGCAACTGCGGAAGAAGATCTAGATGATTCTGACCTCTATTATGTACCGACCAACAAGAATGTCGCAATGGTAAACATGCCACTGGAGGTGTCACAACTGTTGAAGATGGTCTCAATGACCATGATGTCTATTCTAAACCCACTGTCAAGAATATTCGTATTGAATAGAGCTGCTCCAGAGGTATCCTGACAGCGAAATAATATGATCTAGATGATACTGACCTCTATTCTGCGCTGACCGACAAGAAACGTCAGAATGGTAAATGCACAGCCAGAGGTATTCCAGCCATCGAAGAGGGTCCTCATAACACCGACATCTATGAATTACAACAGAGGGTAAAAGGAGTCCTGTGACAGTTATTATATAGTATACAAACAGGTTAGTTTATTTTCCTATCAGCTGTTGGAATTGAGTCTCCACTTACTAAGAAAATATAGATTGAAAGGTACTACTGGGGCACCCATAGGCAGTATGTATAGTTTGGGTCCAGCAGTCAATCCGCGCTACCAGTTGTTAGGTCTCAGACAGGTGGGCGGTGGAGTCTCCACCTGACAATTGAGTGCTAAATTGGTAACCCCCACACATCTCTGGAATAGGGTTTGGTGAGTTAGATTCATCTGATATTTAAGGATTGTACGCCTTGGTTATGAGATTCATACCTGTCCACCACATGTGCTATATGCTGGGCACCACAGATGAAGGAAGTCAGGCGCTCCACTAGTTGTCTCCACAACTGCTATCCTCATTAGATTACGTCTTCATCCGGGATAGTAAACTGATACGCACATGGCTGCTCTCCAACCAACTGGAGCAGGACCTGTTAGATCTCTTGGTGTATAGTTACCGCGATGAAGGAGACAATCGGCAAGAAACGCCCCCACTGAGGGAGCGCCCCTATTGGGCCGAAGACACCATATTAATAACTATAGTATCTGAACATGGGAAAACTGCCAGTGCAAAAAACACGGAAAGACAGCGCTAAAAAGAACGGAAAGAAAGCACTAGGCTGTGGTAGGCTTAGGGGTACAGGGGGTAACAGGGGGGGTAACAGGGGAAGGCAGGGGGAATGAAAAAATGCGCTGAGTGACCGGCAGGAAAATGGGGAAAAAAAAGGTCAATATGGCAAAAAAAAAAAAAAAAGAAATGTAAGATAAGATAAAATAAGATAAGATATAAAATAAGATAAAAATTTAAGGCCTGTTTGGTTATTAGGAGTACCCGATTCCAATAACCTAGGAATATCCTAAGTTGGGTAACTTTACCTGAGTTTGGAATTCTCAGTCTCCAACACCACCCTACAGCCCCCTTACAGGGCCTGCACGTCATCATATCATACATATCAACCTTAGTTGTATCGTGTAACTACATTGTCACAGAATTATAGATGTTAGAATAATACTGTATATATGGCTGCTGCCCATCCAACCGAAGGCTGTTTACAAGATATATAAGAGGGAACCTCTGGCAAGACCTGGGAAGTGGAACAAAGTCAATCCATCAACTACTCAGGACGTTACTAGGCTTCAAAGTTGTGACATCTATGACATAGGCCATAAGTAATGGGACATTTTTACACAAGGCTATGATGTTGAATGCTAGAGGTTCCAAGTCAACAAATCAATGTATTTATTTCCACTCTTCATATGTTAAGAGAGTCTAGAAATCCTAGAAGGCACTATCCTAAGAGCTAACAGGTTCTAGGAAGTGCTACAACTATGTTAGGAGTAGTTTCACTATTGTGGGAATTATCACTAATATCACTTAATGATCAACTCCTATCACAAAGGACAACCAAGAGCAGCCAACTGTAGAATTATGTATATATTCAATAGAATCGCTTCAAGTTCCCTCCTATAAGGAGAATGTTATCTGAATTTATTCTGTCGGTTAGTTGTTGAGCTATCACAACTAGAAGTCTTTGACTTCGGCACATATGCAAAGGTAACTGTGTATTGAGATTGATTCTCTTGACAACCGAAAGGACTATTAGAGCCAAGATAGTTCGACTTGAGAACTCAGCTACAGGCCTAAGGACTCCAAAGATTGGATAATTACTACTGGAGACAAATATGTCTGCCAGAAAAAAAATGGTAATTACCGAAGAGGGTGTGATAGTTTTCAGAGTCTCCTGGCATTTGCACCTTCATATAGTATGCGATATTACAAGTTATATTTGAAGAGGCGCATATTTTGTATATTAGATAGGTGTAGCCCGTGAATACTCTGATGCAGAATATAAATATCAAAGTACCTCCCAAGCTTTAAACATCATCAAGCAACAGAGAAGAGACCTTAACAATATAATATTATTCTTACGATTCTATCATTCTACTTACTTGCGCTCTTAGTAGTTATAAATAAATAGAGTTGCTTCGGAGTCTTCTTAGACAAATTTCTATCTATATAAATGAATCTCAATTGGCCTAGATAACCCTAAGTCTATACCGGTTGTCTCCGCCTAACATGGGTAATGACCCTTCTGTTCAGTTTGCAACTGTTCCTTACACAAAAATAGTCATCATTTCTGTTCAAAATAGTCTTTTTGGATATGTGAACGGAACAGTGAACCCACTTCCATTTCCGCCAAACAGGCTCTTAATAAGATAAAATAAGAGATATAATATATAGAATAAAATTAATAACTATAGTATCTGTATGCAGGAAAACTGCCAGTACAAAAAAACAAAAAAATTGTTCTAAAAATAACAGAAAAACAGGACTAAGGTAAGAAGAGTTTGAAGAGAGGAAAACTTTGTGAAAAAAAAACAAGAAAAAAAGAAAAACAGAGTAGAAAAAATAGGAAGGAATAAGAATCAGTGGTGAAAACAGGAGTATCGGGAAATATGATATGTAAGGAGAGAAAATATTACTATTCTTGATTAAGATAGAATTACCTTACCTTACTTCTAGGAGGTTACTGTACCTTGGCTATAGGTTGTAGTTACACTGCCTTGACAATTAGTTGTTATTCTATGTTATCTTTAAGATGTTACCCTACCTTCCCAATTGACTAGCATTACAGTTAGAAAATAAATAGTCAATACAAGTTAATCTAATGGAAAGAGGAGGAATTAAATACCTGCTTGATTAAACCCTGCACAATAAAAGTCTGATCAGATGGTTTAAATTAAATATAGCATATTCCCAAGGAACAACTCTATTATATGCTGATTATCCAACAAGGTATATTAATAAACTCAACAAGCCTACTTTAATTATTAGTAAGAAATATTGAATATTAGGATTAGATAGGCTAATAAACTTAACATTAATTATTAGATTTGTATTTGATAAAAAGAAAGGAGTTTGAGTGCCAAGAAAGCTAGATTTTATTATTAGGATAATATACTTTGTTGAACTAAAGGCTGAAAAGTTCTTTTATCTTCAAATAATATTTTATATCAAAAGGTAGGAGCAATATCATTTACCAATCTGAGAACCGCTCTAGGAGAACATATAGTAAGATCAACTTATCAAGAAACTTATATACTCTTAGGACTACCTAAAAATAATAATAAATGGGAGATATGTCTTTTAGAATCAATGTCAATGCATTCAGGACAACAGTTACAAAATCTCTTTACAATTATCATATGTGAATCCAGTCTATTTGATTTACTTAATTTATAGTTATCATACTGAGATTATCTCTCAGATGACTGTAAGTATGTACTAGAATATACATTTAGTATTCTGATTGTGATAGAAAAGCAAATATACTGCTTGAAACTGCATTATCTTCAAGAAATTCTTTCTAATATGAGGAAAGTGTTAGCGGACTTTAGATTATCATTACTTTTATTAAACTTTAACTATAGTCTTTGTAGTCAAAATTTGGAATAAGTTATTAAAAAATCAAATATTATGGAATTATTTACAATTGACTTACTACCTCAAAGATGTGAACTTCAGCTAATTTTAGCTCAGAGACATAGATTTTGTAATAAGTTGACAAGATGCTATTTACTTATACTGGATAGGATAAGATAGTTAACAGATAACCTGTTCTTTCAGAGAGAAGGTAAGAGCTTTGAACTAAAGAAAACTTCAGGAGGTATGTTGAGAAAACTCAAGAAGTAACTGTTCAACTAAGTATATTAAAATACTGTTTGTTGAAGTCTACCTTTTCTATAATGGAATCAGGTGGTCTTAAATACATAAATCTGTTTATATTCAAGTTTATTATAAATAAAACTAATTGAAAATATAAATTGATATGTCTTGGTAAAACAATTGAAGTATCAGAATGATACCTAAAATAAAACATAAAACAAACTAAGTAATAAAATTTAATAATACTTTAAACAAACTTGGTATTAAGCGATACTTAAAACAAAGTATAAAACAAAGTGAATATCAAATGCTACTTCAAATAAACTAAGTATCAAAGTGATGCTTAAAACCAAATATAAAATACAATCCTTAACTAAGTACCAGTATCAGTAACCAATTTCAATAGTTCTAAGATTAGTTGAAATACATGTTAGAGAATTGTTCTTCTTAGGTCATTCTTTTAAGAAAATTGAATTCACATTAAGACCTTTATAATAGAATAAAACTTAAGATTACAGTAATTAAATTTTTACAAAATATTATCTGTGGTAAGTTTTCTTAATATATTTTAATCTGTTATGATAATATTATAATGTCTTATTTTATCAAGATTGTACCAATAACTCTCAAATTTTCCTATTATAGGTATTATAGTGATGGGTTCGTAAGCAGGAACTGTAGTTCTTATTCCTCAAATGTAAATCTCTTCTGCAGCCTTATCAGATATTTCAGTAAATCTAATCCAACTTTAGTTTTCACTAGCAATTCAGTTAGCTTATACTATGACTATGAGCAATGCACTTGGATAATTATTAGGACATATTAGAATTAGTTTATATCAGTAGGTATTTGGATATAGGTAATAGAATGCTGCATTAGCAATAGCAATAAGTAGTAAAAGGGTGAAAGTCTTAAAATTCAATACAGTTTATAAAGGGGAAAATTTGTTAAGAAATATTGTTTATTTAGAGGTTTTTCATATATAAGTTTTTCTATTTGATTTTTCAATATCTCATCTTTCCAATGGGTAGGAATAATATTTTTATATAAGACAATGTTGATTTTGTAGGTTAACCTAAATTCCCTATGAAGGCACTTCCTAAGGAATACTATATATTTTATTATTTTATTATTGCCTTTTATTTTGTATTTACCTTTATATCTTTGCTTTCATATTTATCTTTATCAAATTTGTCTTTATTCATCTTTCTATATGATATCTCTCCATATGCTCTTATTTTTATTTTTATTTTTATTTCTTAAATATTTCTTAAGACTTTGATTTTTCTAATAAGTCATTTTTGTTTTTCACCAGATATCCATTAATTTTGAGTTAACTACAATTTATTAAGTATAGCAATTGTTTAAAACTGAACTCTGTTTACACCCCGTGTGGTAACCACACGGGTGACTACTCGTTGAATATGAGTTGCGAACAAGATCCAACAGCAGGCCAGATTTATACTGGGAGCACCGGGTGAAGCACTTAGACGGATAGTGACAAGAACGATAACGGTACTAGGCCATACAATATGCCTTACACCTCCGTGTTCCACTGTGGACATGTTGTAGAATTAGGTTAGGACTGGTGCGGCGCAAAGTTTTTAAGTGCAGGTGATGTCTCTTGGCGTTAGACTAGGGCATGGCTCGAACACTTAGAGTATTCGTACACTTAGTGAAGATACCCTCAGACCCCATGCGTGCTCCATGATATGTTTTCAATTTCAGTATATGTATTTAGTGCTTTAGATCTATCTACTAGTACACTCAAAAAATTTTCATCTCATTCATTTCCTAGCCATATATACCCGTAGTCTACGAAAGCAGTAGAGTTGTCCTATGACATGCAAAGACGTTGCAAGTGTGTTTCTATGTTCCTGCTCCGTGTTGTTTGTATCAGAAACCTCCACACCCACCTCAGGGGTCTTCTATGATAGCAGTGACGCCTTTCTGACATCTCTCCCACCACAACAGTAATGTCTTCCTGCCTTCTCTCCTCTCAACCACGACCATCTCTCACACTACGACCCCCCCCCCCACGATGACCATAGTAACCTCTTTCCGTCTTCAGCCCAGGGCCCACGTCCACAACGTGCACTGTGATTCCACCCTCCAAGACGACCATATGAACCTTTGTCAGTCTACAGCCCTGGGCCCACGTTCATGACTCACAATGCGACCACCCTCCTCGATGACCATATCAACCTCTCCTTGTGTTCGGCCCTGGGCCCACGTCCACGACTCGCTGTATGATCTACCCCCTCAACAACCATATCAACCTCTCGCTGTCTTCGACCCTGGTGTTAGGAGTACCCAATTCCGATAGCCTAAGAGTACCCAAGGTAGGGTAACTTTACCCAAGCCCGAGAATCTTAGTCTCCCACACCCCCCTCCGGCCCCCTTACAGGGCCCGCACGTCATCATACACATCAACCTTAGTTGCGTCCTGTGACTATATGGTCACAGAATTGAAAATGTCAGAATAATACCGTATACGTCGCTACCGTCCGTCCAACCAAAAGCTATTTGCAGGTTATATAAGAAGGGACCACTAGCGAGACCTGAGAAGTGGAACAAAGTCAATTCGTTAACTACTCGGGGTATTACTAGGCTTCAAATATGTGACATCTTTGATATAGGCCGTAAGTAACAGGACATTTTCGTACAAGGTTGTGATATGAACATTAGAAGGTTCAGAACAAAGAACCAACGCATTCACATCCACCCTCCAATAACTAGAAAAAGTCTAAAGCTTCTGAGAACACTGCCAGAGAAGTCAACGAGCTCCAAGGTGTGTTGCAACTATGATATGGGGTGTACTGCAGTTGTGGGAATTATGACCAACATAATATAAAGGTCCACCCCATCTACATAGAACAACCAGGAGCTGCCAACCAAGGAATTATGAGAGTATTCAATAGAACGACTTCTCCTTTACGAAGAGAGAGTCATCGGAATGAATTCCATTGGTTAGTGGTTGAGTTATCACAACTAGAAGTCATCGACTCCGGCATATATACAAAGGCAGGTTCGTATTAAGACTGATCCTCTTAACAAGGAAAGAGACCATTGGAGCCAACATAGTTCAACTTGAGAACTCAGCTACAGGTCTATGGACTCTAAGGATTGGATAATTACTACTAGTGACAAGTATGTCCTCCAAATAAGAGATAGTAATTACCGAAGAGGGTGTGATTGTTTTCAGCGTCTCCAGGTATTCACACCTTGATGGAGAACTCGACGTTGCATATTAGAATTGAAGAAGGTACATATTTTGTATGTTAGATAGATGTAGTCCACGTACACTCACACGTGGGATATAAATATCGAAGTGCCTCCCAAGCTTTAAACATCATCAAGCAATGGAGAAGAGACCTTCACAATATAATATTGTTCTTACGATTCGATTCTACTTTCTTGCGCTCTTAGTAGTCATAAACGAAACAAGTTGCTTCCGAGCCTCCTTAGACAAATCTCTATCTATAGGAACGAATCACAATTGGCCTAGACAACCTTAAGTCTATACCAGTTGTCTCCGCCTAACACCTGGGCCCACATCTACGACTCAAACGATAACTCTTGCTGATAAACAAATCAATGTCTTTCTGCCTTCTCCCCTCTCAACCACGACCATGACTCAAACAGTTACTCCCGCTGATAAACAAATCAACATCTTTCTGCCTTCTCCCCTCTCAACCATGACCACATCTCTCACTGCAACCCCCCCTACCGACGAACATATCATCCTCTTTCTGTCTTAGGTCCAGGGCCTACGTCCACGACTCACACTGCAACCTCTCCCAAATTGATGACCATATCAACCTGTTGCAGTCTTCCACTCGGGGCCCACATCCACTACTCATACTGCGACCAGCCTCCCCGAGGACCACATCAACCTCTCCCTTTCTTCGGTCAGGGGCCCACGTCCACAACTTGCACTACAACCCTCTCCTGACGAACATATCAATGTTTGTTAGTCTTTGGCTTGGGGCCCACATCTATGGCGCTTACACTAATCACTTTACCGTCGGCGTCGTTCAATTCAGTTGAATGGCGCCCTGAAGGTCTCAGCGACTACCATTGTAAACCCCGAGGTACCATCGATCCAATCCTTGTCTACTGATCATCACTAATACAATTGCAGAAGCCCTGCTGCCCAAGGTCATGAAAGTGCTGCTAAGAGAGGGAAATGCCCTACATCCCAACCTCTAGATAGTGGGTGCAGTAAATGCCGAAGTTTGCACGGGTGAAAAAAACAGGGGATAACCTCCCCCCGTTGAGCCTCCCATCGTGGACTTCTGGTAAGTGAAAATCTTACAATATACGCACCTATTTGACATAGTAAAACTAACTCACTTACTTGAATTAGGGGGTACTATGGCAAAATCACCTACGCCAAGAGCTGGTGTGGGTTCCTAGACCCTCGTACCAACAACGCTCCCAATAGACCATGGCGCGAGTCTGTCTATGGCTTCATAGTATGGTGCTCCTGGGACCTCTACCGGCTGACTGACTCCCAATTAGAGTCGGTAGTTACATTTACCCGCTCCCTTCCGCCTGTCGAAGGCCAGATTAAGCTTTTGCAAAACAAGCACTGGATCAACAACTTAGGAAAATCAAATGTCATCTGAGGATCTTGGTCCCAGATATGGCCAAGAAACTCCAGACAACAAAACGAGCGTCTTTTCGCGGAGTGGGCAATGGTGGTTCCAGAGGAGGGAACTTCGGGTAAGTATCACTGTCTATCTTTTCTCTGTTATCCCTGGACTAATACTTGTTATCAGCACCCAAACCTGATTGGTCCTCCTCGTATTACCTGTGGGCGATACGGGTCCACATGGTTCACTGGATGTGTGTGCTGGTAGACAGCTATCCATTCCTTGTCTACCCCTGGTGTTCCAAAGTCACTGACCAGGGAATTACCCGGGGGGTCATGGAATCACCAAGCATCAAAGAGGTGCTTGGGGTAGTCAGAAGTCAATGTGTGGAGGAGGAAATCGGATGCCCCCAATATCTTCTCGGGGCCACTGGTCAGGACGCATATGCACTCAGCCGTGCTCCCACTAAGCCTTTCCCGCCCAGGGATCACATCTTTTTAAATAAAGATGAAGATGTCTGGGTATCAGTCCTCACCAATAATGGTAAGGACCCTATCAATCTTATAGTCTTGGAGCCATGCTCAGCTGACGGGGAGAACGGAGACTAGACTCCTGAGCTGGCCAGTGGCAAATACCCTTTTTCAACCATGAGGTCTGGGATTGCAGTTGTTTCAGTGGAGATATCGGGGGGGGACAGAGGAGAGAGAGGAGGAGAAAGGAAAGCAGGAGAGGGAGGTGGGGGAGGTGGGGGAGGTGGAGGAGGTGGAGGTAGAGTAAGAAGAAAAGGAGGAGAAAGACTCCTCGGCCTCGTCAGCCCAAGAGACTGAAGTTCCTGTGACGCCTGTCAGCAAGGCAGCAGTTATTATTGACAATGTAACTTTCTTTGCGCATCAAGATTTTTGATAACTCAGTAACTAATCACATAATCAGGAAGTGGAACCAGATATCCCATGCCACTCTCAACCCTGCCACCCTACTCCCCCCGCCTATCTTGCCGCCTGTTGCAATCACGACGAAGTAAGTTACCTAAAATTCCCATATTCAAGAAAACATCGTTACTAATAGCAGATATAGGACAACTAACCAAATGCGTCTGTCCCTGTGAGATCTCACCGCTTAGCTCGCCCCACCTGCTCCACCAGCTTTCTTGTGGCGAATGAGATATGTTCCGCAAAATTCAACTTATCAATAAATGTCCCTTACTAATTGCAGGTATAGGAGGACGAACCGGAGACGTCTGGTATCCCAAGACCCTACCGCCTCGCATACCCCACCTGCCCTACCACTCGTCTTGAGGTCGAGGAGGTCAGTTCCTCAAAATTCAACTTATTAATAAAACTCCGTCACAAATAGCAGATAAAGGAGGACGAATCGAAGATGTCTGACCTCAGGAGACCCCGCTACCTAGCGTGTCTAATCCACCCTACCACCCACCTTGAGGTCGACAAGGTAAGTTTCCTAAAATTCAACTTATCAATAAAGCTCTGCCACTAATAGCAGATATAGGAGGACGAATCAGTGACGTTTAGACTCCCGAGAACCTGCCGCGTAGCACACCACACCCACCCTATCTATCTTGACATTTATGAGGTAAGATTTCTGAAAATCAAGTTATCAAGAAAACTCCATCGGCCCCTAATAGTAGATATAGGATAATAAACCGGATGCGTCTGGTCCATCAAGACCCTACTGCCTACCCTGACCAACCTGCGCTACCACCCTGTTAGGCGGTAGCCGAGATTGATCTTATCGGTCGGACTAGGGCCTGAATCTTATGATCAGAGATTGTCCAGGAAGACTTGTAAAGTAGTACAGAATAAGATAGTAAAGATTCGTAATTGTAAATTTGACGAGATATTTATCTTGAGAGGATAGCGTCCTATCTCCCAATGATCTCTTTACAATCTCTAGGCTTGAATGGACTAAGTATGTAAATGTAGTCCGAATAGCTATTATTTCAATCGTCCCTTCAAATCAAGAACTAGCTAAGTTCGTTGTCAGAAACTGGTGCATACTTAATATATGCTTGCATGAGTCTCGACACGCCAGCATCATAGAAAGGCTCATGCATCTCCAGTCTTCCAATCCAAGTGTGGATCCCCTTGGACCTCCTGCCTCTGACAGGGACTCCTATTAAAGTCGTCCGACATACACCTAATCTTGAATGGGTAATGGTAGTTTCTGAAGTAGTCTGATAGCACCGGATGTCTTTTATCTAATTGATAGAAAATCCCTCGGTCGGCTATTCACTATTGAGAGTGGTCTATATGGTTCGCTGTCAGGGAGTTATGAATTAGAAATTATTATTTTAATTCCTATATAGCTTTGCCGCAACCATCTTTATAGAGTCACTTGACCACTATAGTCACATGCGTGATATTACCACTATGCTAGGTCTTATATGCCTAACATTAGCTCCCTCCTTTTAGGCTTCCTCTCGAACGTCTTGCATTATAGATCCTTTTAGGACCTAATAAGGTCAGAGTAGAAAACCTTCCACGTTTGCTTGGCCACGGTAGTAAAACCTTTTCCTCATCGTCCTACTTCTGCCCTGCCTGGCATTTCCGGATTATCTTTGTGGAATTCTTCCACTAATTCTTCCGCGTTACCTATGCCTTCGGCTGGCTCCTAGGTGTTCTCATCTTTAGAACACCCTTGCCATTTTACCAGATACCATAGCTCTTTAAACTGTCGGTATTGGCCTTGTATTTCCTTTCTGTAAGTACAGACTTCGCTTCTTACAATCTTTTCTATTTCCTATTGAAGATCTCCTTCAACCTCCTCAGGTTCATGAGGTGGCTGCCTTCAGTTTTCAAAAACTGATTCACCATAGGACTCGAGTAGCAATACATGAAATACCGGATTTCTTCCACCAGGCTAATATGTCGAGTCGGAAGCCTCAATTGCCCCCCTCCTCCAGAATTCTAAACGAACTGTATAGTTTAGGGCTAAGTTTCTTTGACTTTTGTCATATATGAATATTTTTTACATTTAGCATTACCTTAACCCCGACCTTAAAGTCTGATTGTCTAGTCGCTTTTTAATCGTAGTATTTAGACATAGCTTCCTGAGTCTTGTCTAATGATTCCTTGACTTGTTCGTGTATCGTCTTGATCCAGTTCGCCTATAGTGAGGCGCTGGGATTTTAGACTTTGGGTTCTTTCATCCATTCTGTTTGTGGATGAAACCTGTAGTTTGCATATAAAGGAGACATTCTGTGAGCGTTTGAGGTTGAGCTATTGTATACATATTCGGCAAGTGATAGCAATTGATGCCAGTCGTCCTAATTGTAGTTAATGAAACTTCGAAGGCAACCTTCCAGCACTTGGTTGGTCCATTCAGTTTGTCTGTTAGTTTGAGAATGATATGCCATCAACATTCTTCTTTTGATGTCCCAGCTCTTGCATAACGATTCCCAGAATTCCTCTGCAAAGCTTGAATCCATATCCGAGATGATTTCTGTTGGTAAACCATGTAGCTTCCATACTTTCCTTACAAAGGTGTTTGCGACATCCTTAACTATTGCGTTTTCTTGTAGACCGAGGAAGTGCGCCATCTTAGTAAACCGGTCAACTACTACCATAATTTGGATGCATCCTTGAGACTCCGGTAGTTGAGTTATGAAATCTACTGATATAGAGCTCCACGCGGTATATGGCATTTATAGCAGTTGTTGTATGAGTCCATACTTAGATTGCCTTGGTGACTTATTGTATTGACACTCGTTATAAGATCTGACATAGTCATTTACCTAGTCACCTAGCCGTTTCCAGTAAAAATCCCGCAAAATTATTTCGAGAGTTTTTTCTTGTCCGAAGTGTCCGGCAATCTTTGCATCATGGCAAGCTTTGGCAATTCTGGTATAGTGGAACTGGTCCTTTGGTACATATACACGTTGCTTGTAATATAGCAGGTCCACGTTTATTGTCCAATCCTTTAGAAGTGTTTTCCCATGATCTCATAATTACTTTAATTGATCTCTCTTATTTCTCCAGTCTTGGTCTCTGTCGATGGCTGCGTGTATTGCGGCTAGGAAGTCTGAATTAAATTTCTTCATACTTGCTTTTGATAATATAACGTTAGACATTAAGACTTTTTTCGGCATGTCGTCTAGATTATACCAGTATTCGTTGTTGTTAACCAAAGCCTGAAGATATGTTATGACTGGTTCTTGTTCCTTCACAACCAGGGTCCGGATAGCAGTATCTGTACTTCCCAGCCCTGCATTGCCTCTTTCTGTGTCGTCAAGCTAGTCAATTTCCATGAGATCTGCAGTATTGATTCTTTCCACTATAAGTTGGGCCTCTCAATCACCTGCTCGTATTTGGCAGTCCAGATCCTTATGGTTAAATAGGAGAACTTGTCATTCCCCTCTATAATCTGCGTCAATGACTCCAGCTCCTGTGGAGATTCCACTTCTAACTGCAAGACCACTCCTAGGTGCTATTCTGCCATATGTTCCTTCCGGTAGCTTGACTGTGATGTCCAACTTTATTAACAGTTGTCCCATCATTGGTATGAGCTCGTCGTCCATAGCATATAGATCGTGTCCCACTGCCATCCTGGAATCTTTTGTCAGCATTCGTACTTTTGGATCCATCCTTCCAACCTGAATTGCTGTCTCGTCTGAAGGTATATCTTGGCTTATGTCACTATTTGGGTTCCAAACATTGAGCTCTTTCTGTATTTCGAAAGACTTGGTGTTTTGGAGCGTCACAATCCTTATTATCATTTTATCATTTTTCACAGTTGTGACTAATGAAACCGGGATTCCTTCCCTCTCGAAGTCTTCCAGTTTCAAAATTGTTTGTTCGCGATGCGTAGCTCCCTCTTCAGAACAGTATTCCTGCCGTCGACTTAGTGTATCTGGTTTCCCACCTCTTGTTCCTGGGTGATAGATAATTTTAAAATTGTAGTCAACCAATTTTTGGCCCCATCAGATCTCTCTGCTACTCAAGACCTTAGAGGTGAGGAAGTACTGCAAATTCTGGTGGTCAGTATATACTATAATTGGTTTTTCAGTACTAATGAAATAATGCCACTATTCTTTAAAGGCTTTCAGAATTGCCAGAAGTTTCTTACTGTGTATCTCGTAGTTCCGCTCTGCTGCGTTCAACTTCCTGGAGTGGAAAGCTGCGGGGTGTAGCCATTTGTCTAAAAATTGGGATAGTATACAACCTAAAGCGAAATCGCTTACATTGGTTTCAACTACCGTCTCTCGATCTGGGAGAAAGTGGTGTAGTATTGGAGCTGTTGTAAATTTAAGCTTTAAATTTTCGAAAGCTGTAACTTGTTCGGGCCCCCACTTGAAATCCTTTGGATTTCATTTCAGTGTTTCCGCTATTGGTCCGCAAATGGCCGAGAAGTTTCTAATAAACCGTAGGTAGAAATTAGCAAATCCAATAAAAATTGGTACTTCTTTTACTGACTACGGTGGTATCTATTCCATGATTGATTCCACCTTGCGGTTGCTCGTAGATACTCCTTTTACCGCTTCTATGTAGCCTAAATATTGAACAGATTTGATGTGGAATATTGATCTCTTTACTGATATGGCCAGTGGGTATTCTTGGAGTTGTTTTAGAACTTCCTTGACTAGTGTTATATGGTTGGCCTTGTTGTCTGAGTAAATTAATATGTCGTCCAGATAGCAGACCACTCCTCGATCAAGAAACTCATGAAGCACTTTGTTTATCATTTTTTGAAATGTCGTAGGTACATTTACCAACCCAAAAGGCATTACGTTATACTCATAATGTCCATAACAAGTTCGAAAAGCCATCTTCCACTCATCGCCTTGTGTTAGGCGGTAACTCAGGTCAATCTTATCGGTCGGACTAGGGCCTGAATCTTTGATCGGAGATTGTCTAGGAAGACTCGTAAAGTAAATAAAGGATAAAAGAATAAAGATTCGTAATTTGTAAACTTATTATATTGTTAAGGTTTCTTCTGCATTGCTTGATTCCTCTAACTAATCCAGAGACCTTAAGCCTATTTATACTAATCTACCGGTACTTAGTATTCCTATACTAACTTGTACCGAGGAGCTTTTGACTTTAGTTTCTACTAAGCGCGAACACCATTTGACCCTGAAAGTCTGTACACCACTTCAACCTTAATTGAGACGAGATATTTATCTTGAGAGGATAGCGTCCTATCTCTCAATGATCTCTTTACAATCTCTAGGCTTGAATGGACTAAGTATGTAAATGTAGTCTGAATGGCTATCATTCCAATCGTCCCTTCTGATCAAGAACTAGCTAAGTTCGTTGTCAAGAACTGGTGCATAAGTAATATATGCTTACATGAGTCTCGACATGCCAGCATCATAGAAAGTCTCATGCATCTCAAGCCTTCCAATCCAAGTGTAATTCCTCTCAAACCTCCTGCCTCTGAGAGGGACTCCTATTGAAGTCGTTTGACATACACGTAATCTTGAATGGGTAATGGTAATTTCTAAAGTAGTCTAATAGCAACGGATATCTTCCATCTAATTGATAGAAAATCCCTCAGTCGGCTATTTACTATAGAGAGTTGTCTATATGATTCACGGTCAGGGAGTTATGAATTAGAAATTATTATTTTAATTCCTATATAGCTTTGCCGCAACCGTCTTTATAGAGTCACTTGACCTCTATGGTCAAATACGTGACATTACCACTATGCTAGGTATGATATGCTTAACACACCTGTTCCAATATTGAGGAGGTAAGTTCTCCGAAATTCAAGTTATGGAGAAAACTCCATAGCTAATAGCAGATATAGAACAATGAACCAAATACATCTGGTCCCTCGATACCCCGCCGCCCCCCCCTATCAGACCACCAGTGCCAACCTCGGCCCCCCCAACTTGTCTGAGCTTGTGAAGGCCTGTTAGGCGGAGACAACCAGTATAGACTTAAGGTTGTCTAAGCCTATCGGGATTCTTTTGTATAGACGGAGATTTGTCTAGGAAGGCTCAGAAGTAACTCTTTTCGTTTATAACTTCTAAGGGTGCAAGAAAGTAGGATAGAATCGTAAGAACAATATTATATTGTTAAGGTCTCTTCTCCATTGCTTGATGATGTCTAAAGCTTAGGAGGCACTTCGATATTTATATTCCGCGTCTGAGTATTCGCAGACTACCTCTATCTAACATACAAAATATGTACTTCTTTAAATCTGATGCGCAATGTCGAGTTCTCCGTAACGGTGCGAACACCAGGAGAACCTGAAAACCACCACACCACCTTCGGTAACAACTATTTCCTGCCTGGAAGACATACTTGTTACCAGTAGTAATTATCCGATCCTCAGAGTCCATAGACCTGTAGCCGAGTTCTCAAGTCGAACTATGTTGGCTCCAATAATCATGCCAAGGTTCCCACCGATTATGTAACCGTGAGCAGTTTCAAAATCTTGTAGCGTGTCTATGACGTGCCTTTCGGCTTAACGTTAGATTTGGCTCAACGTCAGATTTTGTTAAACGGGCAATCGTAAAATACATTTTCTCAACCCAATTGCCTTGAGATTATGCTACATTCGTCTCCGATCTCTTATAGTATGTTTAAGTTCTTGGAAGATAGGCTTCTATTGTTTTTTTCGGTTACGAATTGCTTCCTTTTTTATCCGTTCAAGTTCCTTTTCCGCTTTCTCAATCTTCTTCACAGCATCGTCCTCTTGCTTCTTACAGACAATTGCATGTGCTTCATGTGCATAGAGTGAACCACCCTTCTGCACTGCCCTTCGTGACCTTTGCTGTCGGGTCGCGCGTGCTAACTGTACCGCTTGGGTGTTCTCGAGGTCTTGTGAAAGCTGGGTACCGATATTCGCCTGAGTCAGACTTCCATTGATATATCAATTGAGGTTTTGTTTAAACGTTGGTGACATAGGATCGGCATGTTGGAGGTACACGGCTTGACGCTTAAGGGACCTAACAGTATATGGTGTAGATAGTGTCGCCAGACGACGTGGGAGGGGGGTTATCGTACGCACAGTATTAACTTGTTGAAATTCTTGAAGTCATGATAACACAACTTCTGGACAGTAGGGAATAAGACCAGTCTTCCGGAATGATGAGATGATTGTCGTTGACTTAAATGCTTGAGCTCTGATTTTTGTAATCGCAGATAAGAATTCAATCTTATTAAAATCAGAGCATCCGGTTCTAGTAGCATTTTCTATAGCTTCTGTGTAATAGTACTTAAGTGGTTGGAAGACAACCACATCAAGAGGTTGCAGTAAGTGTGTCGTATGCGGAGGGAGGCAGAATGGAACAATGAGTTTCTCATCACACAATGTGAAAAACTCTCGCGTACAGTGTGATGCATGGCCGTCGAGGAGGAGGAGGCGATATATGCCCACCTGTCTTTTTGCCGAAAACTGATCAAAATAGGAAAGCCACTTTAGAGAAAGGATATCATTAGAGTATCCTGTCTCCGATACTGCTAACAAAACATCATCTTCTAAATCGGTTTTGGTTGTCCAATCTTCCATATGTAAAGATCCAGGAAGAATAAGCATTGAAGGCAGTACATGCCCATTACCGCTTATTACCACGCAAGATGTCACCAGCTCACAGTTCATAGAACTTCCAAGATATGACTGCCGATCAGGATCGAGGGTCACAATCCATTGGTCTATTCCAATGCCTATACGAAAACCAGTTTCGTCGAAGTTATACATATCCGCTTTCTGAATTCCCTTCTCAGCACATATCATCTTGAAGCGTTCATACCAATCAAGTAGATCTTCCGGATTATGTGCATTCTTCCGGTCCTGATCGAGAGTCTTTTAATTTCTGATGTAGAATTCCGGATGCCTTTTAAGAAAGCGATGGGTCTAACAGGGGCTGACTATTGGTGGAGGACGGGGGGGATCATGGAGTATGTGATTCGTTTGCAGGATGCTATTCGCAGCATTCGTAATTGTAGCGAACCGCGGCGAAGTTCCAACTTCGTCTAACCTTTTGAGATACAGGCAAAGAGTCTGTTCCTCAGTCTCTAAAAGCTTTTTGTTTGATGGCTTGTGCTGTGACTTGGCTTGACGTCCTTGCCACCTTGCGCGAAGTCTACTCTCTGGAACATTGAACTCGCGGGCAGCAGCAGCACTGTTAGGTTTTTCACATAAAAGTAACTTTGAACAAGCACTTGAAATTCGGACTTCGATATTGCTATAGGATGCAGACATGTTTTGGTCATACGCGTGGTAAAGATGGTGTTTTGTTTTTTTGAAAATTTCGAAATCTGACGTTGAACCGAATCTGACGTTGAGCCGAAAGGCACATCGAAGACGTGCCACAAGATTTTAAAACTGCTCGCGGTTACATAATCGGTAGGAACCTTGGCACAATTAGTCCTTTCCGTTATCTAGAGGATCAGTCTTAATACGAAGTTGCTTCTGCATATATGCCGGAGTCGATGACTTCTAGTTGTGATAACTCAACAACTAACCGATAGAATTCGTTCCGATGACTCTCTTCTGGTAGAGGAGAGGTCATTCTATTGAACAGTCTCATAATTCCTCGGTTAGCGACTCCTTGTTGTTCTATGTAGAGCGGGTGGTCCTTCGTGTAGTGTTGGTCGTAAATTCCGCAACTGCAGTACACCCTATATCGTAGTTGCAACACTCCTCGGAGCTCTTTGGCTTCTTTGGTAGTGTTTCCAGGAGCTCTAAACTCTTGCTAATTGTTGGAGGGTGGGTGTGAATGCATTGGCTCGTTATCCCGAATCTCCTAACATTCCTATCACGACCTTGTGCGAAAACGTCCCGTTACTTATGGCCTGTACCAAAGATGTCATATCTTTGAAGCCTAGTAACTCCCTGAGTAGTTGACGGATTGACTTCATTCCACGTCCCAGGTCTAGCCATCTTTTTCTTTTTTTTTTTTTTTTTTTCTATCATATATTCATTGTTTAAGGTACAAGAACCTGAATGCAGCGCTAGCTATGGCAAAAACAAAACCTGTAAACACGCGCGTCCCTCCTCCGTCTGAGGCAAAAACCAAGAACCCCAAGCCCCTCTGGTATGGAGCCAACCACACATCTCGCCCCGAGTCAAGCCCCTCCTACAGCCCAGACGAACTAAGCCCCAAAAGAAACCCAAAACAGGAAAAGCAGGAAGTCCAAGGAAAAATCCCCCCGGAAATCTCAGCCCGAAGGCACAAAAGAAAGCCTAACTCATACCCACCGGGTAGTCCTCATAGCACAGCCGGCGGCCAAAAGGCTAATCCTAGATCGGGTCCAAGAGAGGACCTTCCCAGGTCTAGCCATTTTTTTTTCTTTTTTTTTTTTTTTTTGTTACCAATTTTGTAAAGCGAGAGGCTAGTGTATTAACTACTAGCTATTGAGAAAGAAAAAGAAGGAAATAAAAAAGATAATACAAGGAAAAAAATAAGCATTTGAAAAACCTGGAACCCATTGTCCTATCCGTTTCTTCCACTGGCGGAGGCGTTGCGGGGGGTTGCTGCTGCCCTTGTCGCTTGGGATCGTTGGCACCGATATCTCCCAATACAAGGCAGGTCTGGGATGGCTTGCCGTTACGTGCCTGCCGTGGAGGTGCCCAACCTCAGCTGCCCATGTTGAGGCAGGTTCGTGGTCTTACTCGAGTGTCTGCGTCGTTCTTTGGAAACGGTGAGAGAGTGAGATCCGTTCCTCCCGTGAATACTCAATATATGCTTTGTAGGCATCTGAACGCCACCTCCCTAAGGTCTGAATCTCTGTCTCTGAAATGCCGACTTCCATTGCCCATGTTGCAGCTCCCCTGCGGAAGCTGTGCCCATTCCATGACCCTCTTCCTAAACCGGCGCTGATTGCTAGTGCCTGCAGTGTCTGAACGACATGTTCTCTTGTGAAAGGCCTTTGCTCATGCGCTCCTATACAAAATAGGGGCGCGAACTTGGGCCTGTGGGTGTCAATACTTAAAAAGTGTTTCATAGCATGAACGGGGCAGGCGGCATCGTTGCTGGCTGCAATTGTCAGTTGTATTCCTTGTCGGAAGGGGTCAGTCTTGGATGCTGGTAATGTCAGCTCAATATGCTCTTCGCCCTGAAGTTCCCTAATCTGGACACTGTTCTTAGTGAGAAACCATCTGCGGAATAGTGGTCCGCTCTCGATGTCTGTTTGCCGGTACGTAAATTCTCCCACTCTGAGAAACGCGGCAAATGCTAGTGTAAAAGCAGCCGGTGTGACGGCTTCGTTGTAGGTAGTATTTCGCAGGTGGGCTAGTAGACGCAGGAGGTAAGAGCGTGTAAGTGGTGTTCGATCACGGCGCTCGGGTTCGTTATGGTCGCGCTTAATGCCTTGTAGAGTTCTCTCGAGTCGTGGGTCAGAAAACATGCTACACTCGATGCCTAAGTCTAATTGGTAGGACTTCAGGCCAGATAGGTAGAGTTTCATTGTTTTGACCTTAATGGTTCCGGCTAAGGAGCAAAGCCACTCGATCAACCAATTGACTTTGGCCGGAAAGCAAGCTCCATTAGCATGGCGGTAGTTTGAGAGGCTACAGAACATAGTGAACCTGGATCTGGGGGTATCGTAGTTCCTCCGAGTCGACGGTGCTAAGCCACGCCATAGGTAGTAGGCAGCAATTCGTGAGAGGCCAGTTTGCTGTATGTCGCAAACCCATGATCCCGGAGGGTTGAGGTGGGGTACAGTAACTGAGGAGCCAGATTAGTAATTCTATCATAGTCAAAGCGCGAGAGCGCATCTGCTAAACGGTTGTCGTCGGTTGAGATCCATTCGCATTCAATTTCAAGGTCGTATTCTGCGGCGATTAGGAGGCACCGGCGTAATACGCTCATAGTTGCTCCACGCATTGTTCGGTTGGTAATTCCATATACTACGGCTCGATTGTCTATATGCATTATCACCCTACTATGCCGCCAATCCTTTCCCCAATGCAGTAAAGCCTGCTCCACTGCCCGCATTTCCTTTGTATTAATGTGTTCATTATTTCTGGTAATATAGCGGGGCAGTGAGATAGAGAAAGCGCACCCGGGCAGGCGAGTGAGGTTTTCCAGGTCACCTGTAGGTGGTAGGCTACTTTCTTCATTTTCTACACTTTTTACTATTACGTAAAAAGCTCCAAGTCCCTTTGTACCAGACGCGTCAGACCAGAGAGCTACAACCTGGCGTGATTTTTGTTGAATTGACCGCTCGGGCATTCTTTCCAATATACGTTTCCACCATTTGAGGTCCTGGTATGCGTCTTTGGAGATTCGCCGACGGTGGTGATTTCCCTGCCTTCCCTGTGTTGGAAGGTATAGCTGCATATTATATAAGCGGCGGAGAAAGGTTCTTCCAAGAGGAACTACGACCGACACAAAATTGAGGTAGCCCGTTATTCTTTGTAGGTCGAGTAGTGAGAGCGAGGTCATGGCAAGTGCTGCTTCAACCATATTCTGTGCTTTTTCCAGTTTCTTAATCGGCAATCGAATCACCATTCTCACTGTATCGAATTCCACACCTCCAAAGCTTGCTATCGATCCTTCCTCGTTTTTTGCCTCCTTGATTGTCAAGCCGACTAGTTCGCACAACTCTGCGAATTTCATACTATATGATATAGGGTTCTGGCCGCTAGGAAGTATAATGAGAAAATCATCTAAGTAGTGAATAATTGTCGCTCGGAGGTCTGCCTTGGCCAATTCGTTGCTGAGTATCCAATGAAATGCTTCAGCAAAAAGGTTAAAGAGAAATGGGGCCGTCCGAAGTCCAAAGGGGAGAAAACGTTCGCAATAGTACTTATTCTCCCAGTGAAATCCCAGGAGAGCGCTGTCAATTGGTGAGATGGGAATGTGTCGAAAAGCGCTTTCAAAGTCCCGCTTTACTAGTAGGCATCCAGTCTCAAAACTCTGAATTGCTGAAATGGCTTCCTCAATGGTACTGTATGAGAGGCTTGCATAGTCTTCCGGTATACCGCCATTAATCGAGCTGGAGCCACCGTTGTCTGTTGGATAGGATAGGTGGTGTATTCGACGTTTGGAGCCATCAGATTTGTCGGCCAGTCCAAGGGGTGAGGCTCTGAAGTGCTCCGGTAATGATTGGAGGCTGACATAACAATCTAGGCGGTTATTCTCCAGTTCTGTTTTGATATCGGCTGTTACGATTTCTGGGAAATCCTGAGCCGATGTGAGGTTTTGGTGAATTTGCATTGGTGCACGGTATCCCTCGTATCCAATTCGCGCTCCAAACTTGCATATGCCCAGAATAGCTTCTACTACTACTGGTTGGGGGTATGTGCGGAGCAACTGTTGCCATCCTTCGTGTCTTAGCTTGCCCGCTGGCATTGGTATTGCGTGTGGGGTAAAAACGCAGTATGGGAGTATGGTGTTTGGGCGTGGCAGTTGTTCGCTAACACTGTATATTGTGGAGTCATCTAGAGCTTCGACTACGGGTATTGGAGGGGTCTTGAATGTGGAACGGATCACTTGAGTAGTGGTAAGTATGAGAGTATATTATTTTATTTGACCACGGGTAAGGGGAATGCGCAGTATTAATACTGACAAGGGGAAGTGGGACGGGTAGTATGAGCTTCTGAGCAGGGGGGGGGGGCTAACGGCCGGGTTGACGACTAGGGACCAAGGCAGAGTTTGTGTTTGTGTTGCCTCCGAGGGTACACTGTACTGCTTTATGACTATTGCCGCATGCAGTACATCTGTGTAGGTGGCGGCAGTTTACTGTTCTGCATTCCCGGTAATTCCAGTTTCGGCATGCTTGCGGAGCTGACTGGTTTGAGCTTGGCAGGGCCATAAAAGGTCCGCTTGATGAGTATGCGGCTTGGTGGATTGGCCGTCTATCCGGAAGGCTGGGGTATGGATGTGGTGTAAGGTTTGCATTAGGCCGGCTTGGTGGGAAGGGGTACTCGCGAACTGGTAGTTCGAATGTCCGGTGTGAAAGGCCTTGTGGTCGGTTCTGACTCTGGACCCAGGTATTCCGGTGAACTGGGTAGGCAAAGCACTTGGAAGCTATGAGTTCGCTGTCTACCTGACGCCAGTCTTGAGGCAAGTATATGCCCTTTCCACTTGCTACCCGCTTTCGGTGAAACTGGAAATGGTAGCTCTTGACACCATCCCAGGTGTACTTCTCGAGCAGATCGTACAAGTTCATGGTATAAATGAACAGTGCAGTGGCGAGTTCGCCTTGGAGCGCCTGGGGGGCCAGCTTTACCAGAATCCCACTGTAGGCAGCCCAGGCTTTAAAAAAGATACTCATCCGGTACTCGCTTTCTTTCCCGTCGCGTTCCGTCTGTTCGAATTCAACTCCTCCTATACTAATTGTCCTTTGAGACTCTGCTCGCTCTTTCTCGGTAGCCAGGAGCCGGTATATATTCGTTGGCTTGAAGCGGTTTTCTATTATTTGGCACAATGTGCTTCGCTCTACTCCAGGAAATAGGACCTCTACTGACTCCACCGTTGCAGATGCGCTCTCCATACCTGCTGCTGATAAGGGTAGGGTTGGGTTGTACGTACTCGGTTCCCTTGCTATATGAGAGTTACCTTGTGCAAGCTCCCTCTCTGCTTGGAGCTGTGCCAGCTGGCTCTCCAACTCTGTAATCCGGCTGAGTGTGGAATTCGGGATGGGTAGCTGCCTCGCAGGTCCTGGTGGGGGAATATGGGTCTGATCTGGTGTTGCATTGCGAGTGTGACTTTGTGAGTGGAGGCGGAGTAAGATTCGGTCCACAATCTCGTCTTCCTGGGACCGGAGGAGTTCTCGCATATCTTCGAGGCTAACCCCGACATGACTGACTGGTATGCCCTCGGGGCTAGATTCTGGTTCACTTGTTCGTATCGGTGTTTGGGACTGAATATTTGGAATAACCTGGGTTGGGTCGCTAAGAGTGCGTGATCGGGTATCGCTTGAAGAGAGGTTGTCGTATTCGCTTGGCTCTCTTTCGTCACTGTCTGTCGCTTGTCCAGATGTCTGGTCATTTCCTTCCTGGTGTGCCTCCGGATCGGGGGTTTGGCCAAACCGTACGGGGGCTTGGCGGGAGCGTGTATTTTTCCTGATTCCTCCTGAGGTTCCACGTCTGCTGGCGGGTACTTGTCTCTTTCCCCGTCTTGATCCCCTTTGGCTAGGCATTGTTGCTGTTACTGTCTGCTTCGGTGAGGTGGGATGGCTAATCTGGAGAGGCTTGAATGTAGGAACGGTGTGTGCAAGGCTATTTTCTCAATAAACAACAAAGAATGCGAGCTATAGAGAGCTTGGGGATATGGTGTTCAGGAGGTTAGGAGAGGTGCTGGACGTTCTTGGTGTTTAGCAGACGTGTCGTGGTTGTGCTAGGACCCCGCGCGGTCTAGATATCCGGCTATACCTTTTCCCGCTGGACTGCCGGGCCGCTCCTGAATTCCGTAAGGATCATCTCCGTGCTTTTCCCAATTGGCACTGGGTTCTCCCAACCCACCATTATATCATATATTCCTTGTTTTGGTAAGGTACAAGAACTCGCATGCAGCGCTAGCTATGGCAGAAACAAAACCCAAAAAGCACGCATCCCTCCTCCGTCTGAGGCAAAAACCAAGAACCCCAAGCCCCTCTGGTATGGAGCCAACCGCACATCTCACCCCGAATCAAGCCCCCTTTACAACCCAGACGAACTAAGCCCCAAGAGAAACCCAAAACAGGAAATACAGGAAGCCCAAGGAAAAATCCCCCTGGAAATCTCAGCCCGAAGGTACTAAAGAAAGTCCAAAACAATACCCACCAGGCAAGCCCAAAGCAGTAGCCCGCCGCCCGGAGGCTAACCCTAGTCGGGCCCCAAGACAGAGGCAGGTGCACCGATAAATGGCGCGGTCCCCACTCAGGGGAAAAGGTTCGTAGAAGGAGAGTTCCGACCGGCCCGAAACAGTGCAATACTGACCGGAGGAAGGGGCCAGGACTTGGACCCCCAGAGAGATGGTCGGGACGAAGAGACCAAATATAACCCATGTCCCGTAAAATTCAGGCAGCGGTAAGGTGCCAGCTCACGATGGAAGCAGTAGGGTGCCAGCCAGGAGCAGTAGGGTGCTAGCCAAGGAGGGCAGGCAGTAGGATGCGAGCCGACGCCCCGACGTAGAAGAGGAGGGAGGGCCTGAGGCCCAAGGAAAAAACCCACCCGTGATAACCGACCCGTTGCCGCTTTACGGCATCTCTCATGTAGTCCCTTATTCTCTGAGAGATAGTGTAACTTAGTGGAAGCGATCCCACCGGCGGGTAAGGTAGAGGAAGGGCGAGGAGAGGAAGGCAACCGTACGCTTGAACCGAGACGACTAGGAGGGTATGGTCAGTCCTCACCAGAGAACAGACCCCGAAGTTACTAGCCGAGGCGTTCCCCCTCGGGGATCGTGCAAAGTGGGGAGGAGGACGTCCACCACTGCCAGTGCCGACCGGAAACGAAGAGAAAGAAGCCGACCGTGCCAAAGCTAAGCGAGGCCCCCTAAGCGAGACGGGACTACTGGGCGAACCCAGATAACTCCCCCATCAAGCGGACAGGAGCTAGACAAAGCAAAGGTGGGAGAGGGAAACCAAGCCCCTAGGCAAGAGCCATCGAGGGGGCAGAGGGGTGGAGGGGAGGGCCCCCAAGGAGCGGCCACGAAGAGGTAGGGGGCTCACAATAGTTGAACGTGGTGTTGTAAAACTATGTGGCAGGAAAATAGAGGGCGCGGAGCATGTTCCCAGGTCTAGCCAGAGGTTCCCTCTCATATACCCTGCGAACAGCCTTCGGTCGGATGGACGGCAGTGACGTATATGGTGTTATTCTGACACCTTCAATTCTGTGACCATATAGTCACAGGCCGCAACTAAGGTTGATGTGTATGATGACACGTGGGCCTCGTAAGGGGGCCAGAGAGGGGTGTTGGAGACTAAGATTCTCGAACTCAAGTAAAGTTACCCTACCTAGGGTACTCCTAGGTTATCGGAATCGGGTACTCCTAACAAGGCCCAACCCCTTGTGAACCTGATCCAACAACATCCTTGGATCCCCGACTTCCTTACCCTATCTGCACGACAACCTGGACAACTCCATAGAGACGATGGGGCCTGCAATACCGACCTGGTCAATTCCCTTGAGAGTTATGACCAGTGTCCCAAATCACCCGTCACATAAGATCCTTCTACAGCGACTTTCCTACCAGCCCCCACAACCCCTGTGTCTGCGGCTGTTCGTCTATCATCTGCAACCCCCCATCAGCGATTGTCCCACCAGTTCTCTCAACTCTTATATCTGCAACAGTTCGTCCATGCTCCGCAACTCTACTGCCAGCGATTGTCCCACTAGCTCCTACATCTCTTACGACTACAATGGTTCGTCAGGCTCATGCAACGTCTACGCCAGCGATTATCCCATTGGCTCTAAGGGCACCTCCATCTGCAACTGTTCTGGCCGATCCCATGACTCCCACAACCCATGCTTCGGCGGCACCAGTGTCTCCTGATTCCTCCACGACTATCCCGCAAGACACCCAAGCGTTACCGAGGCTCCACCGTAGCAGCAGACGCGTACCTAATATAACCTGACTTTACTTTTTTTCTGGTGTTTAGAAGACTTCTCTTTACTTTTGCGCTTTGTCAGATTTTCCCCTTTTTTACCAGCGTTTAGATGTCTTTCCCTTTGCATTTACTATGTAAACCATGTTTGTTCCCTTCTTTTTACTAGCATTTGAATGTCTTTCTGTTACTTTTACTTTAAAATTTACAATTGTTCGTCATCTAGTTTTGCTGGATCTCCCTACTAGTACTACACTATGTCTCTCCTTTGATATCATTTTTTTGTCTTGTTTTTCCTTTGGAATCTGTATTGTTTCTTTATTAGAATTTCTGGAATGTTAGCCAGTTCATAATACTGGTATTAATGTTACCATTGGATGCCCTTACATCGTACTCCTACAGTAGCTGTTTCAACCTCTCATGCTTAGTCTGATAATAGTAATAGCCTTAGTTCCCCTTGCATTAGCGTTGAGTACTAGCATCTATCAAACTGGCTCATCTTACATTCCTAGTCTATAAATGGTCTGGCGCCCCCTGGATGACATAGCAATTGGATAGCTCCACCCAAATTATGACACCTGTTCGATGTCCTGAGATGAGATTAACTACTACTACGCATTATTTGGCGTAGCATATGGCTGGCCAGCAATATTTGTCACTAACGAGCACTGCTCATAGCTAGATTTTACCATGCTATCAAATTTAGATACAACTGGGTTTAGTCTAGCACAAAATTCGCACCCGGCTCCCAGAGGCTTGGATACCTGACATTTGAAAATGTAAATCTATCCGTAAATTCAAGTCATGAACTTGAAAATACTACTTTAACGTTCAAATTGGAAAACTGGACTTCATTTATAAGAAGACATGGCTACAGCTATGAGTCCTTTATTATCTTCAATTCTCAAAAGCTTGAATCTTCTCGCATGCGAAATTTATGAATATTCGTTTAGCGAACGTGGTGTAGAAAACGTACCAGCTATCTTGGTACAAGAAATACATTTAATCCAATCCTGAGTGATAGTTCGTGATTCCACAAATACAAATACTGGCTATACTAATATGTCTTACCATATAAGATCCCATACATCGTATTTGACACCATAAAATCAAACAAACACTTCATCCATAACAGACTCAACCTTCACACTACTTACTTGCATCTGAAATCCTTACTTACTTGACATTAACTGACCAGTTACAGGATGGACAAGTAAAATCAAACAATTATACGGAGTCAGCCAACCTCCTGAGTAGGCATTTTAAATGGACGTAAACATGAGGTTGGATCAAACACTTTGGGATCAGGGAACTCGATGTCAGCGACACAACAATACGAGTCCGTTAGTTCCCATACCACACTTTCGAATACAGAGCTCCTACACTGTAATCTATCTCCGCTACCAATATTAAGCACACAGCTAGGAAGACCACCAAAGTATACATGGAGGAGTGCAACACAGACCACAGCATATAACGCACAAGTGACAGAACTGGAAGGACAAGAGGATACGGAACTGGTCCGTCTAAGTGATGGTACTAGTGACGAGTACCAAAGCTCACATGAATTTGATGAGGGAGAATCAGACACAGAACCCTACTCTGAAGAGATTGATATTGCAGATATCAATTCATTGAAATGGCCTGGTTTATCCCAAGCTACCAGCCAAGCATGATATCATCGCTCAACAGTCCGGATTTCCACTATTCCTATATCACAGCCGACTAATCCGGCATAGCGGACGCCCGCCACGCGTCCTTAAATAATTCGGAGCAGAACGTATGGTCTCCCAACATTTGTGTTATTGAGCATACCAAGGTTGTCATCACTACACGGTAGCAGCAGTACTCCTGCAGCTGATATCAGGAGCTCTAGTCCAGCTGGTGACACAAGCATACAGTTGGGTGACAGCTGGATTGGAGCTCATTCTTGACGGAATCTAGTAACCGGTGCAGAGTGAGCTATATTGGAGTTCGCGAAGTTCCTCATACTGCAGTAGTACACTCTCTTCAATCATCTACTTCCCAACCCAGTTTCTTTGACAGGCCAGGTTCTGAAGATCTGGGCTGCTACTCTTGAGAGGAGTATAGATAGTGAACACGCAAGACCTTCAGAGTAGTGCATAAATTTAGTAAGTCAACTCGGTTGGGCTTGACATGACACGATGCAGTATATGGTACTAAAGTAAACAGGTAAGGTAAAAGGATTCCCGGATATGGTCACAGTTTGTATATCATATAAAAAACAACATTGTAAAGTTATACGAACTGCCGGAAGATCCCAGTGCGACCACATGTAGAGTGAATTATCTGCTCGAACAGGACAGGTTCATACATGACTCAAGAGGGTACGAGGTTCATTGGACATGTACAGCTACTGCAGAGTGACCACTAACTATCGTAATTAAGCTCAATGCAGAATCTGACACTGCAATTCGCTGCGGTGCAGATTCCAGATGTGATCTATAATAAGTACTTCACTTGTAAGAAAATGTGCAGTATCGTCGATCCCGACCTTTTGGGGGGCATTAATGGAACTATGATCTGCTTGATATGTGCCATAATTTGTTACATACCACATGCATGGAAAATAGGAATATATCAACACCCAAGAAACTTCAAGCCAAAGGCAGCGGGAGGTAAGAGTCCGCTAATCTTCTAATATTTGATGCGACCAAGCTGCTAACTTGTCGCTGAATACACACGACCTTTTCGCATGGCAGAAGACGACATGAGCCAACTGCCCGCCATGGATCCAGGAAAGAATTCTGGGAAGTATACACGGGGCAATAAAGAATAGGGTTGAGCAGGTATACTGGTTGCAACAAGAGCGGTGCAAAGGATATGATGACGATTGGGAGGCAATCGGTGCAGAGCTGAAGGGTCGAATTAGTACCAACCCTCCGCCATCAGAGCCTTTACCCTAACGGACTAATGTGCGTAACTCGGGCTTGCAGCAAGCATGGAAATGCGGGAATGACTCCGGAAATGGACATCTCCTTTAATTACAGCTAGACATCTATTGCGCGGGCTCTGGCAGTTCTTGAATCGGAACCTCCTAGTCAGGATGACACATGCGAGCGGACCATTAGAACAATATCTCCCGGCGTTATGAGCCCTTCTTTATCTCATTACCTGTCACTTAGCCTGGAGGAATCTCAAGAATGCACCACATCATCCACTAGGATTTGTGATAGTCAGCCTGACGTTAATGATTATGAGGGTAATAGGATCTCAGGTGCAGGAAATTAGGCAGGAAATAGAGCGATATCAAGCAGCATGTAAATATAAGCATTATAGCTAGCAATATATTTCATGAATTGTGATATGAACGTGATACACATAGGAGTACAACAATAATGAATCAAAGGCAGCTATCAGGAAGATATCTGGGCAACCTCTAAAGAAAAAGCATAATCTACAGATGGAATTGAGAATATTTCGGCATATGTCTGATCATATCTGGTACATCTCCAGATGTCGGATAGAGCCCACAGAATGAGAGGACTACATAAAAGTAAATTCTGGAGACAGGAGCTTTACAATGCGAGGATTGTGATGCCAGGAATACTAGGCAGAGAGAATCAGGACAAATGGGTGGATGCTGTACGATACCAAAACAGTGGCTTGTAGCATCAGAGAATCGTGATGCCACAGAGCAGGAGCAGAGGTTATCTGGACATGATCAAATAAAGAAGGGATATTGAGGCGCAACATGCAAGTCAGATACTTAGTCAGGATAGGGGGGGTGAGAGGACATTCTCAGGGTGGAACAGTAGCTAAAGAGGTCAGTGGTGTGAATGCAACAGCCAAGGATCAGTCGCACACAGAATGCAGGGGAGTAAGAGTCAATGTCGGGGCATTGTGCGACGCAAAGTAGCACGCAATGTCTAACGAACGTCCCATCCTGATTAACTATTAGCATTTTAAGCGTTCTGTGTGTCAGACGCATGGAACACACCAGACGCAGATAATCTTTTTTGCTGATATAGTTAACATATAGGGTATTCCTATGTCCAACTACTTTACACAGGCCTGAGATGGCAGATTTCAAAGGTTTTTATAGTATTAGGAAGGTCCTGCTAAGATGGTCATAACCTGAACTTTCCTTATCACTACAATAACTGCACTAATCTTTTAACATGTATGATAATACATGGTAATTCACCTTTACACAGTCTTAAGAACAGTTATTAAATAAGTCAGCTATACAGTAGTTGTATTTATACTTTTATTTACTAAAAATGAGCTTGTGCCAATTAAAACCTGACTATGGAACATTTTTACTAAGGGTAGAAAAATATGTTGCAACCAAGAAGATCCAAGAAAGCCGTTTTGAGATATGTCTATTTTTAGTTTGATATAATCAGCAAAAATCAGTAAATAAGCCAACTTTAAGGTTAAATAACTCTACAACTACTTAAAAATCAGCTATTATTATTAGTTGTACTTGTACATGAGAAGCTGAGCTTATTTTACGTACTAAAAAGTAGATTTTGAAATTTTTGCCTTTTTTGTATGTAGAGGATGCTAGAGAGGTCATTATACTTCCAAAAATATTTTCTAAGCTATTAGATATATACTGTACACTTCTAGCTAGGTGGTGAAGCAAAAAAAAATGTTTTATTGTTGTTATCTGAGAGTGGGTTTTCTATTGGCACAGGCTCAAATATATATAGTTTGCATTAAGACTAGAGGAAATATTTTCAACTACATCAAGTTTATATTTTGAAAACTTGTAAAATTGGCTATCTTGGTGATATATCAAGCATCAGATTTTGGAAGAATACATTATACGTTAGCTCACCACATTCAGAAAGAATTTGTGTTTGCATGAGAAAGTGTTTCAGATTATGAACATCATACTAGTGAAGATCCTAAGAGTCAATTAAAAACTATTAAGGAAGTAAATATTCACATTATTATCATTAGTATCTAAGATCTCTACTTTCTCTGACACTATCCTAATATCTTTCCTTCAATCCCAAATTTCTAAACTCATAAAATCCTTGGTATCCAACTGTAATGGGGGCTCCCTCTGGAAAGATGGATCCCAAGGTTGCGACTGTACCGAAGTGTTCTTTCTGAAAGTAAAGATAAAAGTAATCAACAGTAGAGTTGAAAAAACAAAACAGTAAAACTTAATATTGTTAAGCCACAGCTTTACTCAATTAAGTCCTGATCTCAAGAGGTAGTTGATTGCCAGAGTAGAGGAGAACTCACATATACTTAAGTAGGTTTGGTATGCTGCCAGTTACTCCCCATCACTACTCTGTACTCACGAGCACCCAACTCCAGTGGGCTGTCTAGCCAACCTCTACAGGTCGGACCCATGATCCTCCGTAGCGAACTAGACCACTTGGTGGTGTTTTAAGATCTGCCCAATAGAACTGTTTTAGCTGCTGCATCTCCATTACAGCCGCAGGAGTAAAAACTCTTCATATCGCGGTCATGTCAGTGGCGAGCTGACATGCCCGAGCGGATGTTATACCAATTATGGAACTCTCTACCCATATACACTTAGTCTTCTACAAGCATTCGCAGCCCCTGAACATCTATCCGGTTCTACTCATTTCTATATCATTCCGGATGATAGCCACATAGCTTCCCTGATAGACTACTCCGAAGGTTGACTACCAATAGGCACTACCAACAGTCAACCCTCCTAGAAGTAGGTCTTATCGTGACCTCGGACTAGTGTCTCAGAGTCCTTAACGATTCTCCAATACTATTACTCTTTCAGGGCAACAGACTTCGGTTACCTCGCCTACAGGCCTCCGGTAACCTCATATACTACTGCTGACTTCAAAGCAGTATTACTCCGTCAGCTTTGGTCCGTTTTACATGAAACCACCTGGAGGCTATTCACCTGGTTCACTTCTTCCCCCTTTCATATCCTGCAGACAGCTTCCGGTCGGAAAGATGGCGTGAGAGCATACGGAGTTACAGCAACATCTCCACTTGGAGACTTTTGCTAGACTTGCAGCAACTGTTCAGGCTGTAGCCTATGATGCTAGGGACTTATGACAGGGCCGGAGGGGGGTGGTAGCAACCACACCTCCAAGTTACAGCTTGTTCCGAGCTCAACTGGTTGTGCGGGAGTGATCCGCACAACCTGAGATTCGAATACCCAATGTAATTTCATGTGACAAACAATCTAGTAACTTTCTCCGAAGTCCTGCGTAACAAGTTACTTTCAAGGTAGGGTAACTTGACTCCATTGCTGGGTAACCCATAGCCCAAGGCAGGGTAACCCGAGTCTGAAGGTAGGGTAACTGCACCTCAAGTTACCCTACAGAGTAGGATAACTCTACCTGGACTCTCCGTCGAGTAATTCAGGGTAACTCCACAATTGACTACTTGGGTTACCCTACAGAGTAGGGTAACCCCCAACCATTACTAGCACCTATGTACCTTTGGTAGGGTCTAGTATGCCCAGCTGAGGTACCTAACCACCGGTACCTCCACTCGGTAGATCTAAGTCTACCGCCATTCCTACTGCGCCTGTCTCTTGACACCGGTATAGGTGTAGGTTTGACTACTTGTAATAGTACTCAGTGGAGTCTCATTACACCAACTTAGAATATGTGCTTCCATTAATAGGAAGTGATAAGTCAGCTTTCTAAAACACCCAGCAAATTATATCTGACTTCTCCTCATAAAATGTGCTAAAAATATCTCTAATCTACCCAATTATTAGTACTTATCACTATATTACAGACAATTTATAGAAGGAAATAATATCTTCTATTGTAAAAATAGTACAATCAGTTTACTTATATATTAGTTCTTTGAGCAGTTTAACTATTGCAATATCAAGAGGTTGCACAAGGCTTGTGCAGTCACTAGGAATAATGGAAGGTGAAATGTTATAAGATTAGTGCTTTTCTAGAACAGCAAGTGTCTTATGTGATCCTATTAAATTAATTGCAAACAATGTAAGACAGTATCCAGGAATTGAAATAAGTTGTATTTCATTATATGGTATAAAATAGCTGCCTTTCATGTAGGCTTCATTATTGAATTCAACATGCACTCTAGGATGATATTGAGACTTCTCATTACCCAACCGCAATCTCTTATCACAAAATATAATTATCAGTAAAACTCTGAACATTCCATTCACCAAAATAAAGAATACTACCAAAGTCTGCCATTAATCTAACCTACTCCATGAGGACTTCACCCAATCTGTTTTTGTACCAATTGAGTTGTACATTTTTCCCTCCAGATATTTACAGGATATTGGAGTTTTATCTAAATTACAAATATTAGACAGTTTATATCCATCAACTGGATATTAAAGCATGATATTAACCAAAAGACTGGGCACGAGCTATCTATTTTTTCAATTAAATTATAGCCAGTTAATTACAAGTAACTCATATTTTGAGGACTTTTTTTGGTATTACCTGTAAGCTAATTCAATACCATACTAGAAATCCTCAAAACTACTTATTGCTAAAGCAAAAGATACTAGAACTAACTTCAGGATACAGTTCTCAAAATCAAAAACCTGCTTGGACTCAAAACTATCCTCCCTATACAATCTTCCTCTAATCTCATCACTTCAAAGAATCCTCATACCACTTTGCTTCAAACTCAAGCCACTACCAGTAACTGTTGTTAAGTAATATCTTAGTACTGGTTTAACTATCTGCTCCTAAATCTTCTATCTCCTCTTTTTGTTTTTTAACCCAATTACTAATTGTTCATAGTGGAATACTATAAATATCTGCTATCTCCTACTCAGTTGGCTTACAAAGTTGACTAGACTGAATTATAGGAATCTGATAGTATTCAAGAAAGAACACAGCTCATATTTTCTGGTATTGAGTATAAGCACATTGTGAAAATATCACCAGCTTTAGCTCATACTGCGAGAGCTTTTATTAACTAATAGGTTTAGCCTTTAGAACTTGTGGAACAACCCAGATTGTGATAAGGCAGATTGGCAAGGCAAAATAAGGTTCTCACATGACTCGCAGTTGCAAGTCATAAGTGTTTATTGTTATGCAATGACTCACGGTTATGAGTCATATGATATTATGACTTTTACACCTGACTCATATCTATGAGTCGTGAGTTTTACACATGTGAGGCACTTAGCACACATGATTGGATATGAGGATTATGATTGGTTTAGGTATGTTGCGCTGTTGACTCATACGAGTCAACTGAGGATCTCACATGACTCACATTTATGAGTCATAAGATTTGGTGATGCAAAGGTATAAGCCATACAGGGTTAGGGTTGGGTGAGGAGTCTGTATAAATAGAGAGTCCAGGGACCTTTAGGACAGAGGCCTAAGCACCTTCGACGCCTACTCCACCCTCGCACACGAAGTCCAGACCCTGCAACGCCCAAGGCTGGAGGTCTCCACTCTCTTTTTGAATATAAAGGGAGGCTTTGACAACGGCTCCCCCAATGACCTCTTTCACATGCTCCGCTCCAAGGGGGTGCCCCCATACCTCTGCTCCTGGGTACGCTCGTTTCTTACGGCACGGCAGTGCAGGCTCCTTTTTCAAGGCTCCCCCAAGGTTTTCAAACCGGTGCAAGTAGGCACCCCTCAGGGGTCCCCCATCTCGCCACTACTCTTCGTCATCTACGTGTCTTCGCTCCACTTTCCAGTCCCACGTGGCCTAATCCTCTCCTATGTCGATGACTTCGCAGTCACGGTCGCCTCGAACTCCTATAGGAGGAACATCCAACGCCTGCAGCACCTGGTCAAGGCTCTCACCCAGAGGGGTCGTAGGCTGGGGGTGAGCTTCTCCATTCCCAAGACGGAACTTATTCACTGGAGGACCCCGAGACAAAAGGGTCCACCATGCACACTCCCCATCGTGATCGACGACCTCCTTTTCCGGCCCTCCGGGGTGGTGAGATGGCTGGGCTACTGGTTTGAGCCTGCAGCCTGCAGCCTCAGGCGGTCAAACAACGCGCACTTCTCCAAACGACTCGCCCTAGCCCAGGGGGCCTTCTCCATGGTCAAGAGGCTTTCAGGCCCTGGCAGAGGCCTGGCGCCCTACCTCTGCCACCGTCTCGCCTCCTCCCTTCTGGCGCCCATACTTCTGTACGGCGCCGACCTATTCTCCCCTTCTGCTGCAATGACGGACCGTCTGGCTGTTTTCTGGAGAACGGTTCAGCGATGGGTAACCAACTGCTTTAGCGATACCCCCACTGGGATTCTCCCTTGTGAATCTGCGCTCCCTCCCATTCAATGTTTAATTGAACATCGTCAACGCCTGGCAGCCCTTCGCCTTGTATGCCTCCCTCCCGAAAGGAATCCGGCAACGGCGAGGCTCCACAGCACCTTCCCAACAACCTCGACCTTCCGCTCCACGGAAGACCACCGGCTCCTCACCGTGGGCCTCACCCCGGGCTACAGGCCCCTCCACTGGAAAACCCCCGAACCCTCGCCGCCGGTCCGACGCCACCTGCCGCTCGATGCGATAGCCCATAGGGTGGTCAACCTAGTTGGTCATCTGCGCATGGCCCCCCCCGCCTCTGAAAATCTCCTGCCTACCGCCCTGCCACCGAGTGCCCCCGGCGACCCTACCTTCCTTGCACTCAAGAGGGACTGCAAGCACCTCCTACTCCACACGTGGTCCTCCCAGTACCCGCCCCCCCCACGCTACATGTACGCGCCTACTCTGACCCCGCACCCCTTTATGGGTCTTGGGAAGTTCATGGCAGGTCGTATCCATCAGATGAGGTCAGGGAAGAGCTACCTGGCAGCGCACGTTTCTTGGAAGGATCCCAACGCCCCTACCACTTGCCGCTATTGTGAGGAGGAGCCCGAGACGTTCCACCACGCCATCCTTAACTGCTCGGCCAAACTCGAAGCCAGGAGCTCCCACCTCCAGGGAGTAGACGGCCTACGGGAGGACGACCCACTCTGGCACACGCCGGCCCTGCTTCACGGCCTGGTGAAATACATCTCGATCACTGCTACCGGCTTTCCCCCTGAGATGCCCGCCCTTCGGGGTTCTCCCTCTCTCTCCCCCCCACCATCCCCTCGCCAACCCGTGACTTGAATGTGTTGTCTGTTCGGGGGCTTTCCTTGGTTATGTTTAAAGGCATCATAGTTAGTTTTAAGTGTTTCCCTATATTCATGCTTGAAGGCTGCTTTGCGATATGGGCTGTTCGCGCTTGTGGAGGCACTGGTTTGGTTTCTTTTGTTAAGTTTGTTTTGGGATTAAGGTTTTGTTTACGCCATAGCTAGCGCTGCATGCGAGTTCTTGTACCTAAACAAAGAATACATGACGATAAAAAAAAAAAAAAGAAAAAAAAAAATAAAAAAATTAGAGGACCTTCGGGACAGACCACGCTTCGTCGCTCCTATTTTCCTGCCACATAGTTTGTCAACACCACGGTCAGCTATCGTGGCCCACCCCCTCTCCCCTCTGCCCCCTTGATGGTTCCTGCCTAGGGGTACGGTTAGCTCCTCCAGCCTCTCCCGCCTTTACTTTGCTTTTCTCCTGCCGGCTTGATCGGGGAGTTATCTGGGCCCGCCCAGTAGTCCTGTCTCGCTTAGGGGTTTCGCTTGGTTTTGGCATGGTCGGCTTCCTCTCTTCGCTTCCGGTCGGCGTTGGCAGTGGTGGACGTCTTTCTCCCCATTTGCACGATCCCTGAGGGGGAACGCCTCGGCTAGTAACTTCGGGGTCTGTCTCCTGTTGAGATTTGGCCATACCCTCCTAGTCGCTCGGTTCAAGACACGGTTGCCTTCCTACCCTCGCCCTTCCGCCTCCCTACCGCCGGTGGGATCCCTTCCACTAAGTGACGCTATCTCTCGGAGAACAAGGGACTACATGAGAGACGCGGTAAAACGGCAACGGTTCGGTTTTCACGGTCGGGTTTTCTCCTGGGGCCTTGGGCCCTCCCTCTATTTTTCACTTCGATTGCGTCGGCTCGCACCCTACTGCCTCCCCTCCCTGCCTGGTACCCTACTACCCCCCTTCATTAGCTGGCACCTCACTGCTGGGCGGCATCCCCTCTGCCAAACATCCACTCCTTGGGTCCAGCACCGTGACCCTCCGTTTTCGGCTGGTGGGTCATGGTATTGCACTACATCCGTGGCTCAGCTGGTTGGGGGCATCAGCCTTCGGGCTTTTTGCCGGCCGCTCACTTCGGGGGCGGTTTTATATTCGGCACTCTGGCGGTTCGGTGGGCGGGAGTTTATTTTCTTTTGTGGTCGCTACAGTTTATGGGGGGAGTTTTTCCCTATGCTTTCCTGCCTAGCTTGTTTGGTTTCCTTTCTGTTGGCTACGTGTAGTTAGTGGAAGGGGTATCTTTCGGGGGAGAAATCTTCTTGGGCATTTGGCTGGCTTCTAGGTGAGACCCCTTCGCGTTCAAGTCGTGAGGCCTGCGGGCCGGGCACCTGAGTTGGTCGTCCTTGGAGTGTGTGCGGTTAGGCCCATACCCGAGGGTCCTGGGGGTACGGGTTTACTCCTGGTCCGGGGTGGATACAAAGGGGTTTTGTTTACGCCATAGCTAGCACTGCATGCGATTATTCTTGTACCTTAAACAACAAATTAAATGATAATAAAAAAAAAAAAAAAAAAAAAAAAAAAAAAAAAAAGAAGGACCTTTAGGACAGACACGCTTCGTCGCTCCTATTTTCCTGCCACATAGTTTGACAACACCACGGTCAACTATCATGGCCCACCCCCTCTCCCCTCTGCCCCCTTGATGGTTCCTGCCTAGGGGTATGGTTAACTCCTCCAGCCTCTCCCGCCTTTACCTCGCTCGCCTCCTGTCTGCTTGATGGGGGAGTTATCTGGGCTCGCCCAGTAGTCCTGTCTTACTCTTTGGGGCTCGCTTAGTTTTAGCACAGTCGGCAACCCTCTTCGTTTCCGGTCGGCACTGGTGGTGGTAGACGTCTGTCTCTCCACTTGCACGATCCCCGTTGGGGAACGCCACGGCTAGTAACTTCGGGGTCTGTCTCGCGGTAAGATGGGCCATACCCCCCTAGTCGGTCTTTTCTAGTTGGGCCGCCTTCCTCCCCTCGCCTTTCCTCTTACCTTACCCAGCCGGTGGGATCCCTTCCACTAAGTGACGCTATCTCTCGGAGAACAAGGGACTACATGAGAGACGCGGTAGGACGGCACTGGTTCGGTTTGTTCGTTCGGGTTTTTCTGGGGCCTCTGGCCCTTCCTCCACTATCGACTTCGAACGTGTCGGCTCGCACCCTACTGCCTCCCCTCCCTGCCTGGTACCCTACTACCCCCCTTCGTTAGCTGGCACGTCACTGCTGGGCGGCATCCCCTCTGCCAAACATCCACTCTTTGGGTCCAGCACCGAGACCCTCCGTTTTCGGCTGGCGGGTCATGGTATTGCACTAGATCCGTGACTCAGCTGGTTGGGGGCATCAGCCTTCGGGCTTCTTGCCGGCTGCCCACTTCGGGGGTGGTTTTATATCTGGCACTTTGGCGGTTCGGTGGGCGGGTGTTTACTTTCTTTTGTGGTTGCTGTAGTTTACGGGTAGAGTTTTTCCCTATGCTTTCCTGCCTAGCTTGTTTGGTTTCCTTTCTGTTTGCTACATGTAGTTGGTGGGAGGGTTATCTTTCGGGGGAGGAATCTTCTTGGGCATTTGGCTGGCTTCTAGGCGAGACCCCTTCGCGTTCAAGTCGTGAGGCCTGCGGGCCAGGCACCTGAGTTGGTCGTCCTTGGAGTGTGTGCGGTTAGGCCCATACCAGAGGGTCCAGGGGGTACGGGTTTTCTCTTGGTCCGGGGTGGAGGGGTTTTCTTTACGCCATAGCTAGCGCTGCATGCGGGATTCTTGTACCTTAAACAAGTAATTATATGATATTAAAAAAAAAAAAAAAAAAAAAAAAGGACCTTTAGGACAGACACGCTTCGTCGCTCCTATTTTCCTGCCACATAGTTTGACAATACCTCGGTCGGCTATCGTGGCCCCCCCTCTCTCCGCTCTGCCCCCTTGATGGTTCCTGCCTAGGGGCACGGTTAACTCCTCTATCCTCTCACGCCATCACCTCGCTTGCCTCCTGTTCGCTTGCTGGGGGAGTTATGTGGGCTCGCCCAGTAGTCCTGGCTCGCTTTTGGAGGCTCGCTTAGTTTTGGCACGGTCGGCACCCCCTCTTTGTTTCCGGTCGGCGCTGGCAGTCGTGGATGTCTGTCTCCCCACTTGCACGATCCCCGTTGGGGAACGCCTCGGCTAGTAACTTCGAGGTCTGTCTCGCGGTGAGACGGGCCATACCCTCCTGGTCGATCGGTTCAAGTCGGAGAGCCTTCCTCCCCTTCCGTTCCTCTTTCCTTACCCCGCCGGTGGGATCCCTGCCACTAAGTGACACCATCTCTCGGAGAACAAGGGACTACATGAGAGACGCGGTAATACGGCACGGGTTTGGTTTGCACGGTCGGACTTTTCTGGGGCCTCTGGCTCTCCCTCCATTTTCCTCTTCGAACGCGTCGGCTCGCACCCTACTGCCTCCCCTCCCTGCCTGGTACCCTACTACCCCCCTTCGTTAGCTGGCACCTCACTGCTGGGCGGCATCCCCTCTGCCAAATATCCACTCCTTGGGTCCAGCGCCGAGACCCTCCGTTTTCGGCTGGCGGGTCATGGTATTGCACTACATCCGTGGCTCAGCTGGTTGGGGGCATCAGCCTTCAGGCTCTTTGCCGGCTGCTCACTTCCGGGGCAGTTTTATATTCGGCACTTTGGCGGTTCGGTGGGCGGTTGTTTACTTTCCTTTATGGTAGTTGCAGTTTACGGGTAGAGTTTTTCCCTATGCTTTCCTGCCTAGCTTGTTTGGTTTCCTTTCTGGTGGCTACGTGTAGTTAGTAGGAGGGGGATCTTTCGGGGGAGGAATCTTCTTGGGCATTTGGTTGGCTTCTAGGCGAGACCCCTTCGCGTTCAAGTCGTGAGGCCTGCGGGCTGGGCACCTGAGTTGGTCATCCTTGGAGTGTGTGCGGTTAGGCCCATAGCAGAGGGTCCTGGAGGTACGGGTTTTCTCTTGGTCCGGGGTGGAGGGGTTTTCTTTACGCCATAGCTAGCTCTGCATGCGGGATTCTTGTACCTTAAACAAGTAATTATATGATAATAAAAAAAAAAAAAAAAAAAAAAAAAAGGACCTTTATGACAGAGTGCGCTGCAAGGTCGACCATCCCATCTGCCCGATATGCGCCCTCAGTCACAGCAGGGCAAGCCACCGCTGCCTGAACCCGACCTGCCCCAAGGGGGGAAATCTCAAGCCGGTTGTCAACTGCTGCCCCACTTCCGTCCCCGCCTGCACCAACTGCTCAGGGCTTCACCTCGCCTACGACCAGACCTGCCCCCAGAAGCCAGTCCCCCCTCCCCCTGCCTCAGATGCCCCCCCGCCATGTGAGGAAGACATGGATACGCAGGACGATGGAGGAGAGGGTCCTTCCTCCGGACCTGTACGGCCCCAACGCCTTGCTCCTACCCTGGACCTGGGAGATAGCGCCGCCCGCAGAGCAGAGTCAGCCCCTGACCCCCCTTTCACCACCCCTTTCCGCCCCCCCCAGGGAATCCCCTTCCCCAGCACCCCTGCCCGTCACCAAGGAGACAACGCCTCCCGTTCCCAGGAGGAAGCTACTCCCACCCCGTTCCGGAAGTCCACCTCGGGTTAGTCCCGGAGATGGCCCTCGACCACTCTATTTCCCCCCACTCCCCTGGAACCAGCCCCCCTCCCCAGAGTCTTAACTCTATCACCATCGTTCAACACAACTGCTTGGGAAGCTGGAATGTGTTTCTTTCCTTATTCAACAGCCTTGTGGCCCTGCCCCTGCCCCCCTCTATTGTTGCTTTACAAGACCCCCCTATGTTTCCTGGCACACTGCCGCAGTTTAATGGTTTTAAGTTTTTTGCCCCCCCATTTTCGGCACACAGCAGGCCAAAGGTGGCCTTTTATGTCCTACGCTCCTTTGTTGACTCCACCTCAGTGGTGCCAGTTTTCCTTGATAATCCCGGCCTGATGGCGCTCGATATACACACTCCTAACGGTTTATGTTCTTCGTCCCATGTTAAATTTCGGGTCCTTAACCTCTACTCCCTATGGACTGCTTCCTCTCTTGCGAGAACGGTATCTCCGGAAGAGGCCTTTCCTCTCCTCCCACACCCTTTGCTAGTTGTGGGCGACTTCAACCTCCATCGCCCTTCCTGGGATCCCCTCCGTTCCTTCCGTGATAACGAAATCAGGGCCTCCGGTCCGTACGCGGACCTTGCCCTTGAGAGGTCGTTTGCCCTAATTAACACCCCCGGGGTGTTCACCCAGTTCTCGCTTGGGCAGCATCACTCCCCCTCTGTGCTGGACTTAGCCTTCGCAAACGAACATCTGACCTCCTACCTGGAAACCTGGAATGCGGAACTTCCGTCCACTGGCTCCGACCACATCCCCATAGCTATAACACTTTCCTCCCCATTCCTGTCCCCTCCTGGGGTGTCCCCCCACTGGTCGGCAACTGACTGGCCTGCGACATACACCGCTCTCCGTGCCCTCAAACTCACCAGCCCGCCCACGCTCCCAGTACAGGAGTCCCTTGGCAGGTGGCTGGATTTCAACCTAAATCGAATCAGGAATACCCTGGCGCAGCACACCCCAACAAAGAGGCCGTCCTTGCGCTCCAAGCCTTGGTGGTCTGATGCCCTAACTGACCTGCGTAAGGTCCACCACGCCTGCGCGAGGTCAGCCTGTTTGTCCCCAGACAGCACTGTGCTGAGAGCCGCCAAAACTGCCAGGAATGCATACTTCAAGGCTATTAGACAGGCCAAGAAGAAACACTGGTCGGACTTCCTCGAGGGTGCCACACCCCAGAATGGATGGACTGCCAAAAGGTTCGCCTTCGGCAAACCGCCAGAACGCTTCCCCTCTCTGCCGGGGGCCTCATCGCCAGAGGAGTTAAACTCCACACTCCTGTCCCACTTCTTTCCCCCCAAGCCTCCAGCCCACTGCCCTCCAATCCTGCGCCGTTTCAAAGACTGTCCCCCTCTGAAACCAGAGGAGGTCGCTGCGGCACTGCGCGAAGCATCCCCGTTGTCTGCCCCAGGCCCTGACCAGATCCCGTATGGCGTCTGGAAGAAGGTTAATTCAGCTTGTCCCTCCCTTCTAACCGATCTCCTCTCCCCCCTGGTGGCCTTTGGTCACCATACCTCTTCGCTCAAGATGGCCAATGGCGTGGTGCTGGACAAGCCAGGCAAGGCCTCGTATGATTCCGCCTCCTCCTTCCGCATCATCATCCTACTGGAAACGGTCTCCAAGATCTTAGAGAGGGTCATGGCCAACAGATTCTCTCCCATTGCCCGATCCCTCGGCCTCCTTAACCACCACCAGTGTGGCTCCCTCCCAGGCCTAAGCACCTTCGACGCCTGCTCCACCCTCGCGCACGAAGTCCAGACCCTGCAACGCCCAAGGCTGGATGTCTCCACCCTCTTTTTGGACATAAAGGGAGGCTTTGACAACGTCTCCCCCAACAACCTCTTTCACATGCTCCACACCAAGGGGGTGCCCCCATACCTCTGCTCCTGGGTACGTTCTTTCCATACGGCACGGCAGTGCAGGCTCCTTTTTCAAGGCTCCCCCAAGGTTTTCAAACCAGTGCAAGTAGGCACCCCTCAAGGGTCCCCCATCTCGCCACTACTCTTCGTCATCTACGAGTCCTCGCTCCACTTTCCAGTCCCACGTGGCCTAATCCTCTCCTATGTCGATGACTTCGCAGTCACGGTCACCTCGAACTCTTATAGGAGGAATATCCAACGCCTGCAGCACCTGGTCAAAGCTCTCACCCAGAGGGGTCGTAGGCTGGGGGTGAGCTTCTCTATTCCCAAGACGGAACTGATCCACTGGAAGACCCCGAGGCAAAAAGGTCCACCGTGCACACTCCCTATCGTGATCGACCACCTCCTTTTCCGACCCTCCGGGGTGGTGAGATGGCTGGGCTATTGGTTTGAGCCTGCAGCCTATAGCCTCAGGTGGTCAAACAACGCGCACTTCTCCAAGCGGCTCGCTCTAGCCCAGGGGGCCTTCTCCATGGTCAAAAGACTCTCAGGCCCTGGCAAGGGCCTGGCGCCCTACCTCTGCCACCGTCTCGCCTCCTCCCTTCTCGCACCCATACTTTTATATGGCGCCGACCTATTCTCCCCTTCTGCTGCAATGATGGACCGTCTGGCTGTTTTCTGGAGAACGGTTCAGCGATGGGTCACCAACTGCTTTAGCGATACCCCGACTGGGATTCTCCCTTGTGAATCTGCGCTCCCTCCCATTCAATGTTTAATTGAACATCGTCAACGCCTGGCGGCTCTTCGCCTTGTATGCCTCCCTCCAGAAAGGAATCCGGCAACGGTGAGGCTCCACAGCACCTTCCCAACAACTTCGACCTTCCGCTCCATGGAAGACCACCGGCTCCTCACCGTGGGCCTCACCCCAGGCTACAGGCCCCTCCACTGAAAAACTCCTGAACCCTCGCCACCGGTCCGGCGCCACTTGCCGCTCAACGCAATAGCCCATAGGGTGGTCAAACTAGTTGGTCATCTGCGCATGACCCCTCCCGCCTCTGAGAATCTCCTGCCATCCGCTCTGCCACCAGGTGCCCCCGGCAGCCCTACCTTCCTTGGGCTCAAGAGGGACTGCAAGCAGCTCCTACTCCACACGTGGTCCTCCCAATACCCGCCCCCCCCACTCTACATGCACACGCCTACTCTGGCCCCGCACCCCTTTATGGGGCTGGGGAAATTCATGGCAGGCCGCATCCACCAGATGAGATCAGGAAAAAGCTACCTGGCAGCACACATTTCTTGGAAGGATCCCGACGCCCATACCGTCTGCCCCTACTGTAAGGAGGAACCCGAGACGTTCCACCATGCCATCCTTGCTTGCTCGGCCAAACTCGAAGCCAGGAACTCCCACCTCCAGGGAGTGGACGGACGGCCTACGGGAGGATTACCCCCTCTGGCACACGCCGGCCCTTCTTCACGGACTGGCGGAATACATCTCGATCACTGCTACCGGCTTTCCCCCTCAGATGCCCGCCCTTCGGGGTTCCCCCTCTCTCTCCCCTCCACCATCCCCTCGCCGTCCCGTGACTTGAACATTTTCGTTGTTTGTTCTGGGGCTTCCCTTGGTTATGTTTAAAGTATTATAGTTAGTTTTGAGTGTTTCCCTATATTTATGCTTTAAGGCTGCTTTGCGATATGGGTTGTTCGCGCTTTTGGAGGCAGTGGTTTGGTTTCTTTTTGTTAAATTTGTTTTGGGATTAAGGTTTTGTTTACGCCATAGCTAGCGCTGCATGCGAGTTCTTGTACCTAAACAACGAATACATGACGATAAAAAAAAAAAAAAAAAAAAAAAAAAAAAAGGACCTTTAGGACAGACTGAAAACAGTGTCCAAGATCCTAGAAAGGATTATGGCCAATCATCTCTCCCCTATTGCCCACTCTAGTGGCCTACTTAACCACTACCAGTGTGGATCCCTTCCTAGTCTTAGTACATTTGACGCCTGCACCACCCTCGTCCACGAAGTCCAGATGCTCTAACACTCATGGCTTGAGGTTTCAATCCTCTTCCTAGACATCAAAGGGGTTTTCAACATCTCCCCATCTGATCTTTTCCAAATACTCCACTCGAGAGGCGTCCCTCTATACTTCTGCTCGTAGGTCAGGTTCTTTCTTACAGGCCGCCAGTGCAGACTGCTCTTCCAAGACTCGCCTACGGTTTTCAAGCCAGTCCAGGTGGGGACTCCCCAGGTGTCCTCCATCTCACCCTTACTCTTCGTTATTTATATTTCCTCGCTTCACTTTCCAGTCCCTAGGTGCCTCATCCTCTCCTATGTCGATAACTTTGCAGTCACCATGACATCCTCCTCCTACAGAAGAAACATTCAGAGGCTACAGCACCTGGTTAAGATGCTTGCCCACAGAGGTCACAAGTTGGGCATCTCCTTCTCCATCCTGAAAACAGAACTCATTCACTGGTAGACCTCTAGACAGAAGGATCCCCCATGCAGCCTCCCAATAGTGGTCGACGGCCTCATGTTCTGCCCGTCTGGGGTGGTTCGGTGGCTGGGATACTGGTTCAAACTGGCTTCCTACAGCCTCCCGTGGGCTAACAACACACACTTCTCCAAACGTTTAGGCATAGCACAGGGGGCCTTCTCTATTATCAGAAGACTGTCGGGCCTGGGGAAGGGCCTTGCTTCTCACCTCTACAACTGCCTAGCCACCTCCCTTCTTGCACCAATTCTGCTTTATGGCGCTGACCTCTTTTCATCCTTCGGAGCTATGTCTGACTGCTAGGCGGTTTTCTGGCCCACAGTCCAGCGGTGGGTCACCAACTGCTTTACCGAGACTCCTACTGGCATCCTTCCCTGTGAATCTGCTCTCCCCTCCATCCAGTGTATCAGCGAGCACAGATAATGCCTTGTGGCGCTACGACTGGTGTGCTTCCCCCCAGAACGAAACCTAGCCTCAGCACGGCTTCATAAGTCGTTCCCGTCGACCTCTACCTTTCGCTCCCCTGAGGACCACCAATGTCTCACCGTCAGTCTCACCCCAGGATACCGGCCCCTCCACTGGAAGACGCCCGAACCTTCACCCCAGTACGCCAACATCTGCCCATAGATTCAATAGCCCACAGGGTGATTAACATTGTTGGACAACTGGGTAGGGTCTCCCCTACTGCTGAACACTTTCTCCCTGTCGCCCTCCCGCCTGGGGCTCCTGGTGATCCTGTTAGGCGGAAGCCGACTCTCAATAATTGTCGAGAAGACTTAGGCCTGAATCTTTCGTGATAGACGGAGATTTGTCTAGGAAGGCTCGGGGTCGTTCTTTTCGTTTATGACTACTAAGAACTCGCTTAATTGATAAGGGAAATATTTTTAAAAAGATTCGTAGGTAAAACAATGTTATATTGTTAAGATCTCTTCTCCGTTGCTTGCTTCTGTCTAAAAGCTTGGGAGGCACTTCGATATTTATATCCCGCGTCTGAGTGTTCGTGGACTACTTCTAATCCTCCTATAACTAAGTATTTATCCAAGATTGTACGCTAACGTCTCATAGTCTTAACAAGTGCGAACACTGTTTGACCCTGAACTTTCACACACCATCTTCGTTCTCATAAAACTCTTTTCCGTCTAATCGTAGGATGCGTGATTATCCTCGAATGACTGGTCTTCGATTTATAGAGACGAGTAGACTCCTGTCTGAAACTGCAGTCGTCTTGACTATCGTTCCAGTAGTCTCTTCCGATTTTCACATAGTGTCCAGCGTATGTGTCGGGTACCTATGCATAATGCAGGCTATGTAGACGGTGCTCCAACACTCATAAGTCTACCGCCTATTAGGTCTTCTGAGTCTGAGCAGCTTCCCCTCGGTCCGCCCCGCCTCCAAGAGAATCACCTCTCGAGGGATCCCGTTCCCAGGACCAACCAACATACACGGCCTTCAGATAGGTATTGGTGTCATATCTATCCCCTATGGCCTCTGGGGCACTGTAGGAGTAGATGCGGATTTTCGAACCGAAAACGTCCCGTCACTTTCGGCCCCTAGTTAGGATGCCTAACTTTGAAGCCTAATAACTCAATGCGCCTCCGACGGATTTCCTCCGTTCCACTTCTCAGAGGTACCCAGAGGTGCCCACCTATATATCCTGCGAACAGCTTACGGTCAGACGGACGGCAGCGACGTATATGGTGTGATGAAGCGGGCTTCATTGAGATGACATTATAGTCATGGGACGCAACTCTTCGAAATCTCGCTAAGGACGTGCGGGCCCCAGAGCGGGGCCGGAGGGGGGTGTTAGGCTCTCGATAAATGAGGGTCTGTGCCCAGTTACCCTACCGAGAGGTCTGTGCATTTTCTTTATGCCTAACAGATCTCTTCTTCCTGGGCCTCAAGAAGGGCTGTAAGCAACTTCTCCTTCACACATGGGTCTCCCAATACCCCCCACCACCAGTTTACATCTACTCGCCAACACTGTCTCCCCATGCCTTCATGGGCCTGGGCAAATTCATAGCTGGCCGTATCCACCAAATAAGGTCAGGTAAAAGCTACCTGGCAGCTCACCCTTCCTGGCGGGATCCTGATGCCCCAACTACCTGCCTGTTCTTTGAGATGGGACCTGAGATGTTCCACCACACTATCCTTGCCTGCCTGTCCAAGATCAATGCCAGAAGCTCCCACCTCTAGGAAGTTGAGAGCGTAGAGGAGGACGACCCTCTCTGGTCCTCAACTGCCCTACTTTAGGTACTTTCCAAATACATCATAGCTACCGCCACCGGTTTCCCATCAGATATGCCTGCTCTCCGGCGTGACTCCCCGCCCTCCCCCGAATCCTCCTGGCCCTCCTCTCCTCACGACCGTTTATGAGTAATGAGTTGGGTTTCCTTTGTTTTGTTTGTTTTTTCTGCTAGGTTGAATGTTTCCCTATATTTGTGCTTTAGGCCACTTTGCAATATGAGCTGTTCACAACTTTGGAGAAAACAAATGTAGTTTCTTTTGTTAAGGGTTTTGAGATTAAGGTTTTGTTTACGCTATAGCTACCACTGCATGCGAGTTCTTGTACCTTAACAACGAATACATGACAATAAAAAAAAGTAAAAAAAATAAAAAAATAAAATAAAAAGGACCTTTGAGACAGACATGCTTCATTACTCCTATTTTCCTCCCATATAGTTTGACAATGCCATGGTCAACTATCGTCGCCTACCCACCCTCCCCTCTGGCCCCTCGATGGTTCCTGCTTACGGGTACAGTTAACTCTACTATCTTCTCCTACCTTTGCCTCGCCTGTCTCTTGTCTGCTTGATGGGGGAATTACCTAGGCTTACCCAGTTGTAACGAGACTCCACTGAGTACTATTACAAGTAGCTAAACCTATACCCATACCGGTGTCAAGAGACTACCGCAGTAGGGATGGCGGTAGACTTAGGTCTACCGAGTGGAGGTACCAGTGGTTAGGTACCTCAGCCGGGCATACTAGACCCTACCAAAGGTACATAGGTGCTAGTAAAGGTTGGGGGTTACCCTACTCTGTAGGGTAACCCAAATAGTCAATTTTGGAGTTACCCTGAATTACTCGACGGAGAGCCCAGGTAGAGTTACCATACCTTCGGACTCGGGTTACCTTGCCTTGGGTCATTGTTTACCCTGCTATGGAGTCAAGTTACCCTACCTTGAAAGTAACTTGTTACGCAGGACTTCGGGGGAAGTAACTAGATTGTTTGTCATACGAAACTACTTATGGTGTTCAAATCTCAGATTGTGCAGATCACTACCGCACAACCAGTTGAGCTCCGAACAAGCTGTAACTTGGAGGTGTGATTGCTAACACCCCCCTCCGGCCCCATTATAAGTTCCTAGCATCATGTCTACAGCCTGAAGAGTTGCTGTAAGTCTAGCAAAAGTCTCCAAGTAGAGATGTTGCCATAACTCCGTATGCTTTCACGCCATCCGTCCAACCGGAGGCTATCCGCAGGATATAGGAAGGGGAAGAGGAGAACCTGGAAAATAGCCTCCAGGTGGTTTCATGTAAAATGAACCAAAACTGACAGAGTAATACTGCTTTGAAGTCAGGAGTAGTATATGCTATTCCCGGAGCCCTGTAGGCGAGGTAACCGAAGTCCGTTGCCCCGAAAGAGTAATAGTATTGGAAAATCATTAAAATCTCTGAGATACTAGCCCGAGGTCACGATAAGACCTACTTCGAGGAGGGTTGACTGTGGGTAGTGCCTGTTGGTAGTCAACCTCCGGAGTAGTCTATCGGGGGAGCTACGTGGCTATCTTCCGGAATGATATGGAAATGAGTAGAACCAGATAGATGTTCAGGGGCTGCAAATGCTTGCAGAAGACTAAGTGTATAAGGGTAGAGAGTTCCATAATTAGTATAGTATCCACACGGGCATGACAGCTCGCCACTGGCATGACCGTGATATGAAGAGTTTTTACTCCTGCAATTGCATTGGAGATACAACGGCTAAAACACTTCTATCGGGCAGATATTAGAACACCACCGAGTGGTCTAGTTCGCAATGGGAGATCTTTGGTCTGACCCATAGAGGTTGGCTAGACAGCCCATGGGAGTTGGGTGCTCGCGAGCGCAGAGTAGTGATGGGACGTAACCGGCAGCATGCCAAACCTACTTAAGTATATGCGAGTTCTCCTCTACTCTGGCAATCAACTACCTCTTGAGATCAGGACTTAATTGAGTAAAGCTGTGGCTTAACAATATTAAGTTTTACTGTTTTGTTTTTTCAACTCTACTGTTGATTACTTTTAACTTTACTTTCCGAAAAAACACTTTGGTACGGTCGCAACCTTGGGATCTATCTTCCCAGAGGCAGCTCCCATTCCACCAGTAGTCCTATCTTGCCAATTAGGGCTCGCTTAACTCTGGCACAGTCGGCTTCCTCTCTTCATTTCTGGTCGGCACTGGCGATGGTGAACGTCTTTCTCCCCTGCTTGCACAATCCCCACTGGGGAACATTTTGGCTAGTAACTTCAGGGACTGTCTTGCGCTGAGACCTTACCATACCCTCCTAGTCAGCTGGTTCTAGTTGCGGTCGTCTTCCCTCCCTCAACTTTCCTTCGTCCTACCCCGCCAGTGGGATCCTTTCCACTAAGTGACGCTATCTCTCAGAGAACAAGGGACTACGTGAAAGACGCGGTAAGACGGCGATAGTTCCGTTCTACGGTCAGGTTTTTCTGAGGCCTTTGGCCCTTCCTCCACTTCCTCACTTCGTTACGTCAGCTGGTATCCTACTACCAAGGCCAGTACCCTACTACCGCACCCTCGTTTGTTACTTCGGGAAGCCTCCTCGGCCCTTCCCGATGGATAGCTCAGGGCCCCCACATCGCCAATACCTTTGGCTTACTGTAGGCTTCTTTATCTTGCAGTTTATTCTGCTTGTCGTTCGCGGGACATAAGTGCCCATGTATACATTTATACAATTATACATTGAAAGTCTATTTACGTTATTTTCCCTTTGGCTAGGTTCATCAATATTTCCTCGACTGTGAAGCGGGGCGTAGTCGGCGGAGTGGTTACGGGTTTAGATGGGGGGTTGGCTTAGGCCTTCGGTTGGGAGATTCTGTGCTGAGCTTTGGTTTTCTTCTGTTCGGTTGGAGGTGTACTGGCGGGGTGGGGGATTTTCTTGCTTTGAGAAATGGGTTTTAGGCTTTCTGTCTTTACCGTTTGTAGATGGCCACGCGGGAGACTTGCAGGGGAGTTTTTTAGACTGAGGACCAGTTGGATTTTGGCGGCTCTAGGCGAGACTCCCCCACGTTCAACTCGTGGGATCTTCTGATTTGGCACCTGGCTTCCGATGTTAGCCCTTCTGGGGTTACGATTTTTCTTCTGGCTGCTTGAGAACAAGGTGGGGTAGAGGTGTGGATCTACATAGTGCTAGCTTCATCATCCCCAGCCTTACTGTACGTAAAACCGGAGAAATAAAAAAGAGGATAAAAAAAAAAAACGACCTTCAGGACAGACTCCTCACACAACCACTTAAGTCTTTCCTATACTATTTAAAATTAATATACTCTTGCGCATGCATACAAACATCTCCTGCAACATATGTGAGAAACAAGTCTCGCTTGTATAAGTACAACGAGACTAAGAGATATATCAATAGATGGGATCTAAGAAGATCGCGTAGACCAAGAGAGGTCTCAAAGCTATCGATATCCGATATGAAATAAGGTAAGAAGTCGTTACCTGTTAAAGAACTAATCTATAAGAAAGTAGGATCGTTACAACTTGCTATGTTTTCTTTGTCCAAATTGGTGGCATACCAATATTGGAAGTAGGCTTTTGATAGTATAAAGGTATGAGAATTTGAAAGACTAATCAGAAGATGCTAGACAACCAAATTCAAATAGTAGCCTAGGATATAACTTTTGATTCTACTCTTCTAGTCTGTACTTTATACAAGTTTCCCATGAATTATCACAACTGTGGTAACTCATTCACCTTATGCTCTTCAATTTTGCCTAGGTCATCTTTCATTCACAGATAGCTTTCTCTTTTCACTCTCTCGCTCTCTCACAATCATAACAGCTAAAGGAGGTTTAGAGACAAAGTCATAGAGAGATCACACTATGCTGTTATATGAGTAGAGCCAGGAAGGCTGACTCTACAATAGGATTTATATTGTCTGTGCGTGAAACCTAATTTTGCAATCACTCCCAATCACTCGTTGTCTCAATCTAGCCTCGCTTTACCCTCTTATGGAGATAAGCTCCTTGCCGGAGATAGCCAATTTCACGAGTTTTTACGGTACGGTGCTTAGCAAAAACACCAATGTTCTGACCTTGTTGCAACGTTCGCAATTCGCCATAAAAATAAGCACAGTTCTTGTTACGACGGTCGCAACACGACCTCCCTATTGTAGACATCAAACCGGTCTTGTTACCCCTACTCTAATCTTCTGTACGAGTACTCCTGACCTCCCAATTTCGCGGTCAGTCATGGTTGGCCCAGGCTGGAAGGTGTCGTCTTCGGCCCAGGTATAGTCACCACCACCGAGGGCATGGCGGACTTGGGCAGGTGGCGAACAGGGGTTGACTACTTCGTGGGTAAAAATGTATTAGCTAAGGTTAGGGTTACAAAAATTACTACTTGTAAGATACAGTAATTAATCCCTGTTCGCCACCCGCCCAGTTTCCTCATTCCCCCCAGTGGTAACTGTAATAGCTTGGCAGCCGGGTAAATCCCAGCCCAGGCTGCCCCAACGAACTCCGGTACTGTACTCGTACCAAGTAGTAGGCAGCTCCGAGTCCACTGTAAGCATGCCCTTGAGTGAGTGGGAAAGAGAACTTTGTTGTCCAAAGTGCTTGTATGATACTGTAACGGTTGTAACGTATGGCCAGCTAGTGAGGAGGTTACCTGCTTTCAAAGAGAGGTACTCCGCTTTGCAAACGAATGAATGGTACTCGCACATGAGGGCTGCCTAAAGTTCGTCATTACTATGGTTGGGGGAGGAGTGTACGAGTAGTCTACGAGCCAGTTGAGCTCAGCTTGGATGAAATGTGAAACCTTGGCGGCGACAGTAGGGTCGTTGTTGTGGGTGGATAATGCAGGTACAGTACTGTATTGTAGTGGAGACCTTACGTGCAGTTTAGGAATAATAATACCCGTACAGCAAGTGCAGATTGTTATCGAGGTGGATGTGGATTAAGTGGGCTGGGATCCGTGTTGTCTCGCCTCATGTCACACTCGAAGTACAAGTATCATAGCACGTACCAAATGGTGGTAGCGAGCATAGTAGAGAGGGAAAAAACAAAATTTGCACAAAAGTATTAAGGTATATCTATTTCTATGCACTTCACCTTCCATGCCCGTCCGTCAAACTTCCATCCCCATTACGCAACGCAACAGTAATTTTCGAAGCAAAGAAACAAGAACTAAACAGTATCAACCGTCAAGCCTCTTCACAAGACCTATAGAGCATCAATTAGTCTCTTGTTCAAAGGCAGGCCAATCAGAAGAAAAAAGGAGAACAAACAAGAGTAAGCCCGGCAGCAACAGCAGCACCAAACAAACCACCGGAGATGGCATTGGCGTAAGCACCGTTGGAGGAGGGAGCTCCAGATGGAGATCCGGATCCAGTCGGAACGGATCCGTTGTTTCCACCTCCGATACCCGACCCGGGACCTCCGGTAGTGGTTGGGACAGTACTATCTTTCGTATTAACGTCATCCGGTATCAAATATTGGGGGAAGGGAAAAACAAACCCGTTGGTCATAGTCTTGTTATGAACACCGGTAGCGGCGGAAGCGCCAGCAACGAGAGCGGCGATAGCAAGAATTTTGAACTGCATTTTGAATGTGTTTGAAGGTCGGAAAAAGGTGAGAAGGTGGTAAGGTGTGAGGAAGGAATTAACGGAAACACTGCTTTCTGAGAAAAGGAGTAACGAGTGTAAGAGTTCGATGGAAAGTATCGAAGTCGGTGTTTTGTTGCAGCGAGTGTGGTGAAGGAAGGGAGGAAGGAAGGAGAAGAGAAGGGGTTGCGTGGTGGGCGGGAGGGTATTTATCAAGGAGGAAGTTTGCCGGAAATGGGGGGGTTACACCTTTTTTTGCCTTCCGTACGCTGGGGCCCTTGCGGATTGATTACAGTACGAGTATGATACTTGATTTTTTTCCTGCCCTAACTCTCAATTCTGTTTTTTTTCTCTTTTTTTTTCTTTTTTCCTTGACTTTTCTATTTTTTGAGTCCTTATTATTCATTCAGCAACTGCCTTTGGATGGGATGGATGGATACGGTACTCGTGTAGAAACGCACCCACAGCTTTCCTGACTCCCGTACCGCCCAAAGAAAGCAGGAGAGATTATCGAGTGTTGCACCTGGTGCTAATGCTCCACTTACTCTACTACTGTACCGTACTGTACCTACTCGAGTATAGAGTCTCACCCCTATCCACACATCCCTCCAGGAGACTCATGCAGCAAATTGATGGATACAGAATTATGGAAATTTCTAATGCGGAATAACTCTGCCCGCTGCCGGTCTGAACCCCCCCCCCTCTTCCCGTTTCCCTGCTGTGGTGGGCCAGCCAGCAAAAGAAAGAAAGCTGGCAAGCCTCAATCGGATCGATCCCTTTTCCCTGCAGTGCCACCCAATCTTTCCAGATTGTTCCACAAGGAAGGCAGGTGAGAAAAAGGAGATAATCCAGCGCCACCGGTTTTTTTATGCCCGTAGAAAAAAGGCACGGCTAACGGTGATGATGCTATATTTAGGAAAGGACTCTGGAGACAATGTGTTTTTTGGTTTCCCAACTTTCCTGCCTGATAATTGCTCCCAGTTATCGCTTTTCTGGAGGATCTGCGTGCCTGAGGGGAGGCTGGTGGAGGAGGGTCCTTCTTGCGCACGCACATGAGGATGGCAATTACGCGTTCTCCTATGATATGAGGCTGTCGATCGGAAGGGCAGGAAAGGAGAGAGAGCCAAAGACGAGAGATAGACTGCAGCATGGAGTGGTGGTGGGAATGTCATAGGCGCTAGCTTATGTTGTGTGTGTTTATTGCTCCTATTGTTATGTTTATTTACAGCATCTCTTCTGTGTTTGTCTCTCTGTCTGTCCGACTTTTCGCCCACCCTTGGCCTAGGTTGTTGGCAAAGCTACGCTGCGGCACTCTACCTCGCGCTGATTGTCTATCCTACGGTAGTCCAGCGTTACAGCACTTGCTGTAACAGTTGATCCCCCACTTTACGTGCCGCCGCACACACTTTGATTTTCTCGTCAATCACTCAATCGTCCATACTACAATGTAAGGCACCGACACTCGAACAATATCAATTCTTTATTTATCTCCCAACTCTCTGCTTCCCATCTTCCTTCATTTCTAATGGCACAGCAGCGGCAGCGAATCAACCGAATCTCGCCCCCGCTGCAATGAGACAATCCCCTTCCCTCCTGCCTCTCGGGAATTCCTCTTATGAACGCTCCGGCCGGCCGCCAGGGTTGGGGTCAAGCCTGGGAAAGTTGAAACGGCTGTTATCCGGTCGCCAAATAATATAGAGTGCGGGATAACCTCCGATGCTCCTTTGAGTGAGGGTGCTCGAGTACGAGTACAGCAGATTAGGTTGTAGAGTTCTGGTGCTATGCTACTTGTAGCACTAGTAGCACTCCTCGAGTACCGTACAGTAGTACTGGTACTCGTACTTGTACATGTCCTAGTACCGGCACTCGTGTACCGGTACATTAACTTGACTTATCTCACCTGGTTTTGGTACATGTACGAATTGGGACCCCCGACATCCTCCTGATCGACGAGTAGATGAGCGGTCGGCCAAGCATAGATGTGGGAGCCAGATAGGGATTAATAGGGGGGGGAGGGTTTCACCATGCGGTGCTTTGGCAGGAATGGATATGTCAGGATAACTCAGCGAGGTGTACTCGTACGTATTACCGCCCCAAGGATACTCGAGTATGGTACTATGCCGGTACTGTAGAGTACCGTAGAGGTGGACAACTGCAAATCGACACTTGCCAATTCCTGCAGCATATTGAGTAGACAATCATTTCCTCTCTGGCTTGAATTGGTAAAATGGAGCAAAGATTGGATTATTCGTTACTTCATCATATGCAACGACGCCGAGATATTACTTGATACGGTTAGCTTGTGTCGTATTAATTTGCTAGTTCACGCACTCGTACACAAGTACTCGTACCTGAGTGAGTACCTGAGCGCTCGAAAGGAAATTAATTAACCAATGGTGCTGATCAACGAGATCATTTTTACTCGTACAGAAGCTCTTGAGATTGGGGGTAGTGGTTGCGGAGCTAGGTACTACTTGTAGAGTAGGAGTGTCAGTCAAGTCGGCCATATCTGGGGTTGGTTGGGGGATTCGCATCTCCCCACAAAGTCCCGAGTTCTCTTGTACGGGCGCCGGTGCAGGACTCGGGCACCTGTATCATACCTGACCAGCACTAGTACAAGTGCTTAGGCGCGAGTATATATCTGCGTGGCTGCGAAGGTGCTCCAAATCCTGGGAAAGCAGCGCTACGGTATTCGGGAGCGATTGAAGGAGAGGGACTCAATCGGGACAGTGCAAGTACTGTTTCATGAGCGGTGTGAGGGTACTTGGGTAAACCAGGTCAGATGATCAAGCGGGCTCATAAAGGAGTTGTGCGCGGGTGCCTTTTTACATTTTCTTTGCTTTTTGTTTCTCTTCGTTCAAGTCTGAAGATTCGCCATCCCGCAGTTTGTACGAGTACTCGTACCATATCATGTCACAGGTACAGTACAGACAGCGCCGGTACTCGAGCATGCTTCTTGCCACAAGTTCCTGTATTCGAGTAAATTCTTCCATACAATTGCCCATCCGTCTATCCCCATCGTCGAATGACACACTCCTATCAACTGTGGTCTATCAAACGATCACCCAACCACCAACCCGTCCAAATTCAAATGCGGACAAGCAGAGAGAGGCGAGAACGGAGGAAATAAAAGCATAATAAAAATAAAAATAAAAACACAAAAGGCGGGAAAACACGCCGTCGGTGGCACCACCTACCGTACAGTATTTGCACAAGCACAGCTCGAAATCCAACCTTCTCTCCCTCCGGCCTCTTCTACAGTAGCTTGGACGCCGATAGCCACGCAAGGAGTACAACATGTTACTGTACCGGTACTCGTGCCCGAACATTTGGAGATAAATCTTGTTTGAGAGCACACATTCCCCCGCGGTAATCCCCGCGTTCGGGCGCTGTACTAGTACTGTAAAGGTAGACTACTTTCCTACTTGTAAGACGAATTTTACAACAATACTCGAGTACAGTGCGGTACCGGTACTTGTAATTTTACACCCACCCATAGCACATGCCGCTGCCCGCCACTCTCGCTTCCGCCTTCGCTCTTGATGCTGGCGCACGCACAAGTAAATTTACGCAACAAGCAGTCCGTGCTTTCCCTCCCGCACCAAGCCATCATTAGCAAGTACAGCAACTCGAGTAAGGGTCTGTGCATGGTGTGTTTGTTTGTGGCACTCGTCACGTTGGTACAAGTACGGCATATTTCGGCTTGGGGGATCCACCGGCACGGTAGAGTACTCGTACAAGTGCTCGTACCGGTTACTTGCTACCGGTGTCTGAGAGTCTATGCATGTTGCCCCCTTCTGATATGATCGGTCACTCGCGCAGAACACTTCTTCGAGTGACTCACTGTGATTGGTATTTTGATATTGTACTTGTAGTAGGCTGGTCTCGATCAACTGCCAAAGACTCTCGCAAACTGGTTAGGTAAGGATTTTTTTTTTTTTTTTTTTAAATAATAATAATAATAATAGTGATAAACATATTACGCACGACGTGATGTGGTGCGTACGTACTCTTTGAACGCTAGTCGCTTCGTGGACTGGGCTGCGTCTGTCGTGGATATCACGGTGATCAAGGCGAGATTCGAAGCTATTTTTGGTCTTCGGGGGCTGGTTGTATGAAGTGGAAGCAAAGGAGGTTGAACCAATCGGAAAGTATCCGGGTGTTGGATGGATGGATAATAAGGTTGTCGCTGGGTAGCACTTTTATCTTGTGTCGCGCGGATCGGGATGGGAAGGCAACGGCTGTTTTTTTTTTTGCTGGCACGAGCGTGGTTGTGGTCGAGGTTGGCGGGTAAATGATGGGCTGGGGATTACCGTACTTGTCATGATTGCGGCGGTGGGCTGGGAGGATATGGTCCTATGGTTTTACAGTATCATTCATAATAGATACTTGTTACAGTACTCTGTAATGTTTGTCCGGTGTTGGATGGGTACCGGTATTCGAGTTGGGTTTAGGTGAAAGCAAGGGGTGTGTGGATGTTTCATTATGGGAACGCAAAATGTGCTTTTCTTTGACGGGAGTGGGGGGTAGATCTTCTCACGCGACAGCTTAAAGTTGCACCATCATCGCTATCGTGAAGGCGCTGGTGAGTGCGGCTCCGGCATCGACTGTTTTTCGTGGTGTTCACGTTTCACTTGGATCGGGGTGATTTTCGAATTACGGTACCCTTCCTCTCCCATCCTTACGAGTAGAACTCGTTTACAGTTGTTGCTATTTCTGGTGAGTGGCGATTCCGGCGGATTGGTTTTCGTAGTCAGTTGGCAGTTGTACTCGTACTGTACTTGGTGGGTGTGGCTGTGATAGCAATAGTATCATGCCGGTGTTTGCAGGCTTCCAACTGTCGAAGAGGTCGATGGCTGATGCTAATCATAATTTTTGCCTGTTCTCGAGGAAGCGAAAGGCGAACAAGCCACAGGAGGCTTGTGGGGCTCAGTGGTGCCGTGCCGAATCACCGAGTGGCATTTTAGATGCTATGATGCCGGTGCATAATTTACATCTCGAGAGAGTGTGGTGTGTTGTGAGTCGTAAATTTAGTCGCGTGTGTGTTTGATATCGTGGGTGTGTGTGTGGGAGAAAAAAGGGGCTATTGGTGGGGGGGAGGAGTTGGTCGCATGCTCGGGCGATCACGCAAGCACGGTACGAGTACTAGTACAGTACTTGTAGCAACGATTGTATCGGAATCATGCGGGCTTGTGTTCGGAAGGCGCTGTGTAGTGTTCGAATAATACGGTACTGTACCGTATCTTACCCGATCGATACCATACGGTATGTTACCGTAAATTACACTACAGAATAAAATACCGGAAAGTGGCATTCTCACCCAAACCTCCGATATCTTCCACTCTATTACGTCAATGTGAAGCAATCCTATTGTACGTTGACAAAATTAACCGCGATTCAACCATCGGGGGCAACACACCCCTCTTCATCACCCCTCATTTTCAACACTACCCAAAAAACCTACCCCAAGTCAACCAAAAAGAAGCCATTCTACTTAATTCTTTTTTTCAATAAACTATGCCTCCTATTCTTCGCAGTCATGCCAAAAAGCCTATTCCCTCCACACACCTCTCTGAGTTCACCAGGGGGAGAATCCTTGGGTTACACGAGCCTCAAATGAGATTTCAGCAAATTTCCCACTACCTTAATATCCCCTACACTACTGTCAGAAACATAATTGCAAAGGGATATCAAGAGGGCAAGGAGAATGAGGGTAGAGGAAGACATCCTAAGACTACCAAGTCTCAGGATGATGCTATTCGGAGGAAGCTCTAAAAAATCGTCATACTACCTATTCTGAGATTGCTGAACAAGTTGCTCCCAATGTTTCTGGCAGGACAGTAAGGAGAAGACTTGAAAAAAGCATCTTAGAAGGTGGATGGCACAAGAGAGGGTCCATTTGGATGAGGATCTAGCTCAAGAGAGATTGGAATAGGCATTAGCCCATAGGCATTGGACAAAGGAGATGTGGAGAAGGAAGGCAATGTGGGGAGATGAGGTGGCAGTGGAGAGAGGAGGAGGGAAGAGGAGAAAATGGATATTCAGATACCCAAATGAGAAGTGGAATAAAGATTGTGTTGAACCTACTGCTAGGAGAGGAGAGAAAGGAATTAGCCAGATGATGACTGGTTTTTTTTATGGTCAAACTCATGGTCTTTTTTTGCCAGTTTTTCCTGATCCATCTTCTGCTAGGGGTGGAGTGACTGGAAAGTCAATTATTGATGTTTATGATCATTATGACTTTCTAGGGATATGGGAGGATATCAGAGAAAAGGTTGGGGAGGAAGAGGTATTTTTTATCATTGACAATGCTAAGACTCACTTGCCCTTCAGGAGATGGCTCAGAGGGCAGGGAATTACACTACTGGAAATTCCTGCCTATTCACCAGATCTCAATCTAATTGAAAATGTTTGGTCTCTGGTGAAAGGTAAGCTTCACAAGCACTACCCTGAGCTGTATCTTATGAAGGGTGATGTCAATATGGTCAAGAAGGCAATAGTAGAGGCTATTACTCATTGTTGGGAACTTCTTGACCTAAAGATTTTTGATACTTTGGCTGGATCAATGGTGGATATAGTAGAGGCAATTATTAAGGCTGATGGATGGTATACTGTTAGGAGTACCCGATTCCGATAGCCTAGGAGTACCCTAGGTAGGGTAACTTTACCCGAAACCGAGAATCTTAGTCTCCAACACCCCCCTCCGGCCCCCTTACGGGGCCCGCACGTCATCATACACATTAACCTTTGTTGCGTCCTGTGACTATATGGTCACAGAATTAAAGGTGTCAGAATAACACCGTATACGTCGCTGCCGTCCGTCCGACCGAAAGCTGTTCGCAGGATATATAAGAGGGGACCTCTGGCTAGATCTGGGAACAACGACCGTCTCCACTACACCTCCGGTGATTGAAATCTCAACACCAAGGAATTATCACCACTTTTTCGCGTCTGGTCCTCCCCCTACGGGGAGGACTAGGCCATCATCTTTTATCTTTTTGCAACGGCAAAACTTCTCTCCTGCTTTCTCTCTTGAGGTCTACCCTCATGAGACCCCTCCTCACTCCCTCCTGGCGTCCTCGTCGCTGGGTCTCTCTCCTTCCCCGCTTTTGCTTTAGCCTCGCTTAGCATCAGCACGGTCGGGTTTCTCCTTTTTTCCCAACAACAGACGGCTGGGAACACGGTTTGCGGTACGCGATTCCTATGGATTCCTTCTCCTTCTGCTGCTCGGTTCGGGTCAGTCCTTCTGCTAGGTCCGGGTCTTGTCCCGCTGGTGGGTACGGGTTAGTCCCACGGTCGGGGGTTGGTGGTTGGTTTTCTCAACAGGCTACGGTCGATTTCGCCTCTCTCCTCCTCTCTGCCCTTTACGGTGGTTTTATCTACTGTTGGCACTGGGGATTAATGGAGACCGCCTAGTTAAGACACGAACACGTTTCCGATAGTTGTTTCGGCATCTGGGTCTACCCCTCCCTCTTCCTCCCCCGGCTTGTTCGGCTGGTATCCTACTACCACCCCCTCGGCTAGCACCCTACTGCTCTCCCAGCTGGCACCTTACTGCCCCCCGGCTAGCACCCTACTGCTCCCCCAGCTGGCACCTTACTGCTACCTCTCTCTGGGGGGCCCTAGCCCTGGCTCCTCTCCCTTCGATTGGTATTGCACTGTCTCCGGTCGGTCGGGATCTCTCCTCGTCAAGCTTTCCCCCTTGGTGGGGGTCGCGCCATAAATCGGTGCACCTGGTCCTCTTGGGCCCGATCGAGGGTTAGCTTTTAAGCGGCCGGCCGTGCTATGGGCATGGTTTGGTGGGTATGGGTTTGGTTTTCTTTGTGGTGAGATTTCCGGGGGGATTTTTCCTTGGGCTTCCTGCTTTTCCTGTCTTGGGTTTCTCTTGGGGCTTGGTTCGTCCGGGTGTAGGGGGGGCTTGATTCGGGGCGAGATGTGCGGTTGGCTCCATACCAGAGGGGCTTGGGGTTCTTGGTTTTTGCCTCAGACGGAGGAGGGACGCGTGTGTTTACGGTTTTGTTTTTGCCATAGCTAGCGCTGCATGCAAGTTCTTGTACCTTAACAACGAATATATGATATAAAAAAAAAAAAAAAAAAAAAAAAAAAGAGAAAAAAAAAAATGGCTAGATCTGGGAAGTGGAACGAAGTCAATCCGTCAACTACTCAGGGAGTTACAAGGCATCAAAGATGTGACATCTTTGATACAGGCCGTAAGTAACGGGACGTTTTCGCACAAGGTCATGAGATGAATGTTAGGATGTTCGGAATAACGAACCAATGCATTCACATCCACCCTTCGACGATTAGAAAGAGTCCAGAGCTCCTGGAAACACTACCAAAGAAGCCAGCGAGCTTCGAGGAGTGTTGCAACTATGATAAGAGGTGTACCGCAGTTGCGGGATTTACAACCAACACAACCCGAAGGTCCACCCCCTCTACATAGAACAATCAGGAGTTGCCGACCGAGGAATTATGAGACTATTCAATAGAATGGCCTCTCCTCTACGAGAAGAGAGTCATCAGAAAGAATTCTATCGGTTAGTTGTTGGGTTATCACAACTAGAAGTCATCGGCTCCGGCATATCTGCATATGCAGTCTCGTATCAAGACTGATCCTCTTGGTAACGAAAAGAACCATTGGAGCCAACAGAGTTCGACTTGAGAACTCGGCTACAGGTCTATAGACTCTAAGGATCGGAGAATTACTACTGGTGACAAGTATGTCTCCCAGGCAGGAAATAGTAATTACCGAAGATGGTGTGGTGGTTTTCAGGGTCTCCCGGTGTTCGCACCTTTAGGGAGAACTCGACGTTGCGAGTTAAAATTAAAGAGGTACATATTTTGTATGTTAGATAGATGTAGTCCGCGAACACTCAGACGCGGAATATAAATATCGAAGTGCCTCCCAAGCTTAAGACATCATCAAGCAACGGAGAAGAGACCTTAACAATATAATATTGTTTTTACGATTCTATCTTACTTTCTTGCACTCTTAGTAGTCATAAACGAAACGAGTTGCTTCCGAGCCTTCCTAGACAAATCTCCGTCTATACAAACGAATCTCGATTGGCCTAGACAACCATAAGTCTTTACCGGTTGTCTCCGCCTAACAGTATATTGTTAGATCTCCTTGTTACCAAGGCTCTCTAAATACGAGTGAACCTCTGTTCACATCACCTCCTCACCGCACGATACGGCGAGACACCAAGTGTCTAGCCCTATATCCATAAAACCATTGCCTCCAACACTCCGGCTTGGTTAGCTCGAATACGAGCACAAAGAGAAAAAGAGATGTCGCAGCCTCCAAAGCAAATCGGTCCAGGGGAACCGATGGATACTTCAGGGGACAATAGTCCCAGTGCCTTCAGTAATCCCACCTCTCTCGATCCAGCTCTTCGAAATCCACGAAGAGGTGGAAGGACCCCTAGCATTGCGCCGACATCGAGAGCAACATCTCCTCATTCCAGATCTACTACACCACGTCCGAATACCCACGCCGTTGATCTCGCAAGACTCGCGGCCCGGTTAGGAATAGTTATTGGGCAGATCCGTCAAGACATTTCCACCAGTATCGACACCTCCAATATTGCATTTGAAACCCTCTCTGCAGATTCTCAGGAGAATGCAAAAGGGCTAATCAAAGTCCAAAAGCAATTATTGGAGGGACAAGATTTGCATGATAACGAGATGACACTCGTATTGCAACAGTGTGTCCTGGTGGAAGCCAACATTCGGGACCTCCAGACCCAGTTGGCGAAGGAGATTGCTGCTAAGTTAGCGCAGCAAGACGCTCGACATGAGCATCACGAGGGAGTAACCTCTCAATTGCAACGAGAAGCCCTAGAAAGAGACCTCACCCTGGAACGGGAGTTCCAGGCATTCAAGGATAACCAATTCCAACAAAACATGACTCTTCGAGCCATGATATCTAACCTCGCCGAAAGACAAGAACGCGAGGCTCAGAGCTACAGTGACTTTACCCGAACGATACAACGAGATCAAACTCGTATCATGGATACTCTCGGACTACTGACAGAGCGGGTAACAGAGATCACACAAAATCGACCCACTGGTCGACAAGTAGCGTTGGAATCGGTCCCTGAAAGTTGGGCAGAAGCAAGAGAGGAGACTCAACCTCCAGAGGGGCCTTCCCGAGATAAGGGAAAGCAAAGAGAAGGAGAACCTCCCATCCCTGCGGCACCAGGGGGTGACCCAGATGATGATGGGAGTGATGATGAAGGAGGAAACGGAGGAAGACGTGGTGGAGGCCCATCCAGATTTAGCCGCGGATTGACACCCGAACAACGTGGAACAGCTGATGTACTGGCGGAAGCCTTTGCATTAACCACCAAAAGACCGGCTGATGCACCCCCATTTTTCGAAGCAAAACCCTCACAGTGCGTTCGCTATTGGTTACTACAATGCGTGGACTACTTCGAAAGAAATCCTAGGACTTGGAATAGTGACCGAGAAAGAGTCATCTTTGCACTAGGAAGAACTAAAGGGGAGTTAGTCAACCCGGTAGCAATGTGGTACCGTAGGGCTATGGATGGACTCCATGGAGTGGAGCAAGATGCCGGCCTGGCAACCTGGACACGTTTCGACCACGAGTTCACAGAACGGTTCGCATCAATCGAAGAAGGACGAAAAGCGGTCCGTGATATGGAGAAAGTTGAATATAAAGATAATATTCAAAACTACGTCCAAATCATGACCAACCTTAATACGAAGGCCAAAATAACTGGCCCCGCATGGCGTCTGGCGATGGAAAAGAAGTTACCAGCCAGCATACGTTTACGCCTGTCCCTAAAGACCTTCGATACCGATGCAGAATGGGAAGCAGCACTCCGGAAGGCAGGCCGAGAAGAGGAGGAGCTAAAGGAACGGGACCACCTATTACGGGATAGACCAAAACCCGTGAAAACTTCTTCCGAAGATAAGAAACCTGACAAACCCAGGTTTAAGAAGGAGAAGCCCCAAATCAAAGGCGGTGGTCCCTCCAAAAAGCGAAGAAGGGAACCGGAACCCGATAAACCGGCGAAAAGACCCGGCGGAGTCAATAAACAAACGCACACCAACTTCAAAAGGCCCATGAAGGAATTCCCCAGTCCGTCATCGACGAACGAAATAAAGACGGTATATGCACTCGTTGTGGAAAGAAAAACCACGACTATAAAACATGCTGGGGACAAATTAAGGTGTCTACTACAAGGGCAGAGCGACCTACTCTCCCCATTAGACATAGGGCTAGGACGGTAGCTACGGTACACCGTCCCCGCAACATTTCCGCCGCCCAAACACCTAGAGGAAACAAACTTTGGGAACTAGGCGAAGATGAGGAAATGACTTAGGTCACCTCATATGGCACCAACGGCGACGGCGTTTGGGTAGTCGGGGTTCGTTAGGATACGAAACCGGAATCGAAATTGGGAACCCCCTGGGGCTGGGGTGAAGTTAGTGAACGGAACCAAGCACCAGCGGTATTTTCGTCTGGGTAGTCCGCCAGGGTCAGCGGGAACCAAAATAACACCTTGACCAGGCATCCCATCCATACCAGCAAGCAGGCATATTAAGTAGGGCTGTGGGTAAGAGACCTCCAGTCAGAAGGGTTGCCGAATTCATGACGATGAAATCGGCCTGAAAGACTGCGCAAGCCCACACTCTCGAACCTATCAGACCTGAAGCTGAGTTATGTTGGAAAGAGGGGATGGTTCAAGCGCCCGGACAAGAGCAGCGAATAAGCTAGTTAGTCTCTCAAGTACGCTATTTATTCCGCAGGCCTTACCCACAAGCGTTTCCACTCCCAGTTAGTTCTTAGGGTTGGTGAAGGATGATACGGACGACCATACCACGTGACGGGATCTTAACCCCAGAAACATAGTGGAGTTGCAGGACACGTATCCGGGAAGTTGTACCAGCTGGACAGCGCCGGGGATACCTCTATGTTGCACACACAGCTGTTTCTGGTTGGAAGATCAAACCAATCCTTAAGGGAAAAGGAATTGGAGAGGAACAATAGGTTTCGTAAGGAACCAACCTCGTTACCACCAAGGCCCTAAGTATGAGAGAAAGGAGAGGCATCCAGCCTGAGAACTGGTCGTGCACTATTAAGTGTATCGGTGAGACGCCGAGTAGGGATTTGGAATTTTCTTTATTAATAGGAAACCAGTTTGTCTGAGGAGACCTGTATGGTCGAAACTGCGCGGGCGCGGTAACAAACATCCTAGTTGTTATCAAACCTCAGACATGTCGAAACGAAAAGACGACGGTTCGACCCCTCATCCAAAGAGACGCGCGTTTGACGCGCCAAAACCTACGCGATATGACTGTCCCGAGGGATATGCTCATATCCATGTTTTGAATCCAAACAGACAAAGGATAAAAATCCGTGTTTTGTTAGACTCAGGATCCAACGTGTTCCTAATCAACAAAGACCTCGTTAAGGAATTAAAAATTCCATTCACAGAAAGACCGAATCCGGTCGCTATTCAAGGCTTCGATGGAGTACCATCTCCATCAGGAGGAAAATTCTATACGCGTCCATTATGGCTTGAAATTGGACGCAACAAACACTTATCCGAAGTTGCGTGCGAAATCGCAGCAGCCGGAGACTATGGGATGATTATCCCGTTTGGGTGGTGGCATTCAGAACACCCCCTATCGAACATTGGAGATCCCGATCACTGGGAATTCAAAGACCCTAAATGTAAAACTACTTGTGTGGAAGAAGAAGACGAAGGAATCGCAGATATGTTCGAATACGACGAATCGGTAGCATGGGATGAGAATGCGATTCAAATTGGAAGAATCGGGACTATCGAAGATCCGAATGAAGTTAGCTTCGACTCACTCCCCAAACACTACTGGGGATTCAAGAAGCTCTTCCTACCGCAAACTTCGGCGAGGCTACCACCAAGGAGAACATTTGATCACGAAATCAAGTTAGTTGACGGAGCGAAACCATCTTGGGGACCCATCTATCCACTATCCGAGAAACAACTAAAACTCTTACGCGATTACCTCAAGGAGATGATCCGACAAGGAAAAATCAAGCGAAGTCAGTCGCCATTCGGTGCACCAATTCTTTTTACACCGAAGGCTGATGGCCGACTACGTTTGGTAGTGGATTACCGGAACTTAAATAAGATCACCATCTTAAACAAGTACCCGTTACCACTAATGTCGGAACTACGCGATCGAGTGGCAGGAGCAACCATCTTTTCAAAGATCGATTTAAAAGATGGTTATAACCTGATTCGGATAAAAGAAGGGGACGAATGGAAAACAGCCTTCCGAACAAGATACGGGCACTACGAGTACAACGTAATGCCTTTTGGACTAGCTAATGCTCCGGCAACTTTCCAAGACATGATGAACGAAGTTCTCCGAGAACATCTTGACCAAGGTGTGGTCTGCTACCTCGACGATATTCTCATCTACTCAAGAACCGAGAAAGAACATATCGAGTTGGTAAAAAAGGTTCTGCAAAAATTAGCGGATTTCCAACTTGCGATTTCAATTAAGAAATCCTTCTTCCATGTAAAAGAGGTGGAATTTTTAGGCTACATAGTAGCCGTTGATGGGGTGTCTATGAGCACCCGAAAGGTGGACTCCGTATTGGATTGGAAACCACCCAAGTCGGTTAAGGAAGTCCAGATATTCCAAGGATTTGCGAATTTTTACCGACGCTTTATAGAAAACTTCTCTAAAATCTGTGCTCCAATCACGGAAACATTGAAGGGCGATCCGAAAAAGTTCCGGTGGGGCCCGGAACAAGAGGCAGCTTTTCAAGAACTTAAGAGAAGATTTACTTCTGCCCCTATTCTACACCATTTCTTTCCCGAAAGAGAAACGGTCGTGGAAACAGACGCTAGCGACTTCGCTTTAGGATGCGTCTTATCGCAGTTTGTGGAGAAACGACTCCATCCAGTGGCGTTTCATTCCCGCAAACTAAACTCCGCGGAGCGGAATTACGAGATCCACGATAAAGAACTATTGGCGATCCTAGAAGCATTCAAAGAATGGCGCCAATACTTGGTTGGCACCGAAAAGCCAGTTACTGTCTACACCGATCACCAAAACCTCCAATATTTCCTCACCTCAAAGGTCTGGAGCGGTCGCCAGATCCGCTGGGCACAAAAGCTCGCAGACTACAATTTCAAAATTGTCTACCGCCCAGGCACCAGAGGTGGAAAACCGGATGCACTCAGTCGACGGCCGGAGTACCGTCCTGAGGAGGGAGCTGCACATCGCGAACAAGCGATCTTGAAGCCTGAACATTTCCAAATCAGTTCGGTTACGAGAACTAAGATGGGGGAAATTCGAATCTGCTTACTTGCAGGAAACCCTGAAGGCGATATATGTGCAGATGACATCCAAGAGGAACCCAAATGGAATGATCCCAATTCCGTTATTCGGGTCAAAAGGTTAGACACAAGAGCAAGGCTTCCAACCAAGGGCTCAAGAATGGCAGCAGGCCATGATCTCTACGCTCTGCAAGAAGATATAGTCCCGGCAAGGGGACAGTTAATAGTCGGAACCGGTATCGCAGTGGGATTACCGGTTGGAACATATGGAAGAATTGCTCCCAGAAGCGGGTTAGCCGTTAAAAGCGGGATTTCAACAGGTGCCGGAGTAATTGACGCAGATTACACCGGAGAACTCAAAGTTCTACTATTCAACCACCGAGATGCGGACTGTCACATCAAAGAAGGGGATCGTATTGCCCAACTAGTGATAGAAAAGATTAGTACCGCTGATATGATGGAAATAGATAACCTGGACGAAACTGAAAGAGGTACGGCGGGGTTTGGTAGCACAGATATTGCGACAAGAGCTATGACTATTCAGGAAATCGAACCGGTAGTCAGCCAGCTCCATGCGTCAAAGGATCAGAATAAACACTGGTATGACGTATCCGAAATACCCGAACGAACCCTCATGACCAGTACCATACTAGCCCGGAAAGAATTAAAGAAATTCAATCCCGAATTTCTGGAGCAGATTCAAAAGGCCATCCCGGGTGATAAGGAATGGCTGAAACGAAGAAAAGAGTTGGAAAATCTCCGAGACAATGACAAACCTTTCCGAAGGATTGGACCCTAACCGATGATTTGCTGTACTATAAGCAAAGACTATTCGTACCAAACAACCAGAGCCTTTACACCACAATAGCCGAAGGATGTCACGACGCAAAGATTGCAGGACATTTCGGACAAGAAAAAACTCTCGAGATCATCATGCGAGATTTTTATTGGAAAGGCTTGGCAAATTGGGTAAACGATTATGTACGGTCATGTGACGATTGTCAACACAATAAGTCACCACGACACGCAAAATATGGGCTACTTCAACCACTATCGATACCATATGCAGCCTGGGCATCTATATCCGTGGACTTCATAACGCAGTTACCACAAAGTCAAGGATGTACCCAGATAATGGTAGTGGTGGATCGGTTCACCAAGATGGCCCATTTCATCGGACTAGAGGGAACAGCGACTGCGAAAGATGTCGCTACCCGCCTTCACGAAGGAATATGGAAGCTACACGGCTTACCATCAGAGATTGTCTCAGATATGGACTCGAAGTTTGCAGGAGAATTTTGGGAATCATTGTGTAAAGCATTGGATATAAAAAGGAGGATGTCAACTGCATACCATCCACAAACGGACGGACAAACTGAAAGAACCAACCAAGTGCTGGAAGGTTACTTACGAAGTTTTGTCAATTACGATCAGGATGATTGGTATCAGCTCCTACCCCTAGCCGAACATGCCTACAACAACTCGGCAACCAATGCACACGGAATGACCCCATTCTATGCAAACTATGGGTTCCATCCTCAAACGGAATGGATGAAGGAGCGCGAAGCGCATAATCCAGGAGCAACCCTTTACGCAAACTGGATAAAAACGATTCATGAGCAAGCACGGCAATCACTCGAACAGACACGAGAAGCTATGGCCAAGTATTATGATAGAAAGGCCAAGCAACAACCAGACTTCAAACCCGGCGATAAAGTAATGTTAAACGCAAAGAATATTCGCACCCGCCGGAAGTCCAAAAAGTTAAGCCCAAACTTTATGGACCCTTCGTGATTCTGGAAAAACGTGGAAGCCGGCATTCAAACTCAACATATCGGATCGTTGGAATATAACACA